>VZTE01004149.1:1127442-1181438 GCA_013397775.1 Eulacestoma nigropectus
CGGGCGGCCGCGCCGGCAGGGCGGGGGCGCGGCCGGCCCGCGGCGCTGCGGTGGGTGGGTGATGAATGCCATGGGAATAGTGCGGTGTATCGGTGTGTGCTGCCCGTGCGGGAATGTTCTAGGGGCACAGCGCTAAAGTGCCTGCCCGCTGACGCTGCCTGCACCCCGCTCACGGCCTCTGCCACCTGTGCCGCTCGCTGCACGTGAATTTAAGCCTTGTCCTTCCCAGCGTGTCAGAAAGCTGAGGAGCTTTGCGTTTCCGTCCCTTACAGCACGCTAGGAGCGGGAGGTGAATCTCCCCCTCTGTTACCTCTCTTTGGAGATGCACCTCTCTTCCTTGTGGATATAGTACATGCTTTAAGGCTGGTGCTGACATGCCAAATGAGCACGAAACACAGGGTTGTGTACGTAAATTTCAGAAAGGGATGATGCTGACTCTAATCCCGGCCTTGCAGGGGCGCTCCACAGCCCTTCCTGGGGCTAAACATTCCCCTTTTGGCCTAAACTATTTCTCTACTGGCAGCTTCCTTTCAACCTCACTCCAAATGGAGCTCTGAGATTTTTTTCCAAGTTTAACCCTAATCCTAAACTGAGCCTTAGGAAGGACAGAGCAGCACTTCCCTGGACTATCAATTCCTCAAATTTATACCAAATTTTACTTTGGGAGCCCCTTTCCAGCTCCACTCCAGCCACAGCTCTGTAGTTTCTTTCAGCCTTAATGCTAAATATGGCCATGGTTCTTCACTGCCAAGTAAAACAGACTGTAAGAGTCTTGAGCAGGATCAAAGACAAATATAATAAAAAAGATGTGTTGAATATAGAATTAAGTTCAGAAGTAGAATGAGAGTTACAGATACGCTTTTGAGAATTGTGAGATTAGCCTTTCTGTATCTCAGAGCCTCCTTGTTTAAACTATGAGAAAGGAAATACAGTGACCTGCTAGTTCACAAAATGAAAGTCAAGATAAGAGAGATCAGCTATGGAAGAGGTCTGAAAGTGCACCAGCATATAAGATCTTGCAGAAGAATTTGAATTTAGAAGAATGAAGCAGAAGAATACATGACAGAAGGGTGGAAATTCCATCAGAGGGGGCCAGACCTACTGGGGTTTGAGATCTGATTCTTACTTCCTCTGACACTTGTTTGCTTTCTGTTGGAGTAAGTGAAAATCCAGAGCTTTGGTGTCTTGTATTGATGTCTCCTACAATGCAAGAAAAAAAGTCAGTTTCAGGCCATGAAGATGTTGTTTATTTAGAGACTTGTAGTGCTTATTTCAGAGTTTGTAACACTCTGTAATTGTTAGGTACTAAAGGAGCCATTACAATAATTAATATTTAAATTTATAATTAAGTTATTAATAGTAATAATTTATGCAAGGAATCAAACTTATCTCTTTTACTACAGCATATAATCATGTAAAGAACTCTCCTGAGACTTTCAAATAAGATACTCATCCCAGCTTTTCCCCAAACTGTTTCTTAAATAGATTATTTTGTCAGAAGAAACCCAAATCTACGCAGGGCCCACCCTGCAGCAAACTCAGCAGTTGAAGCCTTCTCCCAGAAATTTGCCTGCTAGAAGGTCCTCCTTTCCTCCTAGATGGTGAACACCTGTAAATGCTCTAGCTGGCCAAATCCGTGTGTGAGCGGGGCAGCAGTGGCCTCTGATGTCCGGAGGAGTTTCTCAGGTGGTAGCAGCAGGTTGGGTCCTGTCTGCTGCACCTCTGTCCGGGGCAGGAAGGCGATGTGCCCCAGTCCCTGTGCCACCTGGGAATGCTGCAGAGCTGCCGAGCAGCCGGCTGTGCTCTTGCAGCACGTGGAGCTCCCACTGACAAGAGCAGGGCTAACAGCAGGACAGAGAGGCTCGGCAGGGAGGTGGCAGCCAAATGCTCACATAAAAACTCGCTTTTTAACTCCAGTGCACTGCTCCTTCATGGGGCCGTGTTCAAATGCACTTTGCATCCACCCCCGGGATCTGGTGCTGTTTAGCGCCTTTGTTAAGGAGCTGGGTGATGGCACAGAGGTGCCCTCAGGTTTGCAGGTGGTACAGAACTCGAAGGGGTGGGTGCTGCACCAGGTGGTTGTGCTGCCATCCGGAGGGAGGTTGACTGGCTGGAGAATTGGGCAAACAGGAATGTCTTGCACTGCAGCAAAAAGGAAGTGCAAAGCCCAGCACTGGGGGAGGAACGGCCCCATCCACCAGCACAGACTGGGGCTCTCCAGCTGGAGAGTAGAAAGATGCAGGCACGCAGGAGAGAGTCCACAAAGAGCCACAAGGGTGACTGGCTGGCAGGAACAGGCTGAGAAAGGTGGGGCTGCTCCATCAGAAAAGGAGAGGCCCTAGGGCACTTGATCAGAGTGTATAAATAGCTGATGGCAGGGAGTACAGGAGAAGGAGCCAGACGCTTCTCAGCGACTTCTGGTGACAGGACAATATGCAATGGACCTAAACTGAAATACAAGACATTCTTTTAAACATAAGAATTTTTCAGCTATTTTTTTCCTTTTTTTTTTTTTTTTTTTTTTACTTTAAGAGTGGTTGAACAGTGGGATGGGTTGCTCAGAGCATTGTGGAGTCCTTCTATGGCAATTTTCAAAAGCTGACTGGACATAGTCCTGAGCAACCTGCTTATGCAAGAAGGTTGGCCTAGATCATCTCCAGAGGTCCCTGCCAACCTCATCTATTCTATTAGTCTACAAAGTATTGATGATTCCTGAAGGATCTGAAGCACTTTTGGTTTTTTGGGGCTGATATAAACCAGTAAGAGGTTTTTGGACAACAGTAAACATTGTCTCCAGGCAGTATGTAAAAAAAAGTTGGTTTGAAACCAACAAAAATAATAATAAAAAAGAAACCTCATGAAGATACTGTTTTTTGAAAATAGGTGAACAGTTCCTCGGTAATCAAACGTATAAATAGGAAAACTTGTACTGACATAAAAGTTTCTTAAAATTTTTCGGTAGGCCACGTTCTCAACAACTTGTTTTGCATTCGTTGGAAATCTTACATTTCTCTAGATAAGATCAAATACAGTTTGATATTAGAGGGTTAACTTCTAATTAGAAATTCTGCAAGATCAGAAAATGCCCTTGTGAAGGGACTTGTGTATCCTGAAGGGAAGTGTGAAGTCAGGCTCCGAGCCCTGCCTCTCTTCCAGGCAGGAACCAGGTGAGGAGCAGCCCATCTTCACCTGCTTCCCAGCCCTGCTAGTTGCCAGCAGTGACATTCCCATAAATGGCTGATGCCAGGGCTTAAGGGATGGTGGTCTCCAGCTGCCATGCCCAAGGGGAAAGCTGATCTGACTGCCTGACTTCAAAAGAGACTCGTGCAAACTCTTCTCCCCAAGTCCTGCAGGAGAAATATAATGTATTTTCAAAAAATAGCCTGTTCTTAGAGATAAATAGTTTCTGAAGGGATTTTGTTGCTTTGCCCTGAAAGCGAGGATCATGAGCAATGCAGTCGTCTTCCAGGAGACACCACGGGGGGAATTTTCAACCATGCACCCTGCCTTGCCAGCCACCTGCATTGGGACAGCAAAAACACACTTATGTATAGCCCTCTGCAATCCTGGAAAGCCACAGGAGCCACAACAAGCCCGTTATTGTGTTAATAAATAGGGTCAATGTCAATTTTGAAGCTTAAGCTTTTAACTCGGCAGCTCTGGCACCCTCCTGCAAGAAAAAACATCTCAGTTGTTCACATGGCTGTGTTCATCAGCAGGAAATAAATGAATCTGTGCTTAGCACCATTTCTCCTTAGGGTAAACTTTGCCATTGAAGTTTTCAAATTAGAGCTGAAGAAAAATATTTTGAAGGTTTTCTGGCTGTGCTGACTCCAGCACTCCACATATCTCTCCCAGCAGATTACAGGGGACTTTTGGACTTAATCTGTTCCTGGTATTCATGTGACAAATGCATATTCATTAAGCAACATGTTCTTATTTTAGATTAGCTATCATTAAACACTGCAGTGTGGAGGGAATTTGGAGAGACAGTACTGATGACTTTCTTTAAGCCTGGCAAGAAAAAAAAGACATTAAATAGAGTATTACTTTACCATGGAAGAATGACTCCTTCCATGCAGGAATTTGTGCAACAAGAGCAGGCTGGAATGTGCCAGAAGCAAAGCAGTGTCCATATTTTCTACAGGTGTGATAATTTTCGGGGTCTTGGATTATTTGGCCAGATCTCAAAACATTTCAGATGGACAGTAACCTCATTTCAGTGGTACTGAACTGTGCTGACTCAGAGGTGTCTTCCCTCCTTTCTGTTACAAAGTTTGCACCTTGCTCATTTTAAAAAGCATTGCACTGAAATTTGTACTCCAGCTTGTATATTTTGAGGACTTGCATATATATTTACATTAAGCAAAGTAATTCCAGTCTGGAATTGGAGAAGGTTTGTCTGTGTTTGTGAGGAAATTCCCTAGGCATAGTCATAACAAGCACCAGCTATGAAGAATTTCAAATGTTTTATCTGTTGCTAAATAAAATGAATCCATCATGGCAGACACTTCTGGTGTCAAATAGTGTCTTCTGGGCTGTTTAAGGAATCTAAACTGAATGTTTTTGTGCATAAAAATGCTGTTTTGAGCACAGGAAAAATAGCCTTTAATTACCATAGACATTAGAAAAATTAATTTTTATATATACAGTTGTATAAAAAAATCATTTAAGAATGGAAAACAAACAATATATCTGCAATCTCTGCAACAGCCTGAAAAATCAGAAAGGATATCTTAAAGAATAAAAATAGCAACAGTTTTAAATGTGCATTTTCATACTGCTAGAGGTGTTCTGCTGTTGTCAGTACTTTTCATGACACACTGTGCTCTGAGCACACATACGAGTTTGCTCTGCAAGCACTCTGCAAACTTCAAACTTACGACAGGAAAACACTTTCAGCTAGAATGCGTGGAAACCTGCGTGCCACGGGGTAGCTTTATGGGAGAAACAGGTTCTGTTGGGGGTTTCTTCAGTCAATGCAATCTTTTCCTTCTTGGGCATGCGAAAGAAAGGAGCATCACATCAAGCTGTGTTGGTAAAGAAGCTTGTGCTCTTCCAAGCCCTAAGGGGGGAAAAAAGTCTAAACATCCAGATCTACTGAAAAATTCCTGCATTCAGTTTTTTGATCATTCATATTTAGGCTCTATTTTTAGATATTACTTTGTTTTTCTGTTTTCTGAGAGGAAACATCACCCAGGTTGTAGTGAACCGTTTTTTGTAGCTTTGATTCTCTATGGCCATATCAATAATCCTGATGAAGCTGTGCCTCTAATCTGCATCTGCTCCCTTAGGGAAGATGCACAGCTCCCTTTGCCTTATTAGCAGTACCCGCTTGTTTGGCCTAGCATCCCATTTCCTCTTACTCTGTGTCTTACCCCAGCAAGTTCCCACCTGGCCTTTTCTCACCTCTTGTGACATTCCCACAGGCCTCCCCTTGGTCACAATTCCAACACTCTTCTTCCTGCTTCCAAACGTGCTGTCTTGTATCCCTGCTTTCTCTCTTTCATCAGTCCCTTCCCCCTTCTGCACTGTCCCCCCTTTCCCAGAGCAGCTGGGATTCATTCTGGCCCTGACAGTTTGTAGCTATTTAAACAAAAGGATTTCTTCCCCTGTCAAATGTTAGTGCTAAACTTTATCAACTACTAAAAGAAACTTCCAAAATCAGAAGCTTGATATCAAGACCTATCTTTTCCATTGATTATATATTTTGTGTCTCATTTGGAAAATGGGGGCTAGAGCATGCATTTCTATTCCCAGATTTAACCAAGGCTACAATACATGAAGGTAAATAAACTTGCATATCCAATCACCAGTTCAGTAAATTGCTTAAGCTTGTGAGTAACTATGTGAGTAACACTCTCATGTATTAAACTTAGAGTAGATGCTCAGGACTTGTTTCTTTAGTTACTCAGGAGAAGAGCTTTGGTTTCTCAAGTGCTCAGAGATGATGAAGATGAGTGCTTTGGTGAACAAGGACCTGACATTGGTTATAAATGAATACATGAGATAGAACATTTTGTTCACTCAAGATTCTATTTGAATAAATTGTACATAAAAGGACATTTCTTTTTCTTGAACCCTGTTTTAGAGGCTATACCATGAATTATTGATTTACATCAGACAATAAAAAATGCTAAAAGAGTTTAAAAATATTTTTCAATGAAAGGGTGAAATCTACATTTACAGCCTGAGACCTCTCAACCTCCAATAAATTGCTATTCATTTTGTTTAAATACAACAAATACTCGTTTTCCTGAGTGCCTGTGACTCTATGCTGCAGCAAAAAAATGACCCAGGGCTTTTTCTGAAATTGCTGTTTGTGCTTTCTAATTACTTTTAACATGCAGAGCACTGTTCTTCTGCAACTTCTTGAAAAAAAAAAGCCTATTTGAAATTCAGTAAGCTTTGATTTAAAGTGATTGGTTTCCACGTGGATGGAGTGAAATTTTCTTCTTGCAGTGTTTATTAGTACATTAAAAGATGCAAATTAATTCATCATTCTTTCAGCTCATTCTCTTGGGAACAATTATACAAGGAAATTATTAATGTACAAGAAAACAACAGTTAAAAATCTCAAAGGGCAACAGAGGTGTGGAATATATGCAAACATTTAGACCTAGCTAATAGCAGAACTCGGTTATAATAATAACAGTTCATAAACCAATTTTAATTTTTCTTTATTTGTAAACTGATAGCAGCCACATGGTGCAGACAAGAACTCAAAGGCTGGCAAAAGGGGTTTGCAGTCACAGGCCCTGTTCTCAGTGAACTGCTGAGGAAACAGAGTGTGAAGAGTTGAACACGTGCTACAAGGGCTTCTAGGGATCCCTGCCAAAGGTGAGGCGGCAGTGAGCTCACCTCTGCCTGTGTCTCTGCCCTCACCTTCCCATGGGGATTGCAGACCAGGCTGGCATTTCAGTGTAAGCCTCGGCACTCTGATAAACAAGCCCCGTACTTTCCATCTGGATAATGAAAGCCCCCAGGATCCAAGTAACATCTGATGAAAAAAGAGCAAACAGACCTGCTTTATAGGTTTCTTTGATCCACCTATTTTCTCTCCTTTTATTTAAGGTGTTAAACAACTCAGCTACGTTCCATTTTTCTTTTCATAATTTATCCAGCATGCTTTTAATATTACATATCTGATGAAAATTTCAAATCTTTTTACAATCAGAGTCATAACACAGTCTTATCACCAGGATACCTGTAATGACTCTGGGCTATCTGCTTGCAGCACTCCCTGACATATGGCTATCAATGAAAAGACTGAGAGGGAAACACATGCTCTCAAAATACTGTACAACAAGCACCACTACTGAGAGAAGTTTGTCCTAAAGAACTTACGCTTTTGTAGCTTTAAGCAGAGCCACAGAAACATAATACACACAGGTCAAACCTCTGCTGACATAGCTTAATACACTGGGGCAAGACAAACAGAGGCATCACATGAACTGAGAACAAGGTTACATTGTGGAGATGCAGGGGTAAAATAACTTGTATTAGACTTGCTCACTTAGGCCTTTCTCTACAGACTCTAAGGGTACTGTTTACAAATGGAAAATGTTTACATTTGAAAAAATAAGATGCTCTACAAATATTTCTCTCCATTTTCAGAACAGCGTAAGAACTGAAATAATAAAGATCTAAATAACATGGATTGACAAAATAAAATCCTTATGAAGAGCGGACAGAGTACAGTTGTACATACAAATTACCCAGACAAAAATCCAGATTCTAAAGACAGCATTATTTATTGAATTTTCTAGTGACAGCGGGCCACTTCCAAAACACACTCCCTCAAAAAAATTCCCAAATTCCAAAAGAAAGACTTTGTTCTGATGATGCATATAAAGGAAAAGATAAGTTTCTATATGTTAAAAAATGGAAGTGTTGAAAATGCTGGCCAAATTCCTGTTCTGTTTTGATTTTGCAGTTGCATGACTAGATGAATGTATTTCCTTTTGCCAAGTGAAAATAGGCTTCCAGGGAACAATTCTATCTCACAGTTCAGCTAAAACTACTGAGAGAAATCACTGATTATTACCCATCTAATGCCATCGTTCTGTATATTTAGAAGAACATATGGACTTACTGGAAAAATAATTAATGTAACACCCCTGTGCAACTCAAATTCCACTAGCCTCTTTTAGCTATTTTGTTCTCGGCTGGTTTCTGCTAGAGACCGAAATCTCGGTGAACTGAGAGAGAAAGAGGTGTCAAAGAATCAGAAGAACATTTCTGAGTGAGAATACTGACAAGAGGCCATTTTGATTGAACAGTTTTCAAATGAAAATTCAATTATTTTAAAATGCAGCCCCTTTTTTTTTTTCCTGAGGTCAGAAGAATAACAGTTATTTTTAATGTCATATTTATTTTTGCCCTTAAAATACTAAACAAAGCCACAATATAGAAAACTCCAGATAAAGGATAATGTCCTATGAAGAGGTCTGTGATATGCGGGGGGTGATAAGAGGGTGAGGCTAGAAAAGGATTTTTCTAAGCAAAATTTTCATCCTTTAAGACTTCACTTCAGGCTGCGAAATGTGAAACAAACAGATGGCGTCAATTTGATTCTGAAGGGTCATGTACCTATATGAGAAAGCTGTGATTTAGCTTAACTTGGGATGGCATTTCCGCAACTTTAAGGACAAAATGGACAGAGATTTTCCATCACTTCCATTGAAGTGATTTCTTGTAAGGCTAGCACCAAGGTTCAGTGGCTGAGATCCCTCAGCTGGTGCCTCTGTGATTTGCCTCTTTGGCAGCAAACCAACAATGTCAGCCTAGCATAAATGTAAGTGCCAAATCCATTTTTTCCCTTTGAAGTGCACAATCCTAAAGGATCAGGGCAAAGCCTTGGAGAAAACAATATTCAAGTTAAATATCATCATTGTTCTCAAGAAATTACTTTAGTAGCTATTCTAATTAATCATGGTTATTCCCTATCTGTATAGACAGCAGACAGAGAGAAGTGTCACATAAGGACAATCTTTCAGAAGGAGTTTTCCCCCTTTAGACACAAGCATAGAGGCTTGACTTAACATACAGACTCAGAAGGCTGCAGATAAAAAAGGCGAGAGCTCTTCTAAATATCAGGCTCTAGTTTGGTTACTGTATTTTTGGGATTTGGCCCTTGGCAGTGTAGTCATTCAGAAACTTGCTGCTGATTACTACCAAAGCAAAAACTGTGATGTAAATGTGTGAAACTATGAGACACTGAAAGAAATCACTGTGGAAATGCAGCGATGCCTCATTGATCCAGCAAATTCACTTAGGCCACTGAAGTGTTCTCATCTCTGTTATCAAAGCATTGCTCATCTACCACAGGTGGCCAAGTGAGACATACCTCAGGTGGTGCAGTTTCCTTCCCAGTAACCAGAAAGCAAATGAACTGAAATTTTGAATCTGAGTGTGAAAAATAATCTTTTCTTTGAAATGGATATTGTTTAAGCTATGATGAGACATGAGAATGAGTGGTGAGCAAGTGCCATAAAAACACCTTGGTTTAGTTTTAAAAATATTTATGGGAAGCCTTACTTATTGCTAAATGATGGAGAACAGTTACAATCTGTTATAGTTAATTTACTTAATTTATATGTAAAAATGTGCTAAGAGCAGCACACTTGTTAAATTAAAGCTCACTTAATGATTACACAGCACTTGGGAATAACGTCTAGTTACAGAGGAAGCAGTAATGGACGTTTTCTATAGAATCATTCCTTTTGGGAAAGTAAGACAACCAAAGCTCTTTACATTTTTGCTCATAACTGAAAGATACAAAATACCAGAAAGAAGACAAGGAGAGATTTCTTCTTTTAGTGAATACTGAAGTACTTACTAGAGCTGATACAGCTACCATGAGAAGGTTACTGGCTCTGACTCTCCACCCTACTACAGTGGGTTACACTGAAGTCAGTCCTATTATCTTGCTGCATCACTCTACAACAGATTGAAAGAAATCAGATAAAATCCTGGACTGGATACTACCTATTATCTACCCCTTTTGTCATTTTTTTCTTGTCACCACAGTATCTGAAAAGGTGATTATTAAATCAATAGTAATAACAAAATCCCAAGACTCAGAGAAAAGCTAGTATTTTCCTCTTTATGGGAGTGACAATTTTAGCTGAATCAGGGCTATTCTTTGGGTAGGGAGTAACCTTGTCCTGGTTTAACCCCAGCCAGCAGCCAAGCCCCACACAGACACTCACTTGCTTCCCCAACAGCCAGATCAGAGAAACAATCAGATGGGTAAAAGCTGGAAAACTTTTGGGTTGAGATATAAGGCAATTTAATAGGGAAGGTAAAAGCCACACAAGCAAGGAAAGAAAAAACACGGAATTAATTTAGCACTTCCCATGGGCAAGCAGGTAATCAGCTATCCCCAGGGAAGCAGGGCTCCATCACACTCAGCAGTTGCTTGGGAAGACAAACACCATCATTCCAAGTATCCCTCCATTCCTCCTTCTTCCCTCTACTTTAAATACTGAGCATGATGCCAAGCCAATCATTCTGAAGTGTGAATGTGGCTGTACCCTCATTTATCTCCTTTTCCATGATGGTACCTCTTCAACAAAATGTGATGTTTTTGCATTGAGTACTTTTGTGAAAGAACTTAATTTGTAAAAAAAAAAAAAAAAAAAAAAAAATCATGAAGAAGCCTCTACAGCAATCCCAATATATGGATTTTGGACATCTTTTTTGTCACTGTCTTCTTATATAGGAGCTTTATAAGAGTATTGCTTCTATAGTTCAGGGGCCATGTTGTGGCCATCCCACGTGGCAGCAGGAGTGGCTGGCTGTGGGTCAAAGCTCGGCCCCCTCTGGATTGCTTTGCTAGAGCCTGCTGTAGGATAGCTTGGTGCTAAGATGAGGGTAAGGATCATTTTGGGACTATCAGCCCTCCACGTGGCAACGTAGGATGACAAGAACTAGTGTCTGTGGAGCTTCCTGCACTGTCTTTGGGCATGGCAGAATAGCTCCACAGCAGAGGCACTGTGAAGGACTGGGATGAGTCTCCACTGTGGATGGAACTCCAGCTAAGTTATCCCAACTCAGAGCTATGAACCAAAGCTGCCTTTTTGTCACTGGCTGTCAGAAACCCCTGCACATTTGAGCTCCAAACGGAGCAATGACAACATGTAAAATGGATCTTGACTCACGGTGTACATCCGTATCTCCGGTACTCATGGTGATGCTACAGCATCAGATCATTATTTTTCTTTTCATACACATGCAGTAATTGTGTGCTGCTGGCCAAGAAGGTTACAAACATATTCACTCGTTTTTTAATGATGCTTCATCATAATGGGTAGCACCAGGGGTCTTAATGAAGACCACATACAGTATTCTCTTTGTCTCATAAGAAATTAAAATACATCTTTTTGTAGTTTGTAGTATGATCACTAAGAAGGCTGGAATTAGTGAAATTACTATATGATTAACAGAAAAGCATTCTAGCCTTTTCTACTCATTAACAAAGGAAGACTCTGCATGTAAAAAAGATTGATTAAAAGTTTATGTTTCTTTTCATGCAGACGCCACAGGTAAGGACTCTGAAAAGTGCTCAGCACTGATGAAAATAAGAGCTACCGAAAGTCGAGAAATCCTCTTGTGGAGAGAAAAACCTTTCATCCATGATAAATCATAAATATTGAAAACATGCAGTGGTTTTTCAAACAAGAGTTCTTAATGGTATTGATGACCTGCTCATGCAGGACCCATGCAAATCTGTGTTTTCCAAACACACTTTTAATTGCAGAATTTTCTTCTCAGATATTGCAGGTATATTCTGGCTGTATTTGTTATATTCTGAAATTCTTTCAACTCCGTGTAGAATTCTGCATTTAAGATGAGGTCTGAGGAAGACAGAGCTTCTTATTCTCCTGTCCTGTGTCATAGGACTTTACATATAACTTGAAGTGGATAAAGCTTTTCTAATTATATAAAGGGGGCTATGTTTTTTGGGTTTACAGTGGTAAGTCATTCTCAGCTATAACTGGAGCAAACACAACCTGCATGTAATAATGCTGCTATGTAATTTATTAATCTAAAATGTTCCAGCTTACTAAAGATACCTATAAAATCGTATCAGTAAATGCACAGGCTCTGAAGGGCATGTTATATAGAAAAGCTATATGTAAGAAAAAAGCTATAGAAGCTGCTGCCTGTGAAGACTTACCATAACTAGATAATGTGATTAATAGTATTTATTCATAAAAGGCAGGCTCTGCTCTTCAATTTGGATCTTACAAATAATTTAGCATGCACCCAGGAAAGCTGAAGTATCCTAGTAGCAAAAAAACCTAAACCAACCAAATAAATATGCAAGGAATTGAGATAAATGGTGCCCATATTTTTGAACATGAAAGATCTATACCTTCTGCATCTGTTTTCCTAAAACTCTAGATCTACCCATTCAGCAAAGTGGCATAATGGACAGGTGAAGGTCAAAAATGTATTTGATTTACCAACTTACACAGGTTTACTGAATTTTAGCCTGAAAAAGATGTGTGTACAATATGGGCCCTAAAGTCTCAAATGATTTATCAATCAACTATGGAACTTCTGATCGAGGTAAAACCTCAGCATTTTCCTTCAGGAAGACACCCTTTCTGGAAAAGGTAAATGGCTACGTCCAGGTTGAATCTGAGTTCATGGCTGAAATCATAACTGTGGTAAACATATGGGTCACTTCCAGTCTGTGTGTCTCTAGTTTGCACAGAGAATATAAAACTATGCTCCCACCACAGCACCTGACTTCAACTCATTTTCTCCCTTTCCCTATTCCCATATGCCCATGGAACCTTGCAAGTACTTGGTGGTGTCTCTTCAGGACCTCAGGGTGTAACTTGGATTACTTCTGCAGAACACATTTGCAGTAATTCTGCTGGGCAGCAACAAGGATCCTGATTTCTGTTGCAAACTTCTAGAACATCCCTGAGAAACTCACTGGAAGGTGGGAGTTACTAAAGGAACCCAAAGGAACTGGAAGCTGCTGAATATCAAGGACAGCTGATTGTATCTGCTTCTTTGGCTGCCTCTGTCTCACTGTCTACTACAGTAAAAATGGGATTTAGTGATAGTTCCTTTTAACATGAACAGAAATAGTTGATTGTAAAAACAAACCCAGTGAAATATTCAGTAATAAAATGGTCAAGTCACTAAATAATGCATCCAGGTGGCTCTAGTGCTTGACCTTTGCAAACTTCCTTGGAGGTGAAGTGCAAATTATTTTTTTCTCCTGATGGTGTATTTCTGGGGAAACACTGCAATGAGAACTCTGTATTTTACAGAGAAAGCAGCTAATTTTTTAGCTTTAATTATGCATGTTCTTCAGTGGGTGGCCGCCTTCTTTCTTAGTAGGTACTGAATCAATACCCTGCCATAATGCTAACAGGCACTGTGCTACTTGAGGTGCCATCTTTCAGAAAAGAGACTGAAAGCAAGTTCTCATCTCTTTTTGATTTTCCTGGCTCTCATGGCATTTTTTCCTTTTTTTTAATAATAAAGGTGTTAGCATCAGTGCCTTGGCCACAGTCCAAGCTGGGTAATTACATTCTGTCTCCCTAAATTTTGCTTTGTGCAGTTTTAATTTAATATGGTGCCTTCTCTTCCTGCCCTAAGTTGTTTTGTGTCATTGCTGGGCACTATTAAATAACCTCCATATTTCCCTCGAGACAGCTGCATTTAAGCTGTGGGTAAGGCAAAGCCTGCACATGAATTTCGTGAACCGTTCCCAGAGAAGCAAACACAAGCTCACTTGCAATTATTACATGCCAATATTTACCTGGACTAACTCCAGCTTCTCTGCTCCCCTCCAGTAGTTTACTTTCATTTGGAATTTAACTACCCAAATGAAAACAGCAGCTGTAGGCAGCACTGTCCCTTCTCAAGAGGTCACAAGGCTCATGCTTGGGAGGACGTTTTCAGCAGGCAAAGTAGTTTTATCCTCTCTATGAGAACATAAGCTGCTACAAGCAACCTTCCTCCACAACAACATGTGCTATTTAGCCATGAGCCGCAGAGGGATGCTGGGCAGGGTTATCCTGTCTCAGTTGTGTGGGTGCCTTCCCATTTTGTCCCTCTTGGGGGCTCAGTTTGTCGTTCAAGGGCGAATGAATGGGTCCATGAGCCCCCCCCCTGCTCAGCCTCCGTGTTCAACTCATGCACACAGGGCTACCCCTCCAACAGACAAATCCTGACAGGCTGTCCCTGAGGCAGGAAGTGAAGCTAATGCCAGCGCTTCTCTGGATTTAGCTAACAAAATGACCTTCTTGATGGTCTTAATTGTACCTAAATTGAACACGCTGAAGTTCAGTATCCTGGCTCTGGGAAGATACGAGAGTAGCGCTGAGAGGAATGGCTACACTTGGATATAACAGGGAGGTGGGGCTGGTGCCGCAGGAGCCCTGGGCGAGGCAGGAGCTGAGAGAGCTCCTCATAGGGAGCGAGGCAATGCGAGCTCTGCCCTGGACAGAGACCCAGCCCTGCAGCTCCCAGGAGCACCAAGGGACCTTGCCTGCAGCACAGGAGCTGCGGTCCCGTGCCTGGGGGACCCCAGAGCGCCAGGGGCCGGACAGTGCTGTGCCTTGCTCTGGGCACCTCCTGCCACGGACATCTATATTTAATAGTTTTGTTGACTGAAGAGTCTGTGAGAGAGCCTGGCAGTTGCCTGGGAAAGGCTCTGGATTGGAGCTTTCAGTAATCAGGAGAACCAGCCTGCTTTTGGGGTCACAGGGAGAGGGGAAAGTCCAAGTCCTCTTTGAGATGGTTTGAGAGAGGCACCGAAGTGGTCGTGGTGCAGCTGTTGGGGTCACTCTCGTGGCAAGGAGACCAGCCAGAACCCCAGGGCAAATGTTCCATGTGCTACTGCCCATGCTGCTCTCAAATACTGCATACTGAATACTTCTAGAAAACACTGTGTCAGTATCTAGATGTAGAAGCATCCAGGAGACATTCACACTAGACACAATTAATCCAGAGAAGCAAAAGGCATTGCTATAACATGGTTTTTCATTGGCACAGAGCTCTTTGTATGTAGACACTGCTGCTCAGGACTGAAGTTAATCAGGTAGGCGACACTGTCATGAGTTTTTCCTCTTGTGTGTGCTTTTAGGAGCTGTAAGAGCTAGGGGAGGACCATGTTACAACACCAGGCAGGAGTGACCTTATGGCACAAATCCTTCTGAGGGTGTAAATCAAGGTAGGTAGGTTTTCATCAGCTTGATTGAAAAGTAGGTTAAAAACAAATATTACTTATATAAAACTTCAGATGCAAGCTGTGTAACCAGAACCATCCAAAACAGGCTTATGGCTAGAGCTTATCAAATATTTTTAAATGAATATATTTGAAGTCTTAACTTGAAAATAAAATCATAAGAGCAAAACTCTATTGCTATAAATCAGCAAGATTCCACTGATTTTCCAATTTACTGTATTTGAGTAATCTTAACTATGTATTATCTCACTCAGCTTTAAAACATTGCCGGAACTGCAGGCTTTGAGGCTTTTCATACTGATAGTATTGTTGCTCTTGCTTCCATCTTTTTTTTTTTCTTTTTTTAAATACAGCATGCTTGTATTGTTTAATTTAAAGCTATTCAACCTTTTTTCCTGCTATCCAAAGACATTTTGTATGTNCTTTTTTAAAATACAGCATGCTTGTATTGTTTAATTTAAAGCTATTCAACCTTTTTTCCTGCTATCCAAAGACATTTTGTATGTAAATCCAACAATTTGGAACCAAAATCACCACCATCTGCTCATTTATAGCATGATCCAGCAGTAAAGGGAATCTCTATTAAGCCCTTAATGGGAGTCATGTGACTGTGCAATGAACTTGGTTTTCCTTTTCCTGATAGAAGTGATACTATTTCTTTACTGGTCCCTATTAATATTTTGTGATGTTCTGCAACAACAAGTACATTAAAAGAACCTTCATTTCGAGACCCATCCCCTTCACCCGACTGTGGCTGTAGCTTTATCAGATATGTAGTGCGTGTCTGGTCCTGGCATTAGGTGCCAAAATTAAATGTCTTTCTAGATTTGTTTTTATTCATTCACTGTCTGAGGGGGAAGGTAAGCTGCTAAGTACATTGCTTTTCAATATGCTGAGCTATCCTTGTTGTGACCCTCAGAAAAAAATCGTCAGACAACAAACCCCAAACCAAAACCCTGCAATATCAGGGTTTCAGTGGTGCAACAAAACCAAACAGCTGAAGGAAAAAATGAAGCCAGTCATTGCTAGTAGGAAATAGATATTAAATAATTGCAGAAATCTGCCTTATTTAAGAAGAGACTCAAGAAGAGACTCAAGTAGGTTTTTAACTTGCCTAAGTTTCTCATAAACTATGATCCTGAGGGACCTTGACAATAAAAACGTCTTAGTTCAAAGAAAGTGTGTGGGAAAGAACGAAGTTGTTGACATCCTACTTTGGGTGAATCACTTTCCCTCTAATGAGAATACGTATCAATTGCAGTGCAGTGCAAAGACAGAATTCTGCTGCTCCCAGAGTTCATTCCTGGCCCTTAACATGCAGTGTGTGGCTCTAGGAAGTTTTTACTTTAGAATGTTTTCTATAATCTCATTGTTGCAGTCAAAACTATCCTAACACTCTTTGGCAGACAGAGCTCACTGCTCTACAGAGATAGATACTTTTTTTTCTACCTTAGATACAAAAGATATTTTTTTGGTTTTCATTGGGATGTGTGGCAAGTGCTGAAAGTTCATAGCACAAAACTCTGATATATGCCATATTAAACCCACTGATAAAGTTCCTAGAGTTTACTGTTCCAGTTTTATATACACAGTTATACTAGAGGCTAAATGAAGAAAAATGAGGCCATTAACACGTGTAGTGGTGACTTTTTAATACAGTTATGTGCTGACGTGCCTCACAGACAGGCGTTCTGTCTGTAAAATTGTTCAAGTCTGTAGGGTTATGAGACTTTGCACTGCTTATCCTACTTGCCACTAGGGCTTTATTCCTGTTCAGCACACATGAGTAGGGATTTGTGTATCCAAATTACAGGTCTACCAAACAAGTATCTGTATCTGAACTCTCTGGCTACAGAGAGGAATAGCCATTTCCAGATTTATCTGCTCCTAAGGCGGAAATTGAACAAGCACAGATGGGTTATGCTGTAGCAATAGCTACTTTTATCCCTGCACTATGGGAGAGTGCACTGGCTCGGAGAGACCCATCCAACCCTCAGCCTCTGGCTGAGCTCTGCATTGCTTAGGAAAGGGTGGCACCCATTGGTGGTGCTCTTTGTAGGGCATGTTAAACACAGCTTCTCTCCAGCTCTATTTGGAATGACTGGGTATGAAGGCAAATAGCAGTATCTCGGTAGGAATGAGGAGGAAACCAGGCAAATCCATACGAAATGTGCTCCAGAAAGAACACGCACCTAACATCACTCAGGTGGTGGGCACTGTACAAAGAGACCACGTCTAGACTGCTTTGGGTGAAATCCTGATTCAACTGAAATCAAATACAAAACGTGCAATCCTGAATAAGCTCAGGACTTCAGCCTTTTTCTGAAGAAATGGCACATTTCTAATAAAACTACCACAAAAGGAACTTTGGGGTGCTCTTTCAAGGAATGTCAAGAAGCTTAAGCCCATCTCAATGAGCTTGCTGATTGTGATGTTCAGCCCACAGAATATAACAGGGATCACAGACTGAGGCAAATGAGAGCCTCAGTCTTGGGCTCTCAGAGGGCTGATGAGTTTGAATCCTCCAGTGAGAAAAGAGCTTCAAGCAGCTCTCCCTTCCATCTCTGTAATGCATGGAGAGAAAATAAATCATTATTTTTGCACTACCTCCCAAGGAAAGCAGTAGATGCTTTTTTATTCAGATGACATTTTTCAAGCCTATTCAAAGCGTTCCTGCTCTGGCCTCAAATCAATGGCTGCTTATGAGCATTTTGACAAATCTGCCAAATCTAATAATAGCCAGTGGTGGTGGGCAGTACAAAAGAAAAAAACAGGTTGTGTGATTTCAGCCAGCCAGCTAATTCTGAGCTCCACAACAGTCAGCGGGAAGAACTTGTAAGTGGTGTGTGTGAATACAAATGTCAAAGATACCTGATCTGTGTGCAGACTGTAGCCAGACACACTGAAGAATGTACGACCTTTAACTCCCTGGAATACCTGCCAGCCAGCTGTGCTAGGGAGGAATCTACATGCAGTGCCTGTGATATGTTGAATCTCTTTTCAGGTCATCCAGGGTTTGTATCTTTTATTCTAAATGTTAGAAAATGAATTGACTACAACCACAGCACTCATGTAAAAGCAACGTATCTGATACGAGTGATACAGATAACAACACCTTTCATCAAAAGATCCCAGGGGTAATATGCATCCTATTCACAATAGTTCCATCCCTGCAACAAATTCTTGTTTAAATTTATACACAAGCTGCTCCACTGAAATCTAATCATATGCGTAAGCCCTCTCAGAATCAGGGACTAGCACTGTACAAGAATTGTGTTTCTCTCTGCTGATAACAAGACTCTCTGTAGGGTGAAATACAAAAAGAAACCCTGTTAACTCCTTGAACTCCTTGAAAAATTTTGGATGTCAGACGCATGATTTGTCCCAACCAAAAGGACCGTCGTCCTACTCTGTCTGAAAATACTCCAAGATATTTAATGACACAAGATATGCAGGATTTTCTGCATCTGAGATGAATATTCTTCTGGGAAAGTCTGAGCTTTTAAGTGAACTTCTCAGCTGGATGACTAATGCTTTAGCAAAGCCAGAAAAAACCCCCACAATACAGATGAGGCATAAGAATGCGAGAAAGAATGCCTGATGTCCTGAGAGACCCCAATTTTAGACCCTAAAAACACCCAGAGACCTCAGAGACACTAGGTAACTGTAACATGCCACGATGAAATTCGATAACCCCACCTACCTCCAGACTGTTTTACTAAACTGCTGGGTTTCAATGTCTGTACAGGTGAATACAGAAGCAAAAGAAAACATTTTATTTTATTAAGAGTAACTGCTCTTGTAAACGTACACAAAATGAAAAAGCTTTCAATCTCATTCTCACATGGACTGTCAGATAGCACTGGTTGCCAAGTCATGATCCCATCAAAAATACGTATCTAAAACATGCCACAAATGTGAGAGCAGTCTAAACCTGACTGCATAGCCTGTCTCATCACACAATTGAGATGTGGAGAATTTCACCAGTCTAGAATTTTGGTTTTGGTCAACATCTCCTATCAGCAGGAGAGGACAAATTTCGAGAGTTGATTTTAAATGTTAATGCTCTTTGTGCTCAGATCTAGCAAATGCCACATGGAGTCAGACACGGTCCATCCTTCCTCTCTACTGCCAATGGTCTCTTGGTGGTATTGCTCCAACAGAAAAAGTGAGGAATGATGAAAAGCAAATTTCAAATCTAATTGTCCCTGAAGTTTAGGGAAGTTCCAAACCTATATCTGGATTCTGATGTGACCCTATGCCAACATCACACCAAAGTAAAACTTAACAGGGGATTGGTATGTTGATTGCTTTGAAAAATTATCAACATGGAGGTCTGCTTACAATTTCTTTGGCAACAGCCACCTTTATTGAGCTTCTAAAAACCCATACTTCTAAATATACAAAATACTAAACACGATACAAATATTACTAATTTGCATCCTTTTCCCCTTCCCAAGTGTACCCCTTACAACAGTCTGCAAGCAGCATGGAAATATTTGTATGATTGTTCTAACATGCTATATAGTGAAGCAGCATAAATCCCATACAGCAAACCTGAGATGCAGTGTGCCCTTCTGTTCCACTCACACAGGAGGGGTGTTCTTACCCACCTTATAATTCAGTTGAGGCAATGCCTCTTAAATACACACTGCCTCCAAGGCAGTCATTTATCAGTGTTATGAGGTAACTTTCAGTTATCAGTGTTATCAGGTTATTTTGAGCTGTTAATGACAATACAGTTGTCTGCCAAGTGTACTAAAGCTCCTTCCTTCTGTACAAGTGGAATTCAGCAAATCAAATCTAGAGGAAGAGATCTAACCTCTAATGGTCTTCAGGGGAAACTTTTTCCTGCCTTTCCTGAACCAGTAAAAGAGCCCAAGCTGTGCTATTTGGCAGCTTAACCTCAGAGGATGTGCAAAGTAAAGAAATCTCTGAAAAACAAGTAAGTTCAAACACGTACCACTGCCAAATCCTCTTCACTTGGAATAAGTCTTAGGTAACAAATCTAACGTTTACTTCAGGCTGCATACGCTATAAAAACCAACCCAACCTGATGTGAGAATCTTGAAACATCATGAAATGAAAAACTGTATCAATATTTTACTGTAAGTCTAGACCTACTGTAATGTCACTTAGGAGATATTTTTAAAATACTGGGATTTATGTGGTGGGAGAATAAATGGACCGTAATTTAATGTCCCCACCTATCTAGCTGTGTTTCAGAAAATTAAAGTGTACTATTTTACACTGATGTCTTTATAATCCTGTGTTTCCATGAACTCAAAAGTCTCCTGTGTCCTTGGAAGACATAACACTTGCTCTTCACTCAGCCAGTGATGTAGACACGCTCAGCAAACACTCAAACCTGTTTGTGGGGCACTGCCAGGCTGCTGCGTCTCCGTGCAGGTACAGTGCAGACACTCACAAACCTCTCAGGACAGAGCTGCTGCTCAGCTCAGCCCCACCCTGGCAAACAGGAGAAGCCAGAGCTGCCCCCACACCTCTGGCTCATTCAGGGAGTCCTCTCAGCAGTCAGGAACCAGGCATATGAAGGCCACTCTGGCTCTGCAGTCCTCTTTCCCAGCCTGATACCTTCCCAACAAGGTGTGCTTTATGCTCCAATTAAAATGAGGAGGAAAGCCATCTCCTAGATGGGCCCCAAACATCAGAAGCCAAGAAGTCCCAAGGCTGATGGCCAACATGCTGGCTCCATCTTCAACAGCTCTAGTCTCTGCCAGCACAATGCAGAACCATGGAATCTCTATTCTCCCAGCACCTCTACTCTCAGGATTATCAGGTTCCTTCCCTTTCATCTTGGTAGGGAAGATGGGAGGAGCCAAAAGCTGGCAGCATCCCACCGGAAAGACCCCAGTGTTCATGGAGGCAGTGCTGAACAAGTTTGATAGGTCCCTGGAAGCAGAAGTAGATCCTTCCACCTCCACCTCGATGCTGGAAGATCCATTTCCTCCCTCTGCTTTGCCCTTGGAAACGTTTGCCCCAGTCCACTTCACCCAGCAGAGCCTGTCCTCTCACTGCTCTATTGTGGCACTTCCCAGTCAACCACGAGCACCTTCAGAAGCCTGAGTGCCACAGAGGATCAGGCCTGCCACATTTTGGTTTTCCATCCTGCGAAGTCTTTTAAATTTTTCTGCATTTAATAATCCACATACCATGCTCCACTTTCAGACTTAAATCCTTCTGATTCCTTCCATCCAATTGACAAGATGAGGGGGTCTTTTTCTTAAATATATAATTTAACAAAACCTATATGGAATATGCTCACTTGTTTGAGTGATCTGGAAAATGTGCTTTGTCTTTTTTTTCCAGAGAACATGCACATTTCAGATTTCCCTTAAGCTTTTGTAATTATTTCTGATCTTGATGATTTTACTTTGTCAGCCCAGCTGATACCAACCAGATGAGAGAAACAATTTGAGGGTGGCTTTTGTCCAGGAGGTAGCAGAGAAGAAAATCAGCAATAAAATTCTGGTAATTTCTCATTTCACTGTAAAGACATGTTGTGGGGATTTGCATATTCTGCCTGTGAAGCAAGCAGAGCTAAAATCAGATGATATGGCAAGAAAGGCTTGAAATGCTGTTCAGAACTTAAGGTGTAATGCTTTTTAAACAAACCTTTCGTATGAAGAATGCTGAAAGGAAAAGCATCATTTCAGGAATCTTGCTCCCTAACCTGAGCAATTCTCAGAAACACCATAAAGACTGGCATACTGAGCAGAAGTTTATGTGTGAGTGTGTGTACACTACAGAGCACATGCACATGACCTATCAGTTTAGCCCACAGTAGGGGTAGATAAAAGGCTAGTTCCTGTAGGGCTCACGGCATGCTGAGAGCTGCTTTCGGCATTTCACGCAGCCCCATCTCTGCATCCATCAGCTGGCCTCAGAGTGGAAGGGAAGAGGAGAAATGAATTAGAAAGATACGGCTTGAAATGGCTGAGTCATAACACTGAATGCCTCTAACTCAAGCTAACAAGGTCATTTAGAAGCAATGACTTGCTGTGCATCCGCTGAAGAAGAGAGGAAATTCTGGGTACTTAACATTTTAGAATAAAACTCAGAGATTCCCTTCAGCTGCATTTAGTGTCTGAACAAACTCCAGGACACAAACTCCAGTGCCAATTTAATACAGGCTTCTATTTGCAGAGACTCATTAACGTTGTGCACAACTGCTTTAAAAAAAGGTTAAAGTCTTGGCAGAAAGCAGCAATACCAACTATTGGTTCAACTCTAGAAACTCTCCAGCACTTACACTGAGTCTCACCACTTGGGGAAACATTGAGGCATTGAGCAGAGTTTTAAGCAGATGCCAAAGCACAGAGCCACAGCCAGTGGCACAGAAGGGCTGCAGGCACAGGCAGGTCAGCATCATGTCCTGCAGCCACCACAGTGTCCCTTGCTGTGCCAACTGATGCAGTCTGCAGGGGCAAAACTGCTGGCATCCCAGCTAACTGCTCTCCAGCAAATCACATCTGCTTATACACTTTCCTTAACTGCATGCTTTAGCTCTTTATGAAAAACAGAGCTTTAAAAATGAGACACCACCATTTTGTATTAGAATAGGCTTATACTAGGCCTTATTCTATAGTAGAATACTACGGAGTTCTTCTCTTGTAATTCCTTTGAATGTGAGGTTTTGACTATTTCTCCCTTTGTAGATACTTGGGCTCATTTAAAAAAAACCCCATAAAATATATAGAAAAGTAAGTACTGAAAGTGTGTTCTGTTCATTCATAATGTCAGTGGCTTTAGAAATAGGTTGGAAGAAACTCCAGAAAAGCCTTCAATTCAATTAGAAATTATCCAGAAACAATGAAAAACCAAAAAAGTGGACCTGGAGACGCACAGGCATTGTGCAAGTTTTGATCAGTTGCTGGACTTGGTGGCCCAGGCTTACCTTTTATTACCAGAATCTTGTCTTTCTCCAGACCTATAGTGTTTATTAGAGACCTCAACGTTATTCCACTGAGATTAAGAGCAGACATTATTTTGTAAGAAGTTAGCGAAACACTTTTGAGGATGAGATTTGGTATGAAATGCTTTTCATCTGCCAAAGTTCTCAAAGCCCTTTGCTGTTCAAATGTAGTGATACAGATGGCTCACACTCTCACTGCTCAGCTGTAACCTGATGAGGAATGGACAGCAAGAAACAGTCAATAGTTCCCCGTTAAACCTACATAAATATCTAGAAAAAGAACTGCAATACACCTCTCTTCATTGAAATGGGAAGGGGAATGTAGGTGGAAAGAATTCAATTATCAGAGTTGAAGTTTGACAGGGGGAGTACTTTCTGGGGGTACGATAACATTCATCTGCTCTAAATGGTGCTCTGCATATGGCACATACAGCAAGCAGTCTGAAGTGCTGCAGTCTGAAATCACTGCCTCTCCTGAAGAGATTCCTGCAGCAGGAAGACTGGTTTCTAATTAACAAAACTTAGCATGCTTGAAATCCTTAATTATCCAAGGGGCAAGGGAGAAACACTGGAGGCCTCGATCCTTTACCTGCAGGGCAGATGAGATGGTACGAGAGCTGTGCGCCCTGTCTGCTTCCTGGCACTCCCATTGCAAAGTCCCAGTGAAACAACTCCTTAACAGGAGCCATGAAAGCTCAGATGTGGAAAACCCTGATGGCTGAAGGGCTCTCAGAGATGCAGAGCTATGTTCTCAAGCTAAGGTACAGCTTAGGACCTCGTCTGATGCCTGGAGGTACCTAAGAGTGTCACTACAAAAATCGCCAGCTATATTAATTACTTTTATATTTATGGCCGCCACCCCCAAAAAACTCTTAACTGGAAACAGTGGCAGGCAGTGAGTTGAACCTACAGTATTTACTGTGCTAGAATAATTGAAGAACAATGATGATGCAAAGGATCTTGAAAGGTCACCAGGTTTAAGTTCCTGCCCCCAAACAGACTCAACTGAACCTTATAGCATTTTTGGTGAAAAATAATCTAAACTCTTCTTAAAGCCTTTTATTTCTGGTGAGACCACCTACCCAAAGAAGTCTATTTCACCATTCTCACTGTCAGAAAGCATTTCTTCCTCTCAAATGAAAATCTTATCCTCCTGTCCACTGCAGAAATGCAAATGCATGTACTAAGTGCATCCAGTTTGGACTAATGTTTTCTTTAGAAAACTGGAAGAAATAGGTGTTGTCTGGCATTACATTTATGGAGAGGGGTAAGAAAAGATGGTGTTGGGAAGAGAAAGGCAGACAGCTGAAGCATCAGGCAAAAATAAAAGCTATTCATGAACGATGTTTTGTAGAGTGAATGAATGCAGATTTGATGAGGTTCATAAGTAACATCCTGCAGGGTCAGCAGGGAAACCCTAATTAGGCAGGATGGCCTTCCTCATTATTAATTAGAGTTATGTGCTTGATTAAAGAGGTACAACTCTTCCTCGTACCGCAGGAGGCCAACAGGAAGCCTGCTGCATACATCCAACCCATTTCTCCCTCACTCTTGCACACACAGGCACATCCCCAGTGTAGCTGTGCAGCCTCTCTTAGCCGTGTGCATCCTCGTGTGCACACAGACACGCGGTGCGGGACACCCCCACCTCCCTCCTCTCCTTTGCCAGCAGGCGCTGCTTATTGTGTGCCTGGCTTCAGACAAAAGCAGGGATCACGTCCTCCTCTAGATGAGGAAGAGACTGTCGAGCATGCCGTGGTCAGTTGACAAACGGGGGAAAAACCAGAGTAATAGTTGTATGCAAATTAATAGCTCCCACTGTTTCATAACACATCTCCCAGCAGATGCCACAGGTAATTATGCAACTGAGGGTAGTGCTTCTGGGAGCACTCATAAAACACAGCTTTTATCTGTCTGCTTCCAGCCCATGTCTGGTAATGTATAAATAATGTTAACAGCATCCACACAGACGGTCAAAGATTGGATGTGCACTGGGTATATGCATGCCTGGTGAAATACAGATTTTGCTGCAAACTTGAGATATGTTAGAAGGGGGAAAAAAAAAGGCCCTTAAATACATCTACCAAGCTGCTACCTATAAGTTACTTTTTAGATAAGAAAAGCTGGGTATTTAAGGACTTTCTGAGTGTCCCTTTAGGCAACCAGCCTTCAGACTGATTCAGGATAGGTTATGAATATGGGGTGGCAGCTGCTTGACATGGGTCTGGCTCCATACAGCAAGCTGACGGCTTCGTATCCCAGGACACTTCAGCAGTGCGACAGCTGTGATAAGCAGGAAACTCACTGTATGACAGTGTAGTTAACAGGAGAATCCTCTCTAAGTGGGGCCAACATTATTGTAAAGATACATGTCAATGTGCTTAGGAAAATAAGCAAGAGATCAAAAGTAATTTTTGCTGCATTTGGTTTCCCACATGCTCTTCTCTTTCTTCCACGTGTGCTCTGTACATGTTCCAGCCATACCAAGTTGCTCCACGAATGTGCATAAGCGTAAGCTTATCCCATTTTATTGCCCACAGATTACAGACACAGCCTTGCAGCTGAGAATGCACCAAGTGTATTGTGAATACCATCCAAAACTGTGGTGACAAAATGGAGAAACAGAGGAGTTTTGAGGAAGGCATGCAACAAGAGCACGTCTGTGGAGGAGCTAAAACACAACTGTAAAAACATGGACCACTGATATTTCCCAAGGATAGTCACAATGGAGGCTGCTACAGCTACTTTGTGAGCTTTGGTTTTGTTGTTCAAACTTGTCAAAATGAGAACACTACCTGAGAGGAACAGTTCTGCAAAGCAGGTGAACATCTTTTTATCAGTGAATTCCATTTGTGAAGATGGCTTTAGGTGCATTGAAATAAATCACATCGTGGTTTATCGACAAATGTATGCGATGTAGCAGGCTTACAGTGGCTACAAAACTGAGAGAGATTCGATTATCTATAAATAATTCCTCATTATGTGTCAACGTGAGGAAGTACAGAGATACGTGAGCTGAATAGAGGAAGGAGATCAAAGGAGCTGAGCTAAATATTCAAATGCAACAGTTTGACAGAGTAAGGGAAGAGACAATCAAAAAACTTCCCACAGTGATTGCTGATCCACAGAATTGATGGTGGTCATACATTTTTACTGTTATTTTTCTAATGATAAAAATGCTGGGTTTTAATCTGAAGTTGAAACCTTGCACTGCTTTCTACCACTTTTTCAAAATTTTCTCTGGAAAGCTGTTTTGTGATGCAGCTTGTATCATTTTATGTAAAAATACTGAAAAATTATTGCAATTCTATCTTATGAAATATCAAACTGTTTTGCCACTGAACAAAGAAAAAAAAATAGATCTTAAAATGGGAAGTATTTTGCTAACATCTATCCATAATGCTTTGTAAATAAAAACATGCCATTTGGCATATCATCAGTTTGTGTTAGTACACTGTCAGTGTTACAAACCAAAAAAAAAACAATCTAACTGGGAAAAACCCCCTCCCAAACCTCAAAATAAGAAAGAATGTACATTCTAAAGTAAGATTTACTAAAAAAACCCTCATCCTTTTGTAGTTTCTCTTTCACGTGTACTTCTCCATAATAGAAGAAAAATAGACATTTTAACTGCCAGCATTTCATGCCTCAGCAATTCTTAACTTTGGTTGGCTTTCAGAAACAAAGCCATAGGACTGTACGAAGAACAGGCTTTAATTATTGTTTTACTTTAAAAAAAATATAGTCTATTGTATCTTCGTATCAAATTCCTAAAAAGCACTCACCCTTTCTGTAAAACTATGGCTTTCTATGAAATTATTCATAGAATTACATAGGCACAAATACCAACATACTGAGGAGCTTAATTTTATGTTGTGGCGCAAACATTTTCTAAAATAACTTTCTAAAAGGGGTTTTTACAGTTTTATACCCATGACCAATACCCAGGCAATTCTATAGCTCTATTTTTTAGGAGAAGTGGTCCAGTAATTGAATATCCTAAAGCACGTTGTGAATGGTAAGCTTTTAAGGGTAGACTAAATCCAGGGACAGTTTGTATTCATTCTAGTAAGAACTAGTAAGTGCATCATAATTTCAGATTACTTAAACCCAGGAAAACTGTGTCACGTCCATCTTCCGTGACTCAGCAGATCAGAGAAAATATTAAGAGCCTCCCCCTGGGACTTAGAGCTGTGGATATGCTTCTTGTAGAAGTGAAATGAGGATGCCCCAGTTACTGATTTCTCAGCTACCAATAGTTTTGGCCCACAGTCTGGTTTTGGCTTGCCAGAAATCAGTAGGAACCTGTTGTTTCTTTAAAAACCGTCCCCTTGGAATGTTGGAAATGGAAAGGTTCTCATCTAGGTCCTAACAGTCCTCAGAGTCCAACCCTGCCCTTAGGGGTGATCAGCAGCAGCAGAGACCATTAGCACCAAGCTCCTCTGGCATGTGGCAAGTTCATGAATCCCCAGAAGTCCCCGGGGAGCAACAGCTCTGAACCTCACTGGGAGTACACTAAAGTGAGGAGCTTTGCGCTTCGCACGCAGGATTTGAATTTCCAGGGCTGCTTCTTTGGCTCCTTGATAGCCCCTAAATTCTTGCAGGAAGCTGTTGCCTGTGTAACACTGCTCTCCAGGACCTTGGATGGCAGCTTCTCTCAGGCTGTGTTGAAATTAAATAGTAATAGAAAAGTAATCTCTGAAAGTGGATACCAGTTTGAGTTAGAAAAGCCCATGCCAAAATATGCTTTCAGAGCAGGCACAGTACATATATTATTGAAAAGCTTTGTTTCTATATGGCATGCCAAGTTGGCAGAAATGCAAATTTGAAATTTAGAAGTGATTGGTAGGGAGCTAGTCAAGAAGAAGGAACTAGAGAGGAAGGAATTAATAGTATTTGTTTCTTTTAAAGAATAAATCTTGAGCTAGTTTTCTTTTTTATGACAATCTTACATTATTCATCTGTCTTTCTAGGTCAGAAAATAGGAATAAATTTTATGTGGCACTCTCTTGTAATCCAGTGGTACAAAATGGACTCTCACAGAAAGCTGCAGTATTTTACTCTGCTGTTCTGGCATGTAGGGAGATGCATTTTAGGGCCCTTTGTGGTTTATGTGCTGATATTGTGCCTGGCAAGATCCCTGTGTCTTTTTGAGAAGGAGAAAGATAAGACAGCACAAAAATGATACAGGAGTAAAACTAAGTAACACAGACTCTACATGAAGGATATTATTTCCCTAGGGAAAACTGGGATGATTTTTCATCCTCTTTGGATTCTGTCATCTTTTTCAAAGTATCTGTTTAACCATAGAACTGACTTAAAGGACAAGCACTAAGGCTATCAGAATGCACTGCAGCAAATTCTCATCCACTGCTGGGGGAATGAGGGCATGGAAGCAGGGCTGACACAGCTGTGATTTAAAAAAACCCCACCAAACCAACACTTCCATAATAATAAAAAAGAAAAAAGCAAATGAGCAGCATCTGATTACTACAGAGAAGTCACTGATTTTGATGAAAAAAATTTCCAAGAAACTTCACCTGCTACCCTCAAAAGCATTTGTTCTTATTATTCCTCCTTTCTATACACGGAAAAATAAAATTAGGCAGCCTTTTCCACGGAAATACCTTGTAGCTCAGACTTCAAGAGCTGATAATGCTTGTATACCTAAGGTGACCACAGCCAGGTATCATTCCCATGCTTTATCACCATGGATGACAGCAAATTCTGCAAGACTAAATCCGAGTTACTGGCTCTGGAGAATTAGTGACAGTTGTCTACATGTTCATACTGTAAGCAGAATGTGGTTGGCTTAGTAACATGCTAGGTTAGGTCATGAATATTAAGATATTTCTGCAACATCACACAAAAAGCCTACAGCATCACCAAGACCTCAGTCCAGGTATGCTAGTCTGTGTCAAAAACCAAACCAAAACAAAACAAGTGCAGTTAACTCCTTTCACCATTGTCCAAGGAAGATTCATTTCATGCTGATATAGTTTCACCACAGAGGGTCAGACACATTTTGAGCTAATTAGAGAGTAAGTTGTTGCACAGGAATCAGATGTATAAAAGTAGTTAGGTGTATGTTTTCAATATAATTCTCAGTTCATGCCAGCAAGACATGCCATCAGTACCCTGTCTTTGGATCCACAGAAGTGAGGTAAGTTAAGTTCCTGGCTCAGGCATGAAATATCTCTTGAATTCATTACTGGCTATGCCTGAAGAGTCTGCCAAGAGGTAAGTATTAGGCTAAAAGTTATAGGAGATATTAAATCCAACATAGGATTCAGCTTGTGAGACAAGAACTGTAGTGGCACTGTAGTGATTTGACTTTAGATGAGGTTCTTAAGCAAAAATTTAACACAAAAAGCAATTTGTCCATGAAAGAAATGGTCAGCATTTGCAAAATTGCTTAAGAAGGCTCTGTCACTGAGGTCATTGATGCCTACCCTCACCATAGCAGGTGTTTATATTACAACAGCAGTATCAGGATTTTTTTTTAACAAATGTAAGTCCATTTAGCTTTTGGTGGTGAGTATCCAGAACTATATACAAAGCTCCTTCACCTGCCAGTTTGCTTTAAATCTTTTTAAAATTCTGATTTTATAAGGAGGGTGACAGGTCACCACAGCACTTAAATAAATTAATAAATAAAATAGCAATGATAAAAAGCACTGCCTGGTTCCACACCTCCAGGACTGCATGAATTACATGACTCCCATGTCAAATGGAAGGAAGAATTAAAACTGAACCCACAAAATTCCCAGTAAAGAGCTGGCTGAAACCCAAACACTTATGAATTTTATGGCCTGAGGATTATTCACCCAGCTACACTTTCAGTTTTTGACACATGAACAGCAGAGCTCAAGAACATGAGCCAGAAATTTTGGCATTGCTGTGGCAGTTCGTCCTCTCTCCCCAGCTGATCAAGTTCTGCTTGTCTTGATACAGACTGGAGAGAGCAGCTCTATCTCCCCTGTGCACCTGAAGAGACAGACAAGCAAAATATTAAACAGCTACAGATGCTGAAAGAAAAGCAACTGTTCAGTTAGCTCTTCAGGGTTTTTTCAAAGCCCTGCTTGTAGGACAAAACTGATGAGAATATCTGAAGATTATTCCCCCCCAAAAAAAAAAAAAAAAAAAAAAGGCAAAGAATATTTGTCTGATAGGAGCACAGCTAAAGCTTAATCTATTTATGTAACACAACAGAGGCAAACTGCTGTTAATATGCTAGAGAGGCACAGAAATTTCTGCTAATCTATTAACAGGGGACAAGCTGCTCTTCTGGCACAGTGAGGGCTGGCATCAAACTGCCAGTCTGGCAACCTTTTTTTGCTCAAATCCCTCACACCCCCCGTTCTGCCTAAGACAGGCACTCGTCACTGTTGGTGCTCCCAAATGGCTGACACACCAGAGCAGACCACATCCTATTTCCCTTTTTTCTTTTCAAGCTACAGCACGAAACTTCTCACTCACAGTCAGTGCAGTCAGTGCATGGGGGCACGGTTTCATCACAGCAGGAAAAGCTTTTCCCTACCAGGCTGGTTGAGAGAGGGCACGGAGGGTTATGTAGTTGGTAGGAGTTGGTGCTTAGTGCCAGAGGTGCCTGGATGGGGCTCCCTGGTCCAGCCTCCCCATATCAATGGGGAGCTCCCCAGCTCAGTAGCTGCCTTGTTTTGTCCTATTCAAGCAAGCAATGCCAGCTGAGGTTCACAGCACAGATTCAGCAGGGAAAAAGGCAAAGCCCTACAAGTTTCTGCCAATGGAGTAATACCACAGCATTGCTCTGCACCAGAGCAGCATCCTTTCCATAGGGAAACCAAACCAAACTAAAGAAATCTCCTCTTTTTAAACAGATCACACTGAAAGAGTGGGCTTAATGTTAATGTTCTTGAGGTGCTGAGGTTCCAGGTCACAACGTTCCCTTTTCCTATGAGCGAAGTACCTTGGGAGAGCACAGAGTTTTACTGCAATTTCCATATCTCCATTCACTATCCAAGGAATAAAAAAAGAGAAATAAAAAGGATTTCTTTCCCTATTACCCTTAGACTGTCCCACAGTGCAGGCACTGAGTCTGTTCCTTCCAACAGCAGTGTACTTCCTCAGTGCTTTTCTAAGTGAGCAGGAAAAAGAGAATTGCAGAAGGGCTGTCTCCTGACCAGGTTTACCAGGTCCAGGCAAATCCATCAAGATGTCTGTCAATTCCCAGCATGCTCCCTGCGCTGCAGCTCCTCCAGAGTGGAAGGTAACAGCCAGCAGGATGATCTAAATGTTTTCAATGTCATTTTTTAGGTCTACAAGATGCAAAAAATCTTGGTGAGAATCTGTCCATGTGTCTTTGACGAAGACATAAGCAAGAACACTTTCCAAAGGACTGTTCTGACTGTTGTGTCAACACACTGGAGGTCACGATGAGAAATGGAGAAAGGGAGAAGCCACAGAAGAACCAGCTGTCACACAGACTGCAGCCTTAGGGTGGGGAATAAAGTGGAGGCCCTTGTCCACAAGTTGTCCCCTTTGCTACTTTCATAGCCATACTTCATAGGTGTGCTCCCTAACTGTGTGACTTAATTAGCAGCTCTGCAAAGCACACATTAAGGGATCTGACTGTCAGGTCTTCTGCTGTGACTCCACAGCTGTTGAATACAGAACAGCCAGGGAACACAGACAGAGCCATGTTCTACAGAAATTAAAGCATGTCAGTAGCTTTATTCCAGCATCTTTTGCAGCTGACATCTCCAATCTAAGTGCTGCCATCTGTTAGCCATGTTGTATCCATGTTGTCATGAAGGAGACTAAAAGAACTAAACCAAATTCTACTCAAAGTAGAATCATATTGATACTGAAAGGAGACCACTGCCGTGCACTGGCATCCTATATCCAAGGGACTTCAATTTCAGAGTGATGTCAATGAGCAAGGGGCTGCTATGCAAATGTTCAGCTTGGCAAACCCTCAGAGTGTTTCCGGTCTCATGCTCTGCGTTGTTCCAGTAAGACATTTACCTGTGCTGCCCCTGCTGAACTACATTCTTACACTTGATATGCTGCTCCACTTTTACAATGTGTGCCATGGGAGTACTTGAAAAGAGTAGATGGCCACCAAATTCAAAGCAAGGTCTGCTCTGCAGTTCTCCTGGGGAAAAGTGAGTGGTTATCTCCCCTGTTCTGTTGTCCCCTCTCTCCCACCAAGCTTTCTACTAAACGCAATTACATGCAGCATTTGACAAGAGAGCTGATAAATTATGTGTTGCTTGAATTGAAGATGTGAAGGATAATAGGGATAAATATCAATGCATTCACAGATGACACAAACACATCACTTTCAAGGCTTTTTGGTTGTGCTCAGGAATGACTTGCATGAACTAATTCCTCAGTGCATTGTCTTAAAATAGTCTCTAGAGGAAAAATGGACTATGCCTAAGACATAGATGACAGAAAAGAGTAAAAACAATGAAAAGCCCACAAGTCCCAAAGGGAAAACACCTTAGCGGCATGAAAAACTCTCAGCTGAGAAGTTTAGTTGAGAATTTTCCAGTTGCACTAAAACTAGAAATTGAGTTTGGCTTTCAGGTAACTGCAATTTATTCCCCTCTGACATTCATGTGCTGCTGGAAATACTTTCTTATGACTTATCTATAATAATTACAGGTGAACATTTCTGCAACAAGACGAGTCTTAATTTTGGCTCCCATTAAACACAGAAATCAAGCCATCTAAAAGTTGTGGTGGATTGCTGTCTCTTGTAGACACCACTGTTTCTGAGGGAAACAGCAATTTGGGCAATGCAGAACATAGAGTTAAATACTTCATTGTAGCTCTTTTATCATTCTCCAGTAGTAAACCAGTAAGCTTCCCAGAAATCCCTTCAGTGTAAAAACCAGACAGAAATCATAATTTAGCTATGGGTGTTGCTAGTGGAAAACACATCCTAGCACAGAGAATGCTCCAAGATCAAACCTCTGAATTCAAACTGAGGGGTACATGGGGTTTCATCACTGCTTTGAGCTTGGTTTAGACTGCTGCACATTTCTTCCTACTTTCCTGTGTGAAGAGCTCAGGACAGTACTATGCAGGCTCTCACAGCTGTCCTGTGCAATTCGCAGTTGTGCTAACCTTTAAAATTTAAGGGTATCGCAGAGCAGCTTTCAGTTGCTGGCTCTAGATACCTCCTGCATCTCACAGACATGGAACAACAACCTGCCTAAGCACAACATTGCACTGACAGACCAGTAAGCTGTGGCTTTTTAGGACACTCTCTGCATGCGGTCCACCAGGATACACTTTCAGGACTGCTTTTAGAAAGTGAAACAGCCCAAGGAGGCAGCGGTGGGATGCTGCTATCAGAAAAAAGAAAAAGACTGTGTGGTTGCAGGACAGGTTTGTGTTTCCATTTCTTCCCCACGCCTGAAGTTCCTGCTTGCAACTGTTCTAGAGCCATGTAGGCAGAAGATGCACCTAGCAGGGGATGGAAAGAGGTACGGAGAGAGAACCACAAAGTCAACCATCTGTTCTGAAGCCTCTCAGATGGAAATACACGTGTTCTCCTCATGCTTCTCTTGCTCTCTCAGCACTGACATTGCTATCATGGCTCTCGATCCCTCTCTAGGCTTCCTGATCTCCTGGAGCACATCAGGGCCTCCCCAGGCTTTGGGGACTCGGGTATGTTTTGCTGCCACCTGTCCCCAGCTTCCCTCAGCTGCAGGAACAGACTGCACAACTCCTGAAAGAGAAGCTGCTCTTCACCACGAGGCAGGAAAACAACTGCAACTACAGAGGAGTTGCATGCACTCTGTATTTTTAACAGGATTCAGTACAGGTATCCTTTAGGCCATGGAGCATGGAGTTATTTCTGCTGCCAGCCCTTGTGGTTTGGTCTGCAAGTGGGAACACAGGACTGCTTGGCAAGAAACTGCATCTCAGAATCCTTTTAGGGATGAGAATTGGCTTCAAAAGGAACAACCATCACAAGTGCTTGATTTCACAGATACAACTGAACCTGCTGGCAGATTTTCTTTGCCCAAGTTGCACTTGCTGGGCTGACTCTCCTGAGCAAGGAGGTACCAACTTAGTGTTTGTTAGTGAGGTGCAGCTGCGGGGAAGCACCGGGGGTTGGCCTCTCCTGGCACTGCCACAAACTGAAGAGCACCTGTGGAAAACCTGTCCCATGGAAACTGCCTGCAGATATTCCTCAGGGCCCCTCAGCAAAGCCAGAGCCACGCAGCCAGGCTCTGCTCAACAATTTATGTCATGGAATTTGCAGCAGCTCTGAGCATATTGCAGTGCAAGTGGGGGACGGGCAGGAACTCTGTGCCTCGCTGGACAGCCTGGAGAAATGGGAGCCAAAACCAGAGCCGAGCCAAATGGTTCCCTTCTCTGCGACTCATATGACAAGCAAATATTTTGAGGTCAGGAAAAACCAAGCTTTTGCTGTCTAGAGGCAACCAGTTGCTTTCTATAAACGTGTCATTTTGTATTGAGTACTGTGCAAATTGGAATGAGGCAATTCCAGACATCTTAAAAAATGGAAGCATCGAAAAAAATTATATACCCCTACTAGCTATGTGCTGATCCAAATTAAACCATATTTATCTCTTTGGGAGTGAAAAATGTATTATTTGTATCATTTATTTATTGCACAAAAATACCGTGAGGTATATTTATGGCACAAATTTTTTAATTTTGAATAAATGAAAAATAGTCATAGTATTAGAGACGGAGCTGAGCAGCATAATAAGGCATTAAAGTACACTTTTCACCTGTTGACATCTCTTTTTAGGGCTAGAAATGAAAATGTTGAAAATAGAAAGCATCGATATTCTTGAAGGTTATATCCAAAAGGCTCAGTAACAGTATGTAAGTAGAGAATTAATGTCATAATGAACATAAAAATCTCACATTTCTAGATGAAAAAGCTTGGAAAGCGAATGATGTGCGTGTGTTCATTACAACTTAATTAGCACAGCCTGATATTAAGGACCAGCAGTAATGCTGAATGGAAATTGAAGACTGTTTGTGGGTATATCTATACTTACGTGTATATATATATATNTATATATATATATCTTGAAAAATTGCCAATATGATAAATGTTGAAATAAAGACTGTTGAAATGCTTCTGGGATTTAAGTGAAGGAGTAATATCTCCATTTTAAACCTTGTTTCAAAATAACTTTCGCTGTTTATTTCTGAGAAAAAAAAAATCTAAACATAAGTTTGATTTAAATCTTTCTTTAAATTTCCAGTTTTTCTTTACGGAGCTAGGGAAGGACGAGAAAGAAGGAGGACATTTTTCTGGCAGTTTCTGCATTTCTCACTTGTATTTATTAAGAAGTGAAAGGCACCTAAGTGTTCATTGGTACCATGTGCAAGTAAAAGATGTTTAATATAGGGGATAAATTACAGATTATTTGAAGTAGGTGACACCCCACAGATGTAAAGACTGGTAATGATCCACACTGACAAGCCTGCAATAAATCTCCTAACCAATGCAGAGGGCAGCAATACAAACCATGTCACCAGAAATCTTGTCCCCAGGAGAACTGCAGCTCAGCTGTGCAGACCAAGACCACCTGCCTGTCCCTCAGCAGGTGGATCTCAGGGCTGCTAAAACTCCAGGACACTTTCATTTTGCCTTTGTTTATCATTTGTAAGCAAGAGATAATTTTTCTTCTGTATTGTTCCCCACTACGTGGTAAGGATTATTTAACTTTTATTCAGTAAATACACTGCACAGTATTTGATTGATAAATGTCAAATAGAAATGACAGGAAACTAAATGACAAAACAATCCCCCTCTGTTGTTTTGCATTAACACTCAGTGCAAATCAGACATCAGACAATGCAGAAATAACCACAAAGTGTTAAACAAAGCTCATGCCTATGAAGATCTGAACAGACACTTATTTTCCAGACCCTATATGCAGCCAGTTACCTGATTCACCTTGCTGGTCTGCTCTAGGATGTTTTGATGCCATCTTAATATTTTCCTGGAGCTGGCAGTAACCTACTTCCAATGCAAGTAACCCCAGAGAGAGAGATGGTCAAAACATGGAGAAGTAAAGAGTATTTTTGGCTCTTACGAGTTAAGTAACATAGTCTGGCAGAGAGATGGTGGTAGAACTTCAACAAGGAAGATCAGAACACAATTACGCACGGCCAGAAATGTATTCAGTAATAATCCATCATGCTGTCTCTGGCTGCTTTACATGCAGAAAGATCATCTGCTTTAATCTTCCCAGTTTCCAGACCCACACAGAGCATATATTATGCAAACAGGTACTCTGGGTGGCACTATCGAGCTCACCATTGCAAGTAGCCCTATTGTTGAAAGGGTTTTTTTTGTGTTTTCCACATCCTCCCTCACCTATGCTAGGCATCCCCTTTCAGAAAAACATTTTAAAGTATTTCTGTCTCAAAGGAGAGGTTCTTGCTACTCACTGTTTCTCCTCATATCCTGCAGCCACACAGAGGTCCTTGTTCCCTCCTGCTCACACGCCTCTGTCCATCACTGCCTTTCTCCTGTGCTGCAGACCCGGTGAGATCCTTCAGTGCAGAAAAATAACCAGCAGGATGCAGACCTTTTCATTCCCTCCCACTTGAACGATTTAGTAAATTCACCCTGGGGTAGTTTTTTTCTGTTTGTTTGTTTGCTTTTAAATCAATTTCTACTGGACACAGTGCATGTGTGATAAAGAAAAACAGTGTCCTTCAGCAGCATTCAGGGAGTTTTCACCACTAAACAGAAAGCATTTTCTGCAAGCAAGTGTTCTGGATAACACTCTGTGCTAAAAGGAGGAGCTGGAGAAAGACACTCTGGGCTCATTACAAGCTCCTCTCTCATCTGAGCTCCTGCAGCTGCTGCTGCAGAGGTCAGGGACAGATGTCTGTCTGCTCACAGCAGACTTGGGGACAGATCCTCACATGGACTAATCCACAGTTCCCTGAGAGCGCCAGGGATAGCACCATGCTACACCTGGTGAGGAGCTGGCCTTAGTTCTTGCTTCTTTTTGTTCTGAGCCACATACATTTATCTGACATATCCCTAAAATTGCTTTTGAGAGCAGAGTGCAGCTTCGTTTACTTCCACAGTGTTGCCTCAGACTTTCAAGGAGAGGAGAGGAATGAGTGCCTGACTCCTCACAGGCTCGAGTCATTTCTGCCTGTGCAGAAGGGCTGTGAACTGCCCCGTGTGTGCAAATGAACCATGAGTGGAAGTGCCTTGCCAGGGGCCAGCGCGGCACGGAGCCGGCTCAGGCTCCCCCCTGCCTCCTCTGACAAGGACAGCCTGACTCAGGAGCTGACTTTTCTGGTGGTTGTTGTATTAGCAGGGAGCTAAAGGCTCCCGAGGGACTGTTTATAGATAAAGTGCTTTTGAATCTCTGTTTCAGCATGGATAGCTCCCATTTAAAACTGAAGATGGACCTTTTATCAAAAGATGTGACAGGCTTTCTTAAGTGTAACTGTCACAGGTGGAGGTAGAAGAAGAAGAAAAACCCCTTTTTCTCTATTGTTTCAGTTTTCCTGTAATTTTACCAAGCATTTAGAGGGTGAGATAATGTCAGATACATCTGTCTTTGGCATTTTTAGGTATGTATCACCTTGGAATCTAAGTGCTCAGGCAATATGTGATAACATCCCAAAATACTTCCACCTCCTCAAGCTTCTCTCTCATTTTTCTTTTATTTAATCTCAAATGAGTTCAAGCAACTTCTGATTTTGCATTCATCTAGATCAGAGGTACAGAAGAAAAATAGACTTCTGTAATTTAACAACTGGTAATAAAAGTAGAATTAAAATCTCTAAATCAGGATGAGTACTGAATTAGGAACAGGGAATAAATGATCATAATTTTCTGAGTATAAGAAGATATTTCAAATGATCACATCACTACTACTTTTCTTATGTATCCTCTGGTCATGGAAGGGAGTATCTCAAAGCCTAGTTGTCCTTAAAATTATACCCAACAATAAGTCTACCTGCACATAATGATCAAATGTCAGTATAAAATCACTACCAAAAGGGTTATTGTGCCCTCACATGAGGAGCCACTTGACTCCTAAGCAAAAAGAAAAACTAACAAGTCTCCAGAACAAATTCACCCCCACTATGGCCACAACACACCAAAATCCCAGCAAATGCTGCTGAGATAAGACTATCTAGTAGACAATTAAGTTCCATAGACCCCAAACCTCTGTTTCCAGAATGCAGAACAGACAGTAGCTTGTGCTTTAATAGAGATGGAGATTTCTCTGGTACTGCAAAGATGACTGTCCTTCAAAAGGAGATCAGAGCATGTTCAGCTAGTCCTGTGCGGGTGAACACATGCAAACTCTTGCGGCTCACTGGATGCTGTGTGGAGACTCAGCTGGATATATCACCCTAAATTAGGTGTTCTGCTAATGCAGCTGCATGGCTGCCACCTGACTCAGAGCATGGATCAAGCCTGCTCACCTCAAACACACACTCAGCAGCTTAAACCAGCCAAAACCCCAACGGCCCAGATATGAACATGCCTTTGAAACCTGCAGTGCTTGAGTTTTAAAGCTTAACTCGGCCTATTAGAATGGAAATGACACTTGGCACCTTTGGTTTTCATCCAAACCAACCTGAAACACACAGATTTCGATCAGGGTTTTGAAATGGAAGTCTCCTTTAGCAACTGAGTTAGCTACATAACATACACATGTAATCACTGGGGCAGGGACATGCCCTAGTAGTAGATGACTATTTACTGTAGGTCCTTTCCTGACATATTTACTGTGACTTTTTCTTCATTAAATTCTACTTTCTCCTGTTTCTTTGATTAGCTACAGCTGTTACTGCACAATTTGTCTGGCTTTATACTCCCTCCTGTGTTTGACAAGATGGCTGCTTTGCAGAAAGCATATAAAAAGTCACGTATTTGTAATGGTGGTAACATCTTTATTTGGAAGTTAGTCCTTAGTCAAAGAAGTGTAGGTATCCTAGTAAGTTTTAACCTCAGTTATTTATTTCCATCTCTCGCCTAAAGCATTTAGCCTTGGTTTATTTGCAGGACAAGTGCTTCAGTAAACTCAGAGTACCACCTGGGTGAGGGACTGAGAAGAAATTCACTTCTTCAGAGTCCCCAGTTCAGGTGCATTGCTGTTTCCCTCTTCCCAGGGTCCACCTCTGCTTATGGGCTGACTCAGTCCCTACCCTCTGGGCAGAGCACTTAGGTGTGTCGCAGCTGCACAGCTACAGGGTACAAGTGAAGCCCAAGACTGGAGTTTATAAAAAAATAAATATATCCCTTCACAACACCTTCTGCACAGAGGAGGCAAACTATTTCAGTTTTCAAAGAAAGTTAAATTCCACACAGAGTGATTTGAATTCAGCCCTCAAGATCTCAGAGGGAAGCAAACTCATGTTCCACCCAGTGTCACAGGACAGCTGCAAAGCACTGGCTGAACCAGGGAGTGGGGAAGGGGAGTCAGGGATTTTAATCTCAAACAATCAATGCTGATGAATCTTTCTGCCAATAAACTCATTAACAATGTGCAACAGCAAAAGCCCAAGTTAATTTTAGGCCAGTTATGAACATAGCATGAAACAGAAGTACATTTAGATGTACTGTACAAATGGGAAAATAGAGATACTGGAGTGGGCATGGGTGGTCTCTCCCTACATAATGATACATTGTAAGACCTCAGTTTCAGTGCTCAAAGAGAAAGATGTAATTCCTTTAAAAGGTGTTAGATGACACTAAACCAGAAACCTAGTCCACCTCAAAACTTCAACTGTTTCCCCCCAAGGAGACAATCAGACATGAAAGCCTCAAGGAGAGTGCAATAAACACCCCTCACAATGAGCAGAAAGCCACGCTATTACTAAGAGAGTGAAATGTCATAACATGTGCAAATTTAAAAATTATAAGGCCAATGCATGAGCCTTTCCCCTTTAGAGGGGATCTCCCCATTTTTGTTCCCTCAAACACAGGGAAGAACAGTGATTTCCCATCAATATTTGCCTGTGGTACACTCTGTGTTTGGCTGGCCTGACAGCTCATGTGGAAAAAACCCTAAGGTGGACAAAGGGTTACTTCAGTAACATGTTTGTATTATGCTTGGCTTAATACAGGCCATTTTTGTAATTTTAAGAAAAAAAGCCATGGATTAAAAGATGTGAGTGTAGCGAGGAAGCACTTCATTTATGCTCCACCTCACTGTATTCCCTCAAGGCCTAGACTGCTGTGTTGCCACCTTTGGGTCAGCTCTCATCACAAGGTGCATACCTTGCCTTAGATGTTTCATCTCTGCTTTACTGGGAAAACATTTCCATCATGATGTGGAGAAATACAAAGTGAGTGTTAGTAAAAAACCTGGTCAATGTGGAGCACATGATGTTATGTTCTGTATCACAGAAAGTGAAAAGTACTTTCAGTGAAACTAACAGCCCCAAGGCTGTTATTTGCCTTCATTTTACTATTCCATATATTTATGATTTAATTAAGGTACTTCTCCTTTAGAGGCTAGGGCAGGTGAGATCAAAAGAAACCTAAAGAATACCAGGAGATCAGTAACCTTGCATCTTTCTGGACAGCAGTACAGGGCATACATGTAGTGAAGAAACTAAACAAGCTGCAAGAACTGTTATGTTCAACTAAACAAAGGACTGGAAGCATTACTCTTCTAGCTAGGTCACAAGTACATGATCTTTTACACCCTATCTGGTACACAGTTGGAGTTTGCTCCCCTCTAGGAAAAGGAGTCAAGTATCTTCTGTGTCTTGCACTATTTGTGCTCAAGGGGTCAGATGTTAAACCACTCATGCTGGAGCACTGGCTGCTTGAAGGACATTCATTATGGATATCATCTTGCCAGTGGCCAGGGCTTGATAAAGGTCAGTTAACCTTCCTGAGAATACTTCAAGCAGCAGAGGCAGCAAGAGAAACAAACCCACACAAGTTCACAATTCTTTTACTAGAGCCATTTGTCAGGAGATACAACACAGTTTGTTGGGAGGAAATGTTTCCCCTGCAGAAACTCTCAGACTCAAAGCTCTAGGAAAGCACTGTTCTGGCAAAGGATGGTTGTTTCCAAAGCATTACTACCAGGCAGGGACTGCATAGGGATGTAAGGATGCACATGTGAAATCTACTTACTACCTGGAACAGAACAGGAACCTGAGGAGAATGCCTGTGTGAGTTGAGCTCTCAATAACAGAAGAGGGGTTGCAGCTTGCTCATCATTCTGGTAACAAAACCAGTCTTCTCTGCCTGCGCTTGTCCAGAGCCTGCCAAGATCAGTGCAGAGACTCCTACTGACTGGTAGGAGTCAGTAGGAGTCCTCCTTTGACTGGGAGGGGCTGGAACCCATGGACCCAAATGAGCATTGCACTTCATGAGGTGCATCATTTCACGCTTTGAATGCAATAAAAACAGCAAAATAAAAATCACTAACAGAGTTTGGAAAGAAATGCTTTTATGCAGCAGCACTGGCCCATACCTGAAAGCTTCAAGTACTGCTTAGATGCATCCCTAGTGTCCTTATACCAAAGTGAGTTTAATTCTGTCACCGTGACGTTTGGATGTCTTGCTGAAGAGCCGAGGTTCAGAGAGCTCACTCTCTGCTGAGAGCAATGTGCTTCTTATGTAAGCAGAGATTTTTGTAAAGGAAGTATTGCTTTTTCTGCAACCAGATATTCATATGCCCATCTGCACAGAAGTCCAACCACATTATGGATGGGGAAGGCAAAGGGATGTACAGCTGTGGCACCACATCTGGATACACATGATGCAACAGACATATAAGAGGAGGGAGGAAACCCCTCAAAGTTTCTGGAAATCTGTCCTGAACTAGCAAGAGCATTCTCTCCAGCACTGGAGACTGCATGTACAAACCCAGGTAGGCAATAACACAAAGAAGTGTCTAGGAAAAAAATCAGGGGCATTTACTAATTGTCAGTGAGATATCCAGGAAGCGTGGCAGAGTCTTTCCCATTTGACATGTCTCTTGATCATCTCCACCATCTTTCCAGCTCTTTTCTTATGGAAAAGCTAAACTACAGTTTGGTCCTTGAAGGATGACAGAGACCCAAACTATCATAATAGGAAGACACACATTGCAACAGCAGCAGCAGCAAAAGACTGGTTATTGCTATCGTCACACCAAGTTGAGCACTCCTCCAGCATTGCAACAAAATGTACATTCTTTACCAGGAATTCCTTATGAAATCCTCACTGTCTTTTCCTTTTTCCATGTATGCTGATAGAAACTCATCAATGGTTTCAATTAAAAATCACTTCATTTGGGAGGGCAAAGACTTAAAAGCCCTCTTCCATTTTGCCCTATCCATTGGGACCAGGTTTCACTCTGTTCCAAATAACAGAGCACAATGGAGCATTTGTAAGTGTACTCTATCTTTAATAAATAAATCTGACAGCATTAGAGATAAATCCACAGTCCCTTGAGGGTGAGACCAGTGCACAGTTGCATGTTTGTATGAGTGCACACCTACCAATAGTCTGAAAAAATCAGAACCTACTGACATAACAGGCAGTTGTGATCAAGGCAGAATAAAGCTTTCTACCCAGTTCCTAAATTTTTCTGTCACCGTTAATCATCTCTGTTTGGAACAGTGTTTCTTGTTTACTAGCAAACAAGTGCCTGTAGACAGGCTGAGTATTTCTCTCTCAGTGCTACTGTACACTCATACCAGGATTCACACCTGAACAGCCAGCGAGAGAGATGCTCTTCTCCCTTCTCTCTCCCACAAAGTCAGTGTGCCTTCTGTAAAGCTGTCTTTCTGTGACACAGCCCAGCAGGGCTCGCCTAAGGACCCTGTCCTAAGGGTCTCCTCTTTTCTTGACACAGGCTTGAATAAATGAGCAGCCCTCCCTACACTGAGCAAGCACAATTAATCAGCATCACTGGATGTTGCCAACACCTGCTCAGGTGCGCTGCCAAGGTCACAGCTCTGCTCTGCGTCCTGATGGCAAGAGAGCAGAGCACAGGGTGTTACTCTGGTGGAAGCCCCACATTTGTCACCCTGCTCCTTGCAGGTGTTGTGCTGAAGGTATCCATCTTCCTGCTTGCACTGAACGGAGCTGATAAACAGCTCACCTCTGAGAGCTGGAGGAGGACAGGGAAAGGCTAAAACTGAAACAGAGTGCAGCTGATGGTATAATGGCAGCTCTCTGGCAGATGCCTTTGGAGGTTAATTACCTTTCCAAAGAGTAACGATTCATCTTTTCACCCATACCATAATATCCTGCAATGCTAATTCTCATTTTGGAGACAGGAAAACTAATGACAGAGAAACGGTTTAATATATATAACTCTAAAGAAAGGATAAATTTGGCATAACGGGGTACTAGACTCCATCGATAAAAACTCCTACCAAAAGATCACAACTCAGGGTATTCCCAGAACATAAATACTTTGTAGGATACACCGTCATTAGCAAAACCCATCAAGCTTTTGTTTCAGTAAACAGCATCTGCCAGGAGCATCTTCTCTGAAACAGACAATATTAAACAAAATTTGGTCTCTCATTTATTAAATGAGCAGCCTTCTAGGCTCATGTCTCAGGAGTCTCCCAAAGGCTTTAAAGAACAAAGAGACCTTCTGAAAGAGGCTCATCCTGTTTGCTGCAAGACTTCCCATCTGAAATACTCTAACAGGTGTTATGAAAGTACCGATGTTTTGGACCTGCTGAATATCATTTTACAAAAAGCTGAATGATGCTCCTGAATCCCTTAGCTATACTAAGCAACTGCATACCCATCTTACTGTCTTAGCAATAGAAAGCAACTCTTTTTGCTGTTAAAGAAGGTAAGTAAATGAAGGGAGGAAAACTAGCTGTGAAGGGACTCAGGTATGCAGGCTTTGGTGTAGGAGCAACATATCCTCTCCATATCCTAGCTTAGCAGGGGGAAGAATGGCAAGACATCGCCAGGTCCTTGGGCTCCCAACAGAGTCTACTAGCAGGAGAGAGGGAAAAAGCACCTAGAAAAAATCTCTTCCACCTTCTCTGTGAGATGCACAGAGCAAAGAGCAAGTAGGTATCCAGGGTCTCTCAGTAGGTATACTGCTGGTCTCGGCAGGGGCTGAACCAATGACTTCAAAGTGCAAGGTTCTTTCTCGATTCCATAATTACTTAATTTACTACTCATTAAAACAGCTGGTTAAAACACTCATTAGCTTCTCTTCTGATCATCCTCACCTCAAATGCTCACCTCAAATATTTTGTGGTGTGAAAAAAAAGATAAAAATGTTAGCAGCCAAAAAATAATGTACCTCATGACAAAATTTCCTCAAGTCAAAAAGCCATAGGCTGAACACTGTCAAGTTTTCCCCAACCCCGTGGTTTTTTGGACAGGTTTGTTCTGTCCTCACTGCGCTGCTGTTGTGCTGTTCAGCTCCATGGCTAAAGGGCACTGGTGTGTCTAGCACAGAATTGTAGAATGGTTTGATTTGGAAGGGACCAACCCCCTCTGCCATAGGCAGGGACACCTCCCACTCAACCAGGTTGCTCAAAGCCCCATCCAGCCTGGCCTTGAGCACTCCCAGGGATGCAGCATCTACAGCTTCTCTGGGCAACCCATTCCAGTACATCACCACTCTCACAGTGAAGAATTCCTCCCTCATATCTGACCGAAATCTACCCTCCTTCAGTTTAAAGCTGTTACCTCTTGTCCTATTACTACATGTCCTTGTAAAAAGTGTCTCTCAATCTTCCTTGTAAGTTCCCTTTAGGTACTGGAAGGCTTCTCCAAAGTCTCCCTGGAGCCTTCTCTTCTCCAGGCTGAGTAACAGCAACTTTTTCAGCTCATCTCCATGGGAGAGGTGTCCCATCCCTCTGGCTGTCTCTGTGGTCTCCTCTGGACTCTCTCCAACAGGTCCATGTCCTTCTTATGCTAGGGGCCCCAGATCTCAATGAAGTACTCCAGGTGGGATCTCACCTGGCGGTGGAGTGGGGAGAAGAATTACCTTCCTTGAGCTGCTGCCCTTGGTGCTTTGGATGCAGCCTCAGACACAGCTGGACTGCAAACACATTGCCAGGTCACATCAAGCTACTCATCAACCAACACCCCCAAGACCTTCTCCTCAGGGCTGCTTTCAATCCCTTCTCCCCCCAGCCTGTATTTGTGCTTGGGATTGCCCTGACCCAGGTGCAAGACCTTGTCTTGGCCTTGTTGAATTTTGTGGCCAGTGAAGACTGAGGGAAAAAAAGTCCTTGAGGACCTCAGACTTCTTCATATCCTAGGTAACCAGGTCTCCCATTTCCTTCCAGAGTGTCTACATTTTCACTACTCATCCTTTTATATTATTTTTTAATATTTTTTATATTTTGTTTGTTTTTAAAGAGGCAGCTATAAAACAAAGTCATCCTAAGAACACCTTTGAAATACTTTTTTTCAACTAACTCTAGCCATGCTGAAATAGTCACCGCAATATCACAGGCAGAATGCTTTACCTTTTCAGATGCTGGAGTGGCAGGAATGAAATGTCCTCTAACTCATGGCTGAAAATGATAGAAAAATCAATGCAAACCTAGTGAAGAGAAGGCAGTCCCATTACAAGAAAGTAATTTTCAGGCTCTCCTGTCGTACTAGCTTCCAGAAAGACACAGCATTTGGTGGGCAATGCTCTGCCAGCTGAAAAATGTTTTGTCAAATATTCCCATTAGAAATTTATTTTAAATTAAATGTGATTTATGTAGAGAAGCTGGAAAGATGTGGTGTCATGTCCAAGCACTTCCCTGGACTTTCACAGCAAGCAGATTAAGGCCAGACCTGTACGCTGAAAAAAACCGTGAGAAATGAGAGATGAAAAGGCAAAAGCCAAAAATTTCAGAAGTGCCTGTTGATTTTCTCTGCCTCGAGATTCGTTGGTCCCTGCTGGGGCACATCAGCAGTGCCAGCTGATGGCAGTGCCATCCCGCCAGCCTTCACCCCACAGCCTCTCTGACCAGGAGCTTCTGCACCTCTGGCCCTGGATGACCAGGTCATGACAGACAGAGCCAGCTGCACCGCAAAGAACAAACCCCAGACTCCAGATTCTGTACTGGGAAAGCTGATCCACAGCTCAAGTCTTTACAAGTCTTTTGTCTCTCTGTTATACTCCACGGTTTTCTTCCTTGTGCTTTTGGCACCTGTGCTGCTCTGAAGGACATTTCAGCGTCTCACAGCAGTGAAGCTCGCCTTGGATGCCGCTTTTGTAACATTTCAAAATGGTCTGACTTCCCTCATGGAATGTGACTCAATGGGTCTCCTTGCTGAGGCACTGGGGAACATCAGGAGAGCCTTCTCCAGCATTAACTCTGATTTTGCAAATCCTCCAAAGACAACAAGCAGGAGCTTTCATCCAACTCTGCAAATGGATTAGCAAGCGGCAGCTCCCAAATATTTTAAATTAAAGTGATATTAAACTCAGGTTAAACTCAGTGCTGCAGAAAAGAAATCAATAACGTTTTTCCATGTTGATTTTTCTTTCCTCTCATTTCATTCCTCTCCTACAGCTGCTGCAGGGATTCTGACTGCAGTATCCCAGGTACTATACTGCAGTTGGCAGCATAACCTTACTTATGACATGCTCAGAAACAGATGTTTTTCTTCACATCTACCCTTCCTCTCCTACCTTTGGAGCAGAATAATGAGATACTCTGCAGCTCTGGTTCAGAGCATGGTTATTAAACAGCCAGGGAAAATCATGCTGGCACAGCAAACTGAGTATCACTGAATTACTATGAAATGTGGTGATGAGAAAATAGATCTGCTCTGAAGGAGAAAAATGGCCTGTTTTCAGTCAAGAGCTCTTTCCTGTTAAACAGCCCAGCCCATCTGCAAAGTGTTAGCTAGCGTACACAGCAATTTGTAGGCCACACAGAGGGCAGCAGTTTGTGCCTAGAAGCTGTCACACACCTCCCTGGGTGGATGTATCTACCTAAAGACCGTTCACACAATGAAGAATTTATGAGCTGTGATTATTGGGGATTTGTTGTTTGTTCTTTTTTTTTCCCCCCCTGCTACTCTTTAGAGCAATAGAGCAAAATAATACAGTTTTCCCTGCAGTTTCCTCTGTGCAGGATGTTGATTAAAGCTCTGTAGCTCAGAGAGAGAAAGTCTTACCAGACCCTTCCTGTGTGCTCATTCTTGAGAGGCAGAGCATTGCTTTCCAAAGACACTGGCTAATTGCTTTGCTTGGAAGTTTGTTTTGCATGCCAGAAAAGACTCCTCCACCAGAGGAAGGGAAAGGCTGACTTGCACAAGCCCCTGCATATGTAGCCTGGAAACAGCAACCTTTTGGAAAATCCCATGTCTCCAAATCAATCACCTGCAGTAGCACCTTTTATTAATTTTATGATTTTATGATGTGACATAGGAGATTTCATTTCCTTAGGTGAAGGTTCTCCCTGATGGGAGTGGTCTTAGCAGAAGCTCCGTGATCCTCCTTGACAGAAGCAAGCAGAAAATGGTGGGCTCCTGCTTCCTCACCATAATCCCCTAGCAAGGAAAGCCCATGAGCAGAACAACATGATCCTTCCTCTTCCTCACATGCTGGCTGTGCCATTGGAGCCAGAGAAGGCTGCTCAGTGGTGACACGGCATACAGAACGCGGCTTTCAAATTCTCGCCCATTCATGATGGATGGCCACAGACAAAGATGCTTGTGTCCTGAAGCTCAGGATGGTCCCTGGAGACCATCTGTAGCTTCTCAGGTCCCTAGGACTACCCAGGATAGTAGGAAGGGAAGCTTTAAACTCGAGTTTAAATAAGTGAATATACTGGAAGATTTTATCCCCACTGTCAGTCGTGCAACACCAATACATAACACAGAAGGATGTAGCTGTAGGATGCAGACATCAGGACTGTGTCTGTTTCTCTCACCTGTTGTGGTCTCTATCACTGTATTTTCAAGGTCCCTCCTAGTACACACACCTTTCCACATGAAAGATGAAACCAGCTCTGATAACAATAAGTGACTTTTTAAATCCCACATGAATGTTTGCTTTAGCCCCCAAACTATCCTTCTTTCTGCATTTTAACCACGGGCTGAATAAACTAAGCCTGCCTGTATCCTAGACAACAGCTTCAATGGACTGCAGCTGCAGGCAGGAAAAGGCAGGCAGGGATGAAGCATAACTCAGACCTGCACCTAACTTAAAATGGATTTGGGCCAGCTCTCCTCAGCCTAAGCCTTATCCAGTGTCTAATCAATCTGGGAGCATTTCTTTATTGGTTCATAGATGGGTCTTTTATGCAATCTGCCAAGAACACCAGGCTATGTATCTCAGTTTAAGAGATTATAAATAAATAGAAGTGCCTCTTTCTGCTCTTTCAGACAGGAAAGAAAAATATAGAAGAAAGAGTTAGTACTGCTCTGTGGCAAGTTAGAAGCAAAAAGGAGTGCCTCCAAAACTAATTCCAAGCAAAGCCCTACAACTCATTCTTAACATAATAATTTAAAAGACATTATCCTTTATTTCTTACCCTCGTCAACTACCAGACCACATGGTTCATTTTGCAAGTTTCTTTTTGTTTTCCTAGCATCTATACACACTGCTGCTATGTTCTTCAGGTGTTCTAATCTTTCTGTATGAAAATAAAAATGTGTGTTTCTATAAGACGAGATTCTTACATTCAGAAACTTCTTGACTCCAAAATTAAAGTTTATGAAAAATTCTAAGGCATGGAATAGAATTAAAGTAACAGGAATTGCTGCCCTAAAATGGTCATTCTTATGAATGAAGTTGAAGACATGAAAACAGAATCCCTTCTTAAATATGACCTTCAATTTAAGATGTCCTCAAGGGAAAAAAACCAGAGAGAGATACAGAACTAAAAAGACCACATTATTATTCATTTGGAAGGAAAAATTGAGAAAAAAATCCCAGGTACTCCACAGACTGGTTTGCTTGAGGTGGTATGGTAAAGGAGCCAAGTGTTACTACAGCCACTTTGCAGAGGGACAGTGGAACAGTGAATGGACAGAGAACTTTCCATAAAGGCAAATGGTCTGAAACAAAAGGCAGGTTTTCATCCCTTCCTACAACCATTAGGAGAAACACACTCTCCACTTGTCCTCTTCTTTGATTATTTTAGAACATGATAGGCTATATAACACGATCAGCTTTTTTCCAGATGTCAACTTCATAGTATTTGTCATATTAAATATTCAGTTATGTCTTTTTAAATTTGTTTTTTTTCAGAAATGGGCACTGAATGGGTTGTGTTCTGCTGTTTAATAGCATTCTGATTAAGGAGCCAAACCATTCTCTCGCCTTCATTTCATTTCTCACATTCCTTAATATAGATTTAGTGTGTGGGGGAGTCTAAGTAAGTGCTACCACTCCCTTGACAATCAGCAATTTGTTATCACATTAGAGGTGGCCAAAGTATTCAAGGCAAGAGCTGCCACTAACCTAGATGTAAGCAGAAGGCATATTATTGAATTGCAAGGAAGAAGCAATGGATAGCTATAAAGGAAAGTAAACACTATGAACTTTCTCTTCAAAATCAATTATTATTATTTTGTGGAGTGAGGGAGACAGACCACTTGCAGATGCCAAAACAGATGGGGGAGTAATGGATTTACTAAAACACATTTAGACATGAGGAAGAACTACACAGAAAAATGAAGGATGTCAGATGACCTAACGGGGGGGAAAAAGTATCCAACACCCAAATTTCCCTCTCCCTCCCTGCCAGAAGAACCCAAACTCCAGCAACAATAAAACCTGACCAAAAAAACCTGCCAAACACAAACAACCCTCCAACAGCTACCAGAAAAATAACCTGGACTCATGGATTTGCTGCAGAGAAGGTGCAGAGGTAGGACTGGATCTGGCCTAATGTGCTGCTATGCTGAAACCATCTGGGAACATGACCCAGCACCAAATTAGAAAAGGAACTTCTGTGGTTCTGGTTTAGCGGCTTTAAATTACACCAGACTCTGTGTTGTGCTAAACAGCCATTCCAGCTCAGGTGGCAGTAAATGCACACCATGTCTGAAACACTTTTAATGTGGCACTGCCCCTCTGCCAGTGCCAGAGTGAAGATCAGAGCTGCTCTGCTAATCCATGAGGTCTTTCCTATGGGAAGGAAGGATTCACAAGACCCATTTTGAGTGTTATTTGCTCTTTTTTTTTTGTGTGCAGGCTAACATAAAAGGGCACTAAGTTTACAAACCCAACTGTTGTCAGCTCAAATCTCTGCTGGGGATGCAATACAGTGTTGTGTTACTCTGGGTTCTGCCACGGAACTCAGCCTGTGATCACAAAGGCAGCCCTCAGAGAACCCTTCTGTGACAAGGCACTAAATGCTGTAATGAAGTAGGAGACAGGGAAATACTTGACCCTAGTGCTCAGATGAGTTAACACTGTATTTTTTCCCTTAATGTCAGAATCAACATTCACATTTCCTCGTCCCACGTTTGTCTATCTGCAGGTGCCAGAATCATATTAATCTTTGTTCAAATTCTCTTGTCACTTTAAATTGAACAATGATCTTAAATCATCAGCTGCCTGGATGAACTGTGCACTGATTCAGACATCCTTTGTAAATGGTAGTTTTGTGACAACAGTTCCTCTCCTGCCTTTCTTTTTGACTGTTCACCTGACAAGATCCACTTAGCTAAGGGTTTAGGGAAATAAGGCACTGTTTTCATAGAAACACACACACCTGTCATTTAAAAATCCTGCCATGTGGAGAGAGATGGACTTTAAAACAAGCACTAAAAGTCAAGTTACACCACGTTCTGCTCCAGGCAAACTTGAATCATCAGCCTCGCATGGAGATGTGACAGACGAAGCCCTTGCAGTGCTGGCTGAGATCCAGGTGCCCTGCTTCCCCTCACGGTTCTCCTCACCATGGGGTCTCTGCCTCAGGTCACTACTGATCCTGCTGGCCTGTGCACCTCGTGACCTTGCTCGTACTCTAAGCTAAGAGGTACTACCTCTACTCAGAGCAAGGTAGTAGCTGTTGCAGCCATGCCAACTCCTTTCCCTGCTGGGAAAGCTTTGCATATTAAATTCAGGCACAAGTACAGAACTTTGTGGCAGCTCTTGTCAGCCTTTTCTGGTGTGAAGCTGGCAACCTCCCAGTGCCACTGCCTTGTTGGTGTCCCCTGGATCGCAGGGGTGCCATGTGTGCTCCGGGACAGGGCACTGAAAAGCAAATTGCACAGCTCACACGGGTGTGCCGCTCACACAAGTGTGCCACACACACTACCCAGCTGCAATCCTGCATCAACTGAATCTCTGCAAGGCAGCAATAATTCCCTGAAGCTGTGGAGTTATACCAATGTATTTAGGAGACGTGTACTCCAAAAGTCCACCCTCTCACTTCTCTGTTTGAGAATGTAAAGCACCGAGGTGTAATTGTTTGTGATGGCACTTCTAAGATGATTTAGCACTGGATGCAGTAAAACACAGCAAGCTTTTCTGTAGAGGACAAACTGGCTTTGTCTGAAACACACAGCATCACTTTTCTCCAATTTCTAGGAACACATGAGAAACAAAAGAAAAAAAAAATTAAATCCATAGCCACTGTCAGTTTATTATGTGGAACAAAGGCAAAACAAAGCACATGTTATCCAGGAATGTGAATGAAATGCTCCAGAGAAAGACAAAACCAACTGCCTGTTGTATTCTCCTTCCCTGCAGACTGACTCAGTGCCTACTGTCCTCTGTGGACAATCAATCAGGCAGCTCCACTCCCACCTCCGTGAGGATCAGCTGCTCTCTACAGAGTCTGACATCTCCCACGATGAATGAGAGAGGCTTCAGCAGAAATCACTCGGGGGCATGAATGCTCAGGATGTAATGAACCTGACAGCAAGCAGCTGCACAGGCTGGATCCATATATTTTGATAGCACGTAAAACACAGGGTGAATTGCCTGGGATGTCTCATGAGGAATTTTACCAGCCTAAGTTTCATTAAGCATGAGAAAGAAAAATAATAAGAAAAATTCAAGAAACTCAACCACAAACAACCTAAGCCAAACAAAAAAACCCAAACCAAAACAAGAACAAAAAAAGCACCCAAAAAAACCCCCAAACCCATGCCACCCAAAAATAAATGTAGAATTAAAATCCACTCTCCACAGATTTTTTTTAAATGCCTCCAAAATTTTGTCCAGTAACTTCAATTTTCCTCCTGAAAAATCAGCAAGAAAAACATGTTTATCATGAGATGAATTTTTTATAACCAGGACTCACAGTAATTATGAAATTATGTTTTCCCAAGTGACACAAATCTTCCAGGCTAGAACCTGGAAGAGGTGGAAGCTAACATCTTAAAACCTGCTAAGCCAGGCAGTTAGAAATCAATCTGCTACATGTTAGCTAAACAGCATAAATGAAGGTCTAATCCAAAGCCACTGAAATCTTTCCATGGTCTTTACAGATTTGGGAACAAACTCCTGATTAACATAAGTCCCCAATCCTGCAATTATACTTTGGCAGAGGTCTGTCTCCACAACTCCAATGTCAATCCTGCTGCTGGGTAGTGTTTCAGAAGTCTGACTAGGAGTTTATGACTGAGACAAATCTTTATTGTAACCAAGGCATTAGTAAAGACTTTGTGTGGAAGTGAAAAGGATCTGTGCCCCAGTCCCTCTTTGCCTGTCTGTGGAAGAGCAGACTGCACTGCTCTGTTAGGTTGCTCCGACAAGTTCGAAACGGAATTCCTTTCCTTAAGCATCCGGTGCCCTTACAATTGGCAGCAAAATTGGAAGTTTCCTTTAATTTACACCTGTCCTGTGATTGATGTCTCTACACACAATCCACATAACTTTGATTGGCAATGAATGTGTCAGCATTCCAGAGAAGCAGAACCTCAAATACTTCCTTTTCATCTTCCTCACACTTGCTACTATTGAGCTGGATTAGACCTGAGAAAGGCACATGTCCAGTTCAAAGCATCCTGTCTTGAGATGTCTGTGCACTCAGTCTTGGTATGCAGTCCCTAAAAATTGAGTTATTCTTACATTTTACTCTCCTTTTTTGTATACGCATATCTCTGTAAGAGGATGGAACAGTCTATGTGGTATTAATCTCTTCATTTTCAGAAATGCAGTGCTGAGGATGGGAGAGCATTCCTTTTTTGCTTCTTTGACCCCATATGGAAGCTTCTCTAGAGGACTCCAATATGACATGCCAGGTGGACTTATTTCAGCAATGGACCCTTGCCATAAACTGTCTGTCAGTGGTAAGACCTGAAAAGCCCAGAACTGAGCTATTGTCAGTCAAGGGTCTTCACCTGTTATTTTTTGTGGATCCATAGATAACTAATACCATAAATAGGCAACATTGAATTGCCCAAAAGGTTGATATCAGTCATTATCCTTCAGGTCTCCTTTACAGATGATTTGCAGATAATTGATAAAAGCGATGAGATTGTTACAAATCTGCTTGAAACTTCCTTCTCTCCAAAAATTCTCCTAAATCTGTCAATCTTTGCCATCCATATTTGATCATACTTTCCTTTTGATCTAAAGTACTGGCACCAGTCGTAAGAAGATAATTCTTTTTTCCAGCTTTTCTGTGAAAGAAGCGCTTTTTGTCTTTGTTAGCCAGACTGACAGAAATGCCTCTAGACTGGTTTTAATTTGCTTAATTACATAACTTGTCTGCATTTTATAGCATGGCTTTAGGAGAACACAGAGCCTGGGGAAAAAACTCGGAGTGGACTGCACCACTGAAAACTCTCTCACTGACCACTGGTGTCTCTTATCCCTCCACTGCATCTCCCTGGCAGTCCCTCATCCTTCTGGCTCCTTTAGTCCTTTGTACGTGAGCCTGGCAGCAGCACTGCCAATTAGTGGAGATTAGCAGACCTTTTACCTCATCGATTTCAATGAAAGGAAAAAA
>VZTE01004149.1:1181892-1210805 GCA_013397775.1 Eulacestoma nigropectus
CCTTGTGCATTGTGCATACACATATCTGCCTTCTTTCACAGCTCTTCAGACGAGTCCTTGACAAATTAATCAGTGCCTTGTCCTCTCTGCACAAGTGGCTGTCAACAAAGCAGATGGTGCTGTCCCTTACAACACCTTCTCTCTTACATCTCTCTCTGAGCCTGTGTCCTGCAGTTTTCTGACAGGGGCTGCGTGGCTTTATATGTATTTGATAGTACTGAAGAGAACAGACAATGCCACAGGATGTTGCTTATCTGGTCACAAAGATAGTTGCAAGAAGTAGACGAATGAACAGAAATGCATCAAAACTCAATCCTGCAAAAGTCTCAGGATGATTAACAGTCTGTTGACACAAGAAAATGTCCCCTGGGAAACAGGATTTATCCTGTTTATTTTATACTCGTGAGTACCCATGGTCCCTACTCCGGCAGTTTTGACTTGTACAGTGAGGGAACTGTCACCCTTCCCTGAAATAGCCTATAGTTTTCTAACTGAATTTTGGAAATCTGGAGATCACAAAGCTTAAGCATCTAAAATGCCTTATGGTTACTATGGATTTCCCAGTTCACCAGGAATTCCAGTCCTTGCTTTTCCTCACATTCCCCAAACAGAATGAAAACAGACTAATGAAAACAAAACCATAAATTATTCCAACAGCTAAACCTTCCCTTCCCTGGTATTGTTTGTTCCAATACACCTCAAACTCCAGTCTCCGGGACTAACTTTTTAAAATGGAATTTATTAATGAGAGATTTCATTTGGAAGAGTCATTCCAATTAATACCAGCAAATATCAGCAGTTCACCTTACCCTTCCTCCCTGTTTTGATCTGCTGCTGCGTAATAGACACTTGGAGTTCAGTGAAAACTGAAAAAGAAACTAGGAATCCCTTTGATGCAGAATACCTAATCCAAACCCACACATCAAGTCCTCAGAGATTCACAGTTGAAAAAAAATCCCTCCATTGAGAACACCTACCCTACATTAGCCAACACCAGCTTATTCCACTGGTATCAGACATCAGAGCCATCAAAGAACTGTGTAGGAAAAACTCATCGCTAATGCTCAGCTCTGGCTGATGAATCAATATCTGTGATAAGATCAGTGTCATCCATGAATGAGATTTCTACTGTGGCAAGCATTAACAAGAAGCTGACAAATGGTGCTGTGAACTCAGTGTGTCACTGAAACACCCACACTGCATCGCTGAGTGGGTGGGTGAGGAAGAACAGGCTTCACCATCTCTTTTATGCGAGTCTGAATGCAAGAGAGGCTATTCCACATATAAAGCAAACATCCATTTAATATGCAGGTTTTGCTACAGCCTTGCTGCCTATATAGAAAGGGCTTCAGCCCTCTTTCCTTGCTCAGGGGGTCTGGCTACAGCATTTCTGAGCTTCCTGATTGTGAAGGACACTGATATACCCAAACAGGGTGAACTGGGACCCAGCCTGCTGATCTAATGACGGTGGTCCTTAGGACTGTTGCCAGACACAGACAAAGGCTTTTCAGCAATGTAAGCAAAACTAAACTCTGGAGTGACAAAACAGGGATAGAGAGCCAGAAACAGCCCTAGAGAGTCTGGGAGGCTGCTCTTGTGACCAGAGAAAAATGAGGTGCAACGGTAAGCCCTGCTTGTGGAAAGACAGAGAGTGCTTCTCTGCTATTAATATATACCAGTGGCTGCTGTCCCACACCTCAGCTCCTCCCTTAATAGCTGTAAAAACCTTACTTCACAGGGCTCCAGGTCATGGTCTTTTATGGTCTTTTTCTCCTAACTAACAAGGTGCTGCCCTAGATGGCAGTTAGTTTTGGCTATGCATAGGGCAAATCACCCTGGTGCTGCTTTTGCTCTGGAAGCAGCCTTCTGTTTGGAACTTTGAGAAAAGAGTAAAAAAAGAAAGCTCAGGACAGGCTGCAAAACTTTTCAGTCATATTTGAAGCCCTTTTCCTCTCCTGCTCTGGAGTAGACGCAACACAAGACACCCGAATCCTTGGGGAATGATCCCAATCTACAAGAAAGGCAAGAAGGAGGACCCTAAAACTACAGGCCTGTTAGCCTCACCTCAGTGCTTGGTAAAGTTATGGAGAAGATAATTCTGGGAAGTATTGAAAAACACCTGAAAGAAAATGCAGCCATCGGTCACAGCCAGCATGGCTTCATGAGAAGAAAGTCCTGCTTATCAAACCTGATTTCCTTTTATGATAGAGTAACCCATCTAGTTGATCAAGGGAAGCCAGTTGATGTCATCTTCTTGGATTTCAGTAAAGCTTTCAATACTGTCTCTCACAGGATCCTTCTGGACAAAATGTCCAGAGCTGGATAAACACATTATGGGGTGACAACGGGGTGACATCAGACAGGAGGCCTGCCACTAGTGAACAGAAAGGGACCTGGCCGGTGGAAAGTTGAACATGATTCAGCAGTGCCCTGGCAGCCAGGAGGGCCAACCGTGTCCTGGAGGGCCATCAGGGTAGATGTTAGAAAAAAAGTCTTCATGCAGAGGGTGGTTGGGCACCAGAACAGACTCCCCAGGGGCAGTGGTCACAGGACCAAGCCTGACACAGTTCAAGTGTTTGGACAATGCTCTCAGAGACATGGTGTGACTCTTGGGCATGGTGCTGTGCTAAGCCAGGAGTTGGACCCCTTCCAGCTCAGCATATTCTGTGATTCTGTAATAATTGTTGATCTCAATGAGAGAGATTTACCAGAGTAGCTATTGCTAGTCAGGGAGGGGAGTGGAGGGTGTTTCCCATGGATAGCAGCGCTTTCCCTACAAATAGGATATTCCTCCTCTGCAACACAATTCTTCCCATACACATACCCACTCCTGCCCTTTATGTTGTCTCTGAGAGTCTTGGCACTGACTTACACAAGCAGATTTCACTTCACTCTTTCAGCAGCTCTCGCAGTTCAAGAGGTTTGAAGTCAGCCACAGTGTTAGACAGGAACAAATGCAAATGCCTAGGGCCAGACCTGTTTAGATTTCAGCAAAAATATAAATCACCTCTGATTCTGTTTTTATTTGCTGCCTTAAGCTAGTCATTAAAACATTGAAAACAATCTGGGTGCAATCATTTTCTTCTAATCCAGCTCCTTTCCCCCATAATCAGCACTCCAGGAGAACATATGGGCTTCCTCTGTCACTTGGCCTCTGATTTACAGCACGGTAAATCCCCTGAAGTCAACAGAATTCCCCAGGAGCCACACTTGGCTTTGTTGCATGTGAGCAACCGCTGAAATTAAATGAACACCTGTGTGACAAAGAGGTCGCCTTATAGGACTGTTCCTTGAGGTGGGGAGGATGTGTCAGTGATGAGAGGGTGCAAACAGTTCTGCCCCACAGCCCAAAGGCGATGACGGCTGGCAGAGCTGACAATCCACTTCCCTAAGTAGGTGCTAAACTCTCAAGTGGCCACCAAGTGCTTCAGAAAACTGAACACATCTAGTTTGGGAGAAGGAACTTCAGGAGGCTCTTTCAATTTTCAAGTGTGTGTCTGTTTGGACAGGGAAGGTTAAACATTTTTCATGGTATGTTAAGCAAGGAAGAAATTATCAGGAGACCAACAAAGAAAGCTTTGCAGAAGTGCACTGAAGGTTTAAAATGCAGGTTCGTCAGAGCTGTCCCCAAGAAGAGCTTTCTCATCTAGTGTTCACTAGTAGCGTTAATTCAGGTTTCAGCTGCACAGTCAATCAGTTCAAAAAGTCTCTGGCTGGGGTTTCTGCTAAGCTCCTCCTTCAGAGTCAATTCCTACTCTGCTTTCCTGTTACAGCAGGTTTATTTATACTCATCTCCTACTGTCAGCAGACCCCAGATAAAAGAAGCTAACAGGGTAAAACCTTTCTGTGGACACTGAAAAGCTTTAGTAGGGGGATTTTTCAGCTTTCTGCAGCATTCTGTGAGAACTCTGTGTCTCTCACGAAAACTATGCAAAACACTGCTATGGGTTTTTGTAAACTAATTCTCTATCTTTGCACCTGTTGTTGTTCAGTATTGTTATGGTGCACTGAGGAAAATATTTTGAAATGGGTGTTGTATAGCCTCCACCAATCATTCTAGGAGGTGGTTGACCAAGGGACCAATAGTACTATGCTACTCTTGTGAATCAAGTTATATAAAACAATTTATAATTAATTAAATGAGCCATTTTCTCCAGATCTTGGTTGTGTCATTTCTCACCGTCCCAGGTACAACAGCGACATCTTTCCCCCCTCATCTGCATTCCCCATGCTACAATCACTGAAGTTTTAGAAAAGTTGCATTTAGAGTTTTCTCCTGTCAAACCCTCTTGAGAAAAAAACCCCAAAACCCACTGTCTTCTCCACTTGTAAAATGTGTACAACGATAGTATGAATATTACACTGCCAATCCTCAGCATTTCCACATCAGTCAGCTCCACTCAGAACCACAATATTCTCTGAAGCTTATACCTACAACTTTCTATTACTGATCCTCATGTTTTTAAACCTTCCAGGATAAAAGGAAGAACAGCTTCCTGGAACTGCTTATGTCTAATTAGGTGAAAGGAAGTTCACAAGATCTGAGATTTGCTTTGACTGTGACAACAGAAAAACAGTTCCTAGGAAAACACAGAGCAAATCTAGAGATTTTTTGTGATAAACTGGCAAAAGGTAAGGCAGAAAAGGTAGGGTTTAGTTTTCTCTATGAAAATCTGGACCTGGGATGTTTCCCCTTATTCCCACTGATTGGTTGGATGAATATATACCTTGCTTATCCCATGGCTGTTAGATTTGTGCAAGTGCCTAAGGGAAACAGAACTACTATTCCTTGTTGCAGGAGTTACCAGAACTTAGATCCAGTTTCACACGTGTAAGAAATGCCATACACTCCACTGGTCTCAAGCAGCAGGATAGCAACAGGGATAAGAAACAGCTCTCAGCATCCTATGACCAACAGCAGGATGAGCACAGAGAATCTCTCACTGACCCTTGGCCTGTGCTGAGGGTTCATCATGGGAAATGGACACACCCCAACAGATCCCACCCCTCAGAAGAAAACGAGGCTGAGAAGTCAGCCATCAGCCATCTTCTCAATTAGGTTCTTCCAGATGCATGACCATGCTGTCCAGACCCAGTAAGAGGCTGTTCTTTGTGGTGACCCTTCAAATTCTGTAGGAACCTGGGAGTCCTACACAGCTCTTCACAGCTCCCCACCTCATCAAATCAAATCGGGTTTGTGGCACTTTCGGATGGGTCAGAAAATTGAGAAACTACAATCACAAGCTTACAGGCAGTAAAACCACACATGTTATTCATGGCTGAATTTCAGGACTGGGCATCCTATATCTGCTGATAGCTACTGAAGGAGTAAGGGGCAGACAGGCAGCAAAATGGTGTGGGTGGTATGCCTTAGCCAAAGCCCAGTGGAGCAGAGGGCAGGGTCTAGCCAAGGACCACTGGGCACAGTTTCTCACTTAGCAAAGTGCTAAGTGGTGCCTTTGCTATCTGTCCAGGGCAGAGAGGACACCAAATTGCACCGTCTGAACCAGGTGGTATCAGAGGCAACAAGCAGAACAGGTTAGAGGTGTCTCATCTCCTGAGCAGGACTTTTGGAGGTGTAAATCCACAGAGCTCCTTTGAATTCAATCAATGCTTATTGATACAAGCAGTAGAGCCAAGCTCCTCTCTCTCTAGGAGAAGGCCCTGATTACCACTTTTCCCTCAAGGGAAACTAGTTTTACAAATGTTTACATACCTAAGCTATTGTGACAGAGACTTTGTAAACTGTGGACAAAAGCTGATTTACTTAATCGCCATGCCCCTATTGACCTTATTGAAACATCCTCCTGGTGAAAATCAATTTTTCATTTTAAACCAGAATATTTAACTATCATCCCCATTGATTTAAACCTATCTCAAATTGCAGTGATGTTACACTCAGAAAAAATATGAGGCAGAAGTTATCCCTTCTGCAGTAAGCATTCTCACACTGTGCCAGCATTTCTGACTGGGCAGGCTTTCCCACTGAAGGGCTTTTCCTCAGGAAGGCAAACCAAATATTTGCTGGATAGCATATGTATTATCCTAGGGGATATTTAGCTTCAAAATGATGCCTTGCCATCTCTCTTGGGTAATAACTACAGTTTTGGTAAGATGTTAGTGTAGTTCTGCCTCTTTTTTTTTTCTTTTGACATTATACGTAGGGCTAGGGATGTGTGTGGGTGAAAGATTTCTGGGCAGTTGCAAGCCTCCAGGGAGGGAGCAGTGAGCTGGTGGAACTGCCTCCCACAGCTCTGCTACTCCTGCGAGCTGAAGCGAGCGAGTGCCCTTCACCCCTGGCTCTCACCTGACTCAGAGCTGCGAGCCAGCCTCTGCCCTGTCAGCTCCTGCCCGCACAGGCTGCAGTCACTGGATGTGGTCTGAGTACACCCTCAAGCTCTCTGCAGGCAGGAGGGCACAGAGACCCCTTTCCAATGCATCTAGTTCAAAAAGAGTTGTCTTTACCACCTAGATGAGGTTTTAATTATAAGCTATTTGTTATGCTTTTTAATGATACACCAAATGCTCCAGCATCCATACTTTCTACCACATTAAGCAGGAAGCCACTGTGCTGAAGCATAGTCAAGTAGCGAGAAAAATATATAGACTTCCACTTCAGGGAAAAAAATTAAAAATCTGTACTGGCATGTATTTTCCTTCTCTTCTCTTCTTTCATTTAATGATTTTACATGGTTGGTCATTACATTACTGACTGCATGTGTTCACATCGAACAGAAAAAAAAAGTCCCCACCCAAATCTAAAAGGGAAGATTCCTTTGTCCCTTATTAATGGGATGAATATGTAAAATCCACGCGGACCAAGTCAGCCCACTGCATTCCCACATATCTGCAACTTTATTGGCTTGTCAGCTGAAAACCAGGCAAAAGCTCTCAACCAAGGAGTCTGCTGATGCGTGCCTTGGAGATATTACAAGTGAAAATGAGACCTCTTGTCTTTATACATTTCTAGCTAAATATGCAATATCTTATCTATCGCAGGTAACAGGGGAAGAACGACTGGCTCCCCAGGATAAAAACTTCTTTCGTATTAGTAAGCATCCAGGAAAGGAACTGTTTTCTCAGTAAACGATACAGCTATCTGTTGATACAGAAAGGCTGGCTGCTTGTCTAAATACAAGGATATTAAAAGCAGGGATCACAGTGTAAAACGTGTATGAGAATAAGCAGAACATATCTGAGGGATGAGTATACATATCATCACATAAAAATACTGGAAAATAAAAGCGATAAAGTTGGCAAAGCTGCCGCTTTGGTTTTACCACTTTGGAGCCATCATCTGCCAAAAGTCAGTTGAAGGAAAATGACAGTAATTGCTCACCTCTAGATTCCCTGCATTTGCTCACTCTGGGCTTTGCAAGGGAACATTCCCACCAAGTTCATGGAACAGTAGTATTGGGTATTCCCAGCTCTGAACAAACCAATGGCTGATTAACATAACCCTTAAGAATGAATGAGGCAATCAGGAGAGCTGCTCTTTGCCAGAAAACAGCATCTTTTGCTCACCCTCCAAAACCTAGCAATGGAACTGCCAGTTCCTGAGCATCCCCTCTTTTGCCAGTTCTCTGCCTTACTTAATCAGCAATTCCCTCACCTCCCCCAGTGAAAGTGGAAAACTAATTTTTAACACACACTTATTAAATCACCATTAAAAACTACTGCTGAACTACTATTTGAGGCATTTTTTCCATAGTCCTCTTTCAAAAGAAAAAAAAAAGTCAAATTTAACAGCTAACCAAAATAATACAGAAGAATCTAAGGATTTTGACTGATTTCAGTCTGAGGGAATTAACTAACATATTTATTACCTCCCTGTTCTCTAATTTTTGTGTAGTTGAAGACCCAGCCATGAAATAAAAGGATTAATAGCATCTGGTGTTAACAGACTTTGTAGCCACTGTGGGCAAAGAAGTATTAGCAGTCCCCCAAGGAAACTGCTGTTATCACTCAGCCATGTATTTAGAGTGAGGTGTTCCAGAATTTCTGCAAAACCATTTGAATTGCCAGATAATTTTTTCAAGCAAAACTGTGTTTTCTCTTAGCTCCTATGAGGCCTTTATGTGTCTGTTTTTAAGAATCCATTAGCAGGACAAACAAATTGGGAAAATAAGTATTTTGACAGTTAGAAAGAATTGTGAAAGACATTCTCCATACAGTCAGCAGAAAATCTCAAAGTGAACAGAAGCCTTACTCTGCAACCCACTGATGTCCCTCTCTCCATTGCAGGTCCTCACATTTTTCTGCATGGAGCTTTTCCCAGATTTCCCAGCTACACCAGATCAGTGGCTCTCATGAGACCCAGCATAGGCCAGCTCTGATTTTTTACAATACAACAAACTCTCATTAATAAAGCCAGTAAAAAGAAAGACACTGCACCCTCTTCAAGCATCCTGCTCTTCAAGGCAGTTGTTTTAGGAGATTAATATGCAATTCGCTAATTTTCTTTTTTTTTTTTGGAATCAATATTTACTTAAAAACACCAATAGCTCTTCCAAGGCCTTTTAAGTTTATCATACCACTGTGATGCTAATCTCTCTTAATGAAAACAAATTACTTCCCACAAAGGATCAGTCTTTTGGGCATGATTCTGATTTTGTTTGCACTGCTTTATTCCAGCAGCTGCAACTAATGAGGTCTCTACCGATTTACACCCATGATCAGGATAAGCTTCTTTCCATTCACAGCAAGGATGGTGCGTGTGGTGTTGCTGGAGCCCAAGTGATTCGGAATACAGCTGAGAGTACTCTGAGAGTCTTTCAGTTTTTTTAAACTTTTATATCATGCTGCTTCTGCTCACGTACGACAGAAAATGAAAGCACAGTGTACTTGTGTAGCGTAACTAAGCAACAAGGCACAGCAGGGAGACCCAGTTATCTGGCGCTAATCATACCCCAGGGATGTGAAGCTCATGAATTAAGGGCCATTTTTAACATTTATCATATTTCTCTTCATTTAAAGGTAAAAATAAATTATTTCTATAAGCTGCTTTGATCCCTGGAAAATGTCTCCTGACATTAAATCCACTCTGTCTGGCTCTCAGAGATTAGTGTATCACATACCTGCCACTCAAAACACTCAGTCCAGAGCACTGGGTGGTCCTCATCACCAACCCAATTCAGACATCCTAGTCCAGTCACCTCCTCCCAGGCCTGGCCTCTGTATGTCACTTCTGCAAGTCCATGAGTCCTGGGCTAGCCCCAGAGGGCAGCCAGAGAGCTCCTGGTGCTGGGGTGTGGGACTGGTGGAAGGCTGCCTTCATGCCCACAAGGATTCCAAGTTTAAATGTCTCCAAGCAGCAAATGAAATTAATTAAAATGACAATGTGTAATTTATGACAGTCTGCTAAAAAGCCGCATTTCAGCTCTGTGGGAGACAGGAGCAGTCCAGAATTCCTGTAACAGGATACATACTTGGCAGGTCTCTCCCCCACCAAAGCAGAGCAAACGAAAACGTGCACAAGAGAGTGCAAACGTAGCCTGGGCTCTTTTGGGCTCAGATCAAATAGGGCCATCCTATCTTCTTATCACAAATGCCGGGACCACAGGAACTTGGGAAATGGTGGCCACACTCAGTTCAGTGGCAGCATCAACAAAGTGGTGTCACACTCACACTGGCTGCAGATGACAGCATCAAGCCTGAAACACTCAATCAGCGCCACTATGCAGAACTTTTACTTGGCCATTCTGTGGGTGAACATATCTTTTGAAAACTGTTTCAGTTTTTACTTTATCCTGCTTCAAGGCAGGGCCTAAATGAGCTAGTTAACACCTATGTTCACCTACTAGACTGTTTTGTGTATTTTGGTTTATTCAGTCTGTTCTAGTCAGAGAAGTCATCCCAGTTAGGTGGTATGAAAAAGCACAGAGACAACGCCAGTGCCGTGTGTAAGATCAGTGATCAAGGTTCTTCAGTGGCTGGACACAAGCTGCAGCAGATGGCAGCTCTGTGGAATGGAAATTTAATCTTTGAGCTCAGATATTAGAGACAGGACTGCCTACTGTTGGGCACAGGCCTACACACAGAGACAAAAGGTTTGTTGCACAAGCAATGCCAGAAGGCAATTATCACAATTAGGTCATCTTTTTGACCCATTTTAAATGGACTAATAGCAGGCGTTATTATCAGCTTGTATCTTGTTCCAGCAATGATCTAGATCCTCCTGCACACTAAGGATTCAGCACAAGCTGTGCAAGCACAGAGATAATTTTTGTCTAATTTGTCATAGTGCTGAGCTACGGGAGGGGAACAGGGGACTGCAGGTAAGGAAAAAAACTCACAATCCCAGGCCCAGGGGTGACCAAGGCTCACAAATCAACAGCAGAGCTATCTGCAAGGGCTCTTTGTTTTCATGACTGTATAAGTAATGGTAATATCAGCAGTTCATGGCTACTGCTTCATCTCCTTGCACAATTTCTTATGGCATGTGGAATAAGGCAAGGGAATATAGCAGTGCATAATTATCCTTCTCAATTCTAACACTGCCCTCCTGGGCAAGAGCTGAACCGCAGTGTTGGGAGGCTGGCTTTTTCATTAGCAGTGGATACTCTGGAAGTGAAGACACCCAGAAGCAGAAAACTGAACTCATTTGAACCAAGAGGGAAAATGAGCTGCTGCACTTAGAACCTGCTAAAACAAAAGGAGTAAAAGAACGCCTTTGCACATTACGGAACACCAGGAGGAAATAAGATTTCCACTTGGAGAATGACACATGAAAACAGTTAAACACATTTCCCAGGGAACTAGGAGAATGGATCCTGTTGCTCCTGCAGTGCCCCATGCAGAAGTAGCCACTAGAGGTTTGTCACCACCACCTGTGCCCTCATCCTTGTGTCACTGCTTCCAGCTCTCTCTCTCCAGCACACCACGGCTCCTGCTCATCACCATGGGGTGCTCCAAAAAGGGGTAATGCTTTCTGAAGCCTCAAGACACAAAGTGCCACTCTCTCCTCTCCAGGAAGCTCCTCCACCACTGCTGCACAGAGAGCTATAAGTGGGCCCCTCCTTTAGGCTGATAGTGCAAAGGAACTTGGTAATTCATTGACTGCCGTTAAATCAGGCTGAACAGAGGATCAGCCAGTAAATCAAGAGGAAGATCTTGTTAGTGCCTAGGTATGGTCTCTGGTTTTTTAGATTATGCAATTCCACTTCATGGATACACAAATTGCAGAGTGTGAATCATTAATATCCATTTTGGAGAAGCTACTGGAATGTAACTGCTGAGTAGGCAAATGAAAATATAAAGCTATCAGCAATATACTAATTTTGTAGTGCTCCACACAGAATGAGGAGCAGTAGTTCATAGATACAAAACTCCCTTGCCTAGAGGGCCAGCCTTCCTTTTGCCTAGATTAATTCCTAAGAAAAGCCTAATACTATTTGGCACTTTTCAGATTAAAGTAATTTGCTTATTTGGAAGACTGAAGACAGTTTCCTTTTAGTGGCAAGTGAAAGCACAGCCTGAGGAACTGAGGTACCAAATGCATCACTTCACATTTCTCTTGAGAGCACCGTCACTTAAATGCCACTGTTCACTATCTCGGATACCATTCATGTTTTGCGAGGTACAGAAAAGACATAACAGGATACATAGAAAAAAAATCAATGCAGCAGTTTTCTCGCCAGAAAGCCTGGATATTACTGGTCTTCTGTCAGCGAAAGTGTAGCAAAGATTATTTTTTGACTGAGATTGATCCAATATGAACAGGTATCCCTGCATAATCAGAGAACAACCAGAGATGCTGAGAGAAGCCTTGCTTTGATTACATTTCATGGATCTGTACAAGGGATAGGTCAGGTAATGTCTTACTGAACATGAAAATTAAAGATTCTCCAAGGAAATATGAACTGAAATGCAATTGGGCTTTTTACTTTTAATATCCTAGTGTTTGCCATCTGTTATTTGGTGTCCTGAATTCTTATTTAAACCCTGTTTGACAAACAGAGCTCGATAGAAGAAAAATTGGAAGTTAAAATGAACACAAACTCTCATAGAAGTCTCATCTGTATGTCTTCATCTACACTGATATTATGTAGTGGTTCACAAACCTGAGGTTGTCATAAAAAAAGCATCAACCATAAAAGAAACTTTTGCTTAAAAAATTTTCCTGACATTTCAGGAGGAATCATTGTCCTGTTTTGTTTCTCATCCAAAAACATTGCAGAATGTATCTGTTTCCTTCTAAATTTTTACCATGCTGCACTTCAAGGATATTTCAGGAGCACTTTTTGTGGGTTTAAAAGCATCTTCTAAATACAAATGCTTTTCTCACAGTCTCTCCAGAGTAGATGCATGGCTTTAACATCCCTTGGTTCACCTGAAGAAGTGGTTCCCCTCAATATCTCACATATATGAGCCTGATATTTTTGTGTTAAGGTCTTTGGGACACATTTATTTCTTTCAGTAGCTTTTGAGTAAATTGTTTTCTTATGCAAAAGGTGCCTGGCAAGTCTGACACAATATTGCACAAAGTTTGGAGCCAGCCTCCCCACCTCCGAGCACAGCACCACGCAGCTGAGAACCTACTTCCTTGTAGCTTCTTGTTTCAGGAAAATGTAACTCAGGTTAATTTGAAATTAATACTTGGGTTCTTCGTACTTCACTGCAAAGTACCAGGCTCCTCAAGAGAGCTGCCACATGATGATTTTCACTTGAGATGGGTACATTCCAGCAGAGCTGGGCAGCCATCCTGAAGACTGCTTTTCATGCAGTGTTACCATTAGCCATCACACAATAAAAGGATAAAGAATCCTGCTCTGGCACATAAGATTTTCAATTTGGAAAAGCCTCAGTAACAGCTATTTAGCAATGGTGTTAATGGCCCCCAAAATACATATCAATACTGAACTGTGGAGCTGGAAGCCCAACAGAAGTCACCAATCCTATATCATGAGATTAATGCCCCCTCTGGAAGGAACTGTGCATTTTTCTTGCTTCATCTATTGTCTGTCTTTTATATTGACTTAAAAAAATAATAAGCCCACATATTACTTTGAAGCAAGGTAAAGCTGCAAAGAAGCAAGAAAACCAGCTATTACTTTTTTGTGTGTGCATGAAATGGAATCTAACTTACAAAACCATGCATGGGAGATGACCTTGTTTGTCTTACTCGTTTCTCCAACTTTGATTTTCATACTCTTTAAGTGAAACAAATTCTTTTTGCCTGATAACAAATAACCAACACCAGAAACCCTATGAGGGTTGTGAGTGTCAGGGGAAATTGACAGTGGACTGAATGAATTTCCCTAGTGGAATAGCACATCAATGACTCATTCAAATTGCCACCTGAGACCCCTAAAATTCAGTCCAGTGTCAAATACTCTCACTCCCTCTCTTCAAGTAAGCTTGTTTATAGTTAGGTCCTCATTCCCCTTCCATTAGCTTCAGGTTGACAGCTCACCAGACATAATCCAGTAAGTAACAGCAGAGGTCCATCAGTACCTCAGACATCACCCTCATTTGGGTTTGCCCTTCTCAGGCAAGTGCTGTAATTTACAGGGAAATTACATTGTTATATCTTTTCATCACCATCATTAACACCAGCCAGATATGAGCAAAGTTACATGTGAAAAAAAGAGCAAACAAGTGGTGTAGAAAAAAATAGTCAACTGCATTTGGCCAAGAGACTTCAAATCAGCCCCTGTGCAAACCAGACTGTTTGCAGATTTAAATCCTATTGCACTCCATGAAACCAGCTACGAATTTTAGCAGTATCCTTGTCAGGGAGCTTTAGAGGTTCAAATGAGATCTGTGTTTCCCAGAGCTGCCAGGATTTGAATTAGCAGCGAACATAAACTCCAGCCTCAGAGATTTACATCTCATGGCAAATGAGAGGCAGAGTCTGTGCTCCAGGCTGAGCCCCTGTGCATCTCTGAAGCCCAGTTTTGCCTTCAGGAGGACACTGAGAAACATGGAGGCAGAGGCAGAGTGTGAGGCCCAGGAGCTGTGTGAATTACACACACTGAGCTGTGCTCGGCTCATTCTGGAGTTGCTGAGCTGTGCTGGGAGGAAGCTCTGTGGCCACATCTCCATAAGGCACACCTCATTTTCCTTGGTGATTGGGCTTCCCCCTTCTCCATGGTTTGCCATACACAAGAGATCAGTTTCTGCTCCCTGAGGCAGGACACAGACCTTGTCTCTGTGACCATGCCAGTGCGTAAGCAGCTAAAATGAGCTGCTTTCATTCCCAGATGACCATGCCCGTTCAATGACACAACCAGGACGGTAATTTTCATAAAAAGCAGCAGACCTTAGTCCAGTCAGGGGAGAAAATTGTAAAATAAAAACTAAGCTCTCTTTTAGGAGTAATCTCAATATTCTGTAGTTGCTCAAATCTCCAGAAAAGCTCACCCTACTGCTTTCATTTTCTATTTGCTCACTGAGCGTGCCAGCTATAGCCAAGAACACACGCTCACTACTTAATCTACTGTTTGTGGTCCAGGATCAAGAGCTACATTTTTCATCTACCTATTTATGTACTCAACCAGCTTTTAAATTTTTCTCAGTTGTTCCCTTGCTTAGAACTCAGGGACATTTTTGGTTGTGCTTCCAACCCAAGGAAGCATCTAGATTATGGAAAGGCATTAGCATGCTTTGAAATTCAGGCTCTTTGAGTCATACATCAACCACAATAAAGTTTCTTTGCTTTTCAGTTTTTAGCCACAATGACTTCAATGCTCTTTTGACACTGATTGAATAGATATTTGCCAGAGTGTTGGCACTGGGGACAGATACAGCCTCCAATGTAAATTATGGGGAGGAGGAGAAGGCTGTGTAGGCAGATGCAGGCTTCAAAGTATGTCAAGCACTGTTGGACCAATGTACCTGCTAGTGCACTGGGGAGGCCTTAAATCAGCTTCATCCCCCTTCTGCTGTTGTAGCATTTTAAGATATACCCTTCTGATGAGCTCTGAGGGTAATGCTACAGAGCACTGCAAACTGATATTCTGTGCTATTTCTGCAGCTCTTGTAATAAATGATGAATTATCAGTTAGTCAAGGAAGAGCCATTTCAAAGGCATTCTCATATATAACTGCTGATTCCTAAGCCCAGTGTTACCTTTCCTTTCACCTGTAAAGGCAGATGCAAGTTATGCTCTGGAAGGCTGCTAATAAACCTTAGATCTCGGTTATTGTGAGATCCCAGGGCTGCACCCCAAGAAGAGCATAATGCAAGACATGCGTACTGTACACATGCACAGCATCTAATTATAGTAGCACTTCTCTCGTTAATACTTTCTGACCCTGTAGGTTATGTTCATTGGGATACTGCTTACAAATTCCCTTCCTTCTTGCCACTGTCCTCTTATGCTGACAAGAGCTGAGAAAAGCTCCTGCTGTGTTCAGAATGCTAATAATTGACTGAGTTATCAGTCAAAATGGATGGAGACAAAAGTAATCAGCATCATCAGAATATCTCTATGATACAGCAAGGAGGCATTCTGAACTCTGCCCGAATGGATGGGCCAAGCTAAGAGCTAGCTAGTGCCTGAGAGTTACACTAATGTGATGTGACATTTGCTTAAAGCCAAGTCCTTCTGTTAATGAGTTTCTGAGCTCTTACAGCAAAGTCACAGCTATTGTTCAAGGTTCAGAAAATCTGCAGATGGCAAGTTAAAGCAATAGCAAAAGTGAAAAGAAACAACAGTGAAATGCCAGGGAAAAGGAAATCAGAGGAAGTGAAGTATAACTTTTTAGGGGTTTTGCATTCAAAAGACCATAGGAGTGTGCCTCTGCAGACATATCTCAAGCAAGCTGACTCAGTCATCTGGACCAACACTTCACTTCAAACATGTCATCTGTCCCCATGCCTTACTGCTTAGCTGGATCAGGCAGCAATTCGTTTCTGTGTGCAGCAAGGGGAGATTCATTCCTTCCAACATTAGCCATTTAACCAAGCCATCTTTTAAGAGGAGCCATCAGTCATTTAGAGAGCATCACCTCAATTTGGGCAGTGCCAGGATCTCCAGGACGCAGACTTCCAAGGCAAAATGAAAATGTTTATTTACCTATTAACAAATAGGTAAATAAATAGGACTTCCTTAAACTCTGTGTTTTGTTGTCTCAAATGACACACATTACGCTGTACCAGTCTCTCTAATGCAGCAGTTTTCTCGTTCAAGACATAGTTGCATTCATGTTTATGGATTTAAAAATAAAACAAAACAGTTAATTCAGGTCTACATTAGCTTAGTTGATTCAGTAGAAGTGGCTGTCAAAAACACATCATTCCTAGGCTGGCTGTTAAAAACTTTGGCAATCCCTGAGCTCTGCTGCTGCCTCTCCCCAGTGTCCACACTGGCCATGGCTGACTGGGTCACTGTCCCACAACCTGCAGAGCCTCTCGGGCTTCAACCCGAGTGTCTCCTGTGTCAGGAACGAGGGAGGGGAGAGCAGAAATAGCCCTTGCTGATCTCAGTCCACCTATTGTTATCACCAACTGCTGCCTTAGCATAATTTAACAATAGTTTGACAGCTCTTTACCTGTTAAATGTGCAAAATGGATTCTAAAGCCACCTTCGTTACTAATACACACCCTTCCTTTCAACGTTAATTGAAGCATATAACTAAGAAAAGGATCCTTACGCTCTCTCTAGCATCTCCAGACAGCTTAAGGGTTTAGCTAGACACTGCCAAGGTATCTGAAAATCCTCTTCCATTCACATGTCACCAATTGCTGAAGAGAGAGTTTCCGTATCAATTTTCAACTTCTTTCCCCTCTTTGGATTATTTATATGCTTTGATTAGTCCAAGATCACTCCCTCTAATATAATGACACCATAGAGAGAGAGGAAAAAAAAAAGAAGAAAAGAGTGATGTGTGTGCACTTGCAAGTGTACAATACACACAAATAAAACTAAAGAAACGTTGCCATGAGTAGGCATAGAATTTAGATACAAATTCACAGATGAATAATGGAAAAAATTTACACTGGATGTGTCCTGCTTTAGCCATGACTTGTAACCATCAGGTTAATTTGCTAAATTTGTGGCTTCCAGTTCTCTGCTCTGTTGGAAGGGGTCCAGCAGCCATGCCCCCCACCAAGCATTTTAGACTTGGCTGCCTTGCAGAACATGATAGATGACTCCATTTTGCAAGGCAATGCTGAGGAAATGTCTTTATAGACCCTGAAACATCTTTAACACTAGGGCTTGCCTTCAGCCAAGCAAGTTAAGGGCCTTCTAATTACACATCTCTACATTTATTCTTCTTCTCCTCTCCTGTAATGAAAGAAGGACCAGGAAACAGCCTTTCACTTTTAAGGAATATCTGATTTATATTAGGTGGATTAATTAATTGATTTTGTTATTCACACAGCACTTTAAAGACAAAGCTATAAGAACTTCAGGAGGTTTGAAACTACAAAGTGCAATATAAAGGTGACACCAGTTACACTCAGTTTAGCACTTGCCAAATACTTCTGTCAAAAAAGGTGCTAGAGGCACACGTGCTGTCCCACCTGCCCCATCAAAATAAAGGCTGGCCTAAAGCCCTGCTAATGCATATCTTCATGGCAATCATTCCACTTGGGATTGTCTCACCTAAGGGAGGGTGCATCAGGTGCAAAGGGAATCGTGGCCCTGTGTTGTGCGTCCAAGGCCACGAACTGAGCTGTGCAGGAGGGGCCTGAAGAGCTCCCTGAATCTCCCTTGACAGTAAAAATTCCTGTTGCTGCTTTCAACATTCAGTGTCTTGGGCAGCTCAGGGATTTGTGATTGTCACCAAGGGCACTCATGGAAAACAAACAGAATGGTCCTTTCTGAGCAAAGTTAACCGAACAAAGCAAAATATGAAAAAGCCAACTGAAAACTCCTTAAAACATTACAGTTCACATTTAGTTTCAGATTTCATTTTTGAAGTAATTCAGAGTGAGATAGTAAAGAAGAATCATTTTGTGACTTAGTTTCTCAAGCTGTGCTTCAGACATTTGATGCCTTTTTAGCACCCAAACCATGAATTTTAATATTTCCAAGCCACTGCATAACTTTTAGATAATTTCAAGTCTAAACTGTTAGACTTACAGCATTTAAACTATAAGTCTCAGATCTTGACTATCAAGTACAATCTTCAAAGTACTATTCCCATATCTCATTCAGTGGATAGCTTAAAAAAGAACTTGCATTAGCTTCCAAGAGCTTCAAATTACTTGGGCAATTTCTGGACTAACAGGAAAAAGGCAAAATTTGTCAGGCTAATGATTCATTGTGAATAATTCCCCTAATTCTGCCAGAAATAGAGTGGTAAAAACCCCCCAAACCCTCAAGCAAGATGCAGAAAGCATATGTGCTGCCCAAATCGTGCTCTGAAGTGTGACACTATTTATCTGACAGTTTTTGTGGACACTAAATGAAATTAGAAGTGGAAAAGAAAAAAAGAAATGAGATGACTTCTGACAAGTTTTGGAAGTTAAAAAAAAAAAAAAAAGAAAGAGGAAAACCAGCTCTCTAGTGTGTATGGGTAAAGGAATACCTATGTTACTTAAAAATTAACAACACCAAAAGAACTTAAAAATAAAAATATCTTCCTGTTTGTCGTGGTTTGACACTGGCAAATGCCAGGCACTCTCAAAAGCTGTTCGCTCACCCTCTCTTGCCCTCAGCTGGGCAGAGGAGAGAGAAAAAAAATTGATGAAGGGCTCATGAGTTGAGATGAGGACTGGGAGAAAACACTCCTAAGGCAAAACAGGTTCAAATGTAAAGGTATAAAGTAAATTTCTTATTAACAGAGTCAGCCGAGAATAAGGAGAAGTAAAATAAACCTGTAAAACACCTTTTTCTCGCCTCAGCTCCTCCCTCCTTCCCACCAACAGCGCAGGGAGACAGGGCGTGGGGTTTGATCAGTTCGTCACTCGAGCTCTTTTCAATTCGTTCAGGGAGAGGAGTCTTTCTTCTGCTGTCACGGGGTCCCTCCCACGAGAGACAGCTCTCCGTGAACTTCTCCAGCGTGGCTCCAATCTCACAAGCAGCAGTCCTGCCAAAACTGCTGCAACGTGAGTCCTTCCCACGGGCAAACAGTCTTCCCACAACTCCTGTGACATGGGTCGCATGTCCATGGGGTGCAGTCCTCTAAAGATATGCTGCTCTAGTTTGGAAACAAGGGCCCTCTCTCTCTGTCTCTGAAAGCAGGGACTCTCTCTCTCCATTCGGGTCTCCCACTGGATCACAGCTTTCTCCAGCATCCACCTGCTCCGGCGTGAGCACTTCTCCCATGGGCTGCGAGTGGATTTCTGCATTCCCTGTGGACTTCATGGACTGCAGAGGGATAGTTTGTTTCACCATGGTCCTCACCACGACCTGCAGAGGAATTTTGACTCCGACACTTGGAGCACCTCCTCCCCCTCTTTTTCCACTGACCTTGGTGCCGCCACGTTGTTTTCCCTCCCATGTCCTCACTTCCTCCTCTGACTAGAAGAAAAACTGCTGCCAGTAGCATTGCCAACAAGTTCCAGCAATTCAAAGATCCTTGCCACATCCTGCAGCGCCGAGAGGTCGATCTCGTCTAGGTCCCACGTCAGAATCACTCTCCATGTTTCCACCGCCGGCCAGGTGGAGCTGCCGCCACCACCACGCAGGCAGTGGCGGCCACTGCGGCGCTGGCCCCATTTAATGCCTTTCCTCATGAGGGGCGCCGGGAAGGAGAAGCCGCCGCTGCCCCTGCCCTTGGTGTGGCTGCCTGAGGGCGGCCAGGCAGCCAAGGCCTGCTGCGGGCCGCACCGAGACGGTGGCAGCGGTGGTGCATCGCCACCCCGGAAAAAAAATACCTGCGTGTGCGCTGTTTTGATTTTCTTCTTAAATATGTCATCACAGAGGTGTTAACAACCTCTTTAATTGGGCCAGCAGCATGTCCATCTTCAGAGCCATCAGAGATTTACACTGTCGGACATGGCGGAAGCTTCTAGCAGCTTCGCACAGAAGCTACTTCTGTGGCCCTACCCCACTACCAAAAAACCAGGCCGTGCCAAATCAACACGCTGTTACATTTTGATTATGAGAAGAAACAATCCATGACATTCTTGATTCACATTCTCAAGTTTAAGAACACATGCATTCATCCTATTTTGTTTTATATACCTAATTGCCCAGCTAGGTTAGAAAACAGATCATGTTGAATGAGATTGGAGTGTTTTAAAGCAGAAGCTTGATTCACATAGATCCTCACAGGCTATATTTCCAAGAAAGAGATGTTTTCCTATTTACATACAGAGTGTCACATGAAATGTGTCAGTAGTTGACATTCCAGGAGGGTTAAACCACTATTAACATTCACAGCTCAGCCTAACACAAAATGCTAAGCACAATATAACAATTAAAAGAGTCTCGGAACCACGAAACATCATTAAACCAGAACAACCATTAAATTCCCAAGTGTTCTGCTTTATTTTTATGTTACTTTCCTTCAAAGTTGAAAAGTGTGGTAGCTCTTTGAAGTCCTAACAGTCATTATTAAAAAATTCTCTGCTCTCTTTTCTAATTGCTTTTTCTGTTCATGAAAAGTCAATTAAAAATCCCACAGATCACATTTCCAGCATTTCCAGCTTATCTGACCAGCCCAGGGAAACTGTTTGGATATTGTGTCACTCTCTTTCATTATTTGCTTGCCATTTGTTTTTCAAAACAAACAGCTAGTAAGCCCAAAAATTCAAAGAAGCAACAACTGTAGCTCAGTCAATCTTTCTGTCCTTATCATTCCAACTCAGCTTTTACGTATCATTAAATCTCTCACACCTTTAATACGTAGGCTCACTATTACAGAGCAACTGTATACAAAAGTAATGCTTCTGAAATGAAAGCATTACAACAGCTATTCCCTCTAAGTTTGTTTTTTTTCTAATGTAAAGCCAAACATTTTGGAGGAGAACAGAATTTTCACCTTAATACCTTCTGACAGTCAAAAGAGTATAATTGTTTTTTAAAGGTTTTGTATAAAACAGGAGCATCTCCATGTATAAGTGATGGAAGAATTCAAACCTGGGTACTTATATAATCCTATCATTGTTTTATTCCTTTTTTTCTTCCTGGGAGATATGCAGTCACGAAAAAAAAAAGCATCCTAAACCAACTTTTAAAACTTTGCTTTTGTACATAGACAGAACTGTTGATTTCATGACTGTTAATTGGTGAAGAAATGTTTTAAGAAGAGGTTAAAGCACTGCTAAAGAACATCTTTTTGATGAGGCTCTTCCTTCCAGGTGGTTGTGAGTACCACAAAGAAAGCTCATAAAAGCATTTTTCCAGCTTGCTTCCCATTGTAATGGCAACCAACTTGATCCAGATAAAAAAATGAAATCACTCTCTGTCCAAAGTTAATGATCTATGGCTCCGTCTACTATGAAACATTAAATAAACTTTTAAAAGCTTTACGAGACAAGGCCTAATAAAATACTTCTTCTGAACATTTCCTTGGTGACAAAAAATATATTCAACATCATCAGCAAATGTAGTGAATAAAAATACATATTTTCAAAATGAAAGCTACTGAATTTCTGATTTTAATGTCTTCAAAATTTTATCAATTTCATTTGAAATAAAATAAACACCACAAAATCACAGAAAGAATTATTATATTTCATGATAAATGAAGTTTGGTCTTTTTTTTCCAATATGAAATATTAAAGCATTTTTATGTGATTTTCATTTGGAGAAAATGCATCTATTATTCAAAAAGATAGACAATGAATTTTCTTAGATTCTCGTAGCCTCACGTAAACATCAACACTCCCGGAGTACAAGTAAATAAATAAAGAAAACATGACTGAAAAGAGAAGTCAGACAATTCTTTTCCCACCAAAACAAGCATCAAAGTTTAAAACACTTTTAGGATGCAGGAAGCAAATAGGAACTATCTCTGCTTTCAGATGGAATTGAGTTGTAGTGGGAGAAAGGGAGAAGAACTTTCGTTGACACACTTAAAATAATAAATTTCTTTAAAAAGGAGAGTTTGCATGTTGTTTTCAATATTAAAATTGATCTGTTTCAGGAAAAGTCTAAGAAACAGCACAGCTACACACATATCAGCTTTCATACCTTCTATAGCACTGAAGTAACTTCACATCTTTTGGGAAGACAGGCGCTGGTGGTTTGAGCTCTACGCTGAAAAGAGCTTTTCCACAAGGGCCTCTCAAGATGAATGTGAAGTGAAGTGGAGGTTGAAGCCCCAGTGCTGGTGGTTGCAGTCCTGCAAAGGGGAGGCAGGTTTTGCTGCAGGTGAAACCTCTTGAAGGCAGCCAGGCTTCCCAGGGTGCTCTCTGACCACCTGATTTTGGCACAGGTGAGTACCTTTAATTAAAACAAGGACAATTAAAACACCCACTTAGGATATGGCCAAGTTCCTCCTCCACCTAGATCTGATGCCAGGGCCTGGGCATCTGCTGCCTCTCAGCAGCTCTGCAACGCTGGTGTAAAAACTGAGATGCTGGTGTGAAGAGGCAAGAATGTGATAATCAATTTGAATTACTGCCTAGCATTTGTAATGTCTACTCCTGATCTTGGAGAGAAATCCATGATGCTGGACTTCACACCTTAAGGAGAGCGTGTTGCAGGAGGGGCAAACTAATTTTCAGTAGGGGCTTCTGTACTGCACTGCCAAGCTGCATTTGCAGGCCAGCCTGTTTTCTCTGAGTTGTACATTTTATTACCTTGTTGTTGTTGTTGTACTCCCATAGACAATCTAGAAAATAACGGGGGAATTTCCTCCAGCTTCTGGTATATCTGGGGCTCATGTGTGCTGGAGATATCAGCTGTTAGCTGAGGCCACCTAATTTTGTGCTGCATAATGACCTTACAGCAGAGAGATGGGATCCACTCAGAATTCCTTGTAGTGCTCTTACAGATTTCATTTGCTTGTAAATTCAGGCAAGCAGTAGCTGTGCTGGATGCCAAAGTGCTCTGTGCCACTGTGGATCTGTGCTACAACAAACAGCAGTGGTGTCCATTTCTGCCTGCCCGGGCTCACTTGAAAGAGAGAAATCAAGTGCGGGTTTGCCATTATCTCCCCCAGCTCTCCCCCAAGTCATTAAACAAATGTGACTTTTAGCCACAAAATAGACACAAAACACAGGTGTAGCAGTTCTGCAGTTTCTAAAAAAGCAGTTTTGCAGCCATGACTTGGAACAGCCTCCCTTGCTTACAAGTACGGCAGAGTAAATAAGCCAGCTGTTTTGATGATGAGTTTTAGTTTCCTACCAAACCCAGTCTGCTGGGCTGGCCAAATCCACTTGTCACCTATCTCTGATGTGCTTTTGCTTTTCTTCATAGCTTTTCCACATGCAGTTACTTCCTCCAGATTCTCAAGGTGTGGATTCACACAAAAAGTGCACAAATTATTAGTGCAATGCTCTTATTCAGCTGTTTAAGGGCACTTTCACCTGTGTTTTCACCACCGTCTGTGACGCCAACAACCCCTCCCTTCAGTCTGAAGAACAAAGGGGGAGTTTTCTGCTCCTCCCATGCCAAGGGATGGGCAGGAGAAGGCAGAGGTTTACTCCTAATGTGCTACGTACTCTCCCTCTTGCACAGGGTGAGCAGCCACTGCAGCAAGCTCTGCCCTGCAGCTCTGTGTCTCAAACAGGCTGCTTAGACCACGCAGAGCAGGCAGGTGGGATGGGTGCCCACAGCTCCTGGAAAACAGAGATCCCTTTTTAGGGCAGCAAAATAAATGCCCTCCAGCTCGCCTCGCCTCCTTGTGGAACACACACAGCATTAATGCCATGGTACCCCTGTGTACACAACAGCACGGGGCAAACGCAGCTGGGCGTGCCTGGGATGTGGGTTTGATGCCTTCACAGAGGTGGGATCTTCTCTCCTGCCCCTCTCCAAGCCATGGGACACTGCACAAAGCAGTCTGCTTATCCCAGACCTCAGCGACAACTAGAAACCAGCAGCTGTCTCTGAGGGAGACAGGACATTGCACGTTGCTTTTCCCTGTCAGTCACCAAGAGACAGGAGGAGCTGGAAGGCAGAAGTTTTTTCCTACCCATAGAATCATACTATTTTGTTTCCAATCTTACTCCATTGCCCATGGATCAAGAGCCCTCATGCTGATTTCATAGGAATTTTTAGAAACCAGTCCTATTAGTCTCTTAGGGACACCGAATCCTATGTACTTCTGCTACACTAAGATCTTCAGAGAAGCATCTGTACTTGCTAATGGTGGTTGCACCTTCAGCTTCCCCATTATCAGGTAGGAGACCAATTAGCAAAGACTCTTGTATTCTCCAAAATACATAGGTTTCATAGATCACAGCAGTTTATTCTATTAGATGCCAGAATTTCAACCTTCACATTTCAGCCTAGAGGACAGGCTTTAAGAAGCCACATCAAAGATACAGGACAGCTATACTTGTTACTTCAGTTCAAATTTGGAGAAAAGAGCTTTGTTACAAAATGGCACCCACAGAAGAACCACAATAGACCAGGCATGTTCTTGAAGACACATGCAGAGATAGATAAGGATATATTCATATCAAAGAATCAAAAAGATCCTCTTACGAAGTCAGTAAAGATGGTATCTGTCACAGAAGAACAGTGCTTTTGTGCTGAAGAGACGAGTAAGGAATTTGTAGACCAGGCAAATGAGGAAGAAACAGCGATGAGTCCAACTGGGAGCTGCTATTGTGGAAATAGTCTCTTCATGAGCCCCCAGTCAAGGTCCTAAGAACATCTGCTTTATGTCTCCTGAGCTTAACAAACACATCAGTGATCGCTGCCTTGCAGGCAGGAGCAGCCACAAAACCTAAGGCAAGGGGGTGGGAGGAGAGCAAGGAAGCAGCAGGAGTGAGACGCCCAGAAATGCTTCCCCAGTGGGAAGCCCTGAGCAGACAGCCCTGGGTGGAATGTGCTGTCCTGGGGTGGCCAGCAGAGGAAAGTGTTCGGAGAGAGGCTGTGCAGTCACATCACTGTCGCATGCTCTAGAGGATGTGCCAGCCCAGCCTTCCTGGAGAAGGAAAACTGCTTCTTTCTGCAGACAGAATAAAAACCCCTGTGCAATTTTCAAGTCTTAAAACTGACCCTGTCCTAGACATGCCTGGAAAGTTCACAGTATCCAGGTCTTTTTAAACCTTAGCTGTTCTAGGAAACAATGATCTGTCTCATGGGTGCCATGAACAAGCACGGCTTGTGTGATACAGCCCTTTGTCCGAAAGAAGCTGGAGGACATAAATAATTTCAGCCAATGAACACCTGCCAAGTTATATCTTGTGTGGTGTTGGCACTAATCTGAACTGGTTTTTAAACTGGTGACCTACAGGTGAAAATCTCTGCATTCCCCTACGCTGAGCCATCCATTTGCTCAGATTCAATATTTTATGTTCCCCCCGGTGTTGGTGTTCATGCAATATTTAATGGACGTGTACAGTGCTTTGCAGATCACAGCATATCACGTATTTCTGCAGAAATCATGTAAACCATGACCACATGAAAGATCTAATGCCATGCTTGTGAAATGCATGCTTTTATTGCACGTTAAAATGAACCCTGTGGAATTAGTTATAAAACAACATCCCTTAGTGCAGACAGGCTAAGACAGTGCTGCAACTCTAGTTTGCATTTAGTGTTGTTTCAGTCTGAGTGCTGTGGAGTCACTGCCCCCAAACTGGTAGGTTTTGACTTGACATTTTGCTTAAATCTTACAAGAAAGGACTTGTAAGGGGGGTACAACAACGTCCATTGCTTGCTCACAAGAAAGGGGGTAGCAATGAGAGTTATGCTATGGTTACATTTTTATCATAAACCCAGGCTGTGGTTCCCATTCAAATTAGTAGGAATTCAGCAAAAATCTCTCCAAAAGCAATTTTATGATGCTGTGATTATTCTTTCATGTTCTTATTCCCTTTGTGATTATGATCATCACTGGCTCCAGGCAGCTGAAAACGGATTTGTTCAACATCATCTGTTGGAACCACTTTTGGAGGAAAGGCAAGACTTTGATTACCTTTTTCATTTTATTGTACTGAAAAGCATGTGCTGCTACAAAAAGTTTAGCTTTTTGCCCAAACCAATTTTTTTTTTTCCAGCCAGACCTTTCAAAATTTTGCATCTGACCAAATCAAAGTAGCAGATTTATCCAGTGTAATTAAAGTACAAAAGTCTGTTAGTATGTGCAAAAAGATCCCCTGAAAAATCCCACTTTTTTTTTTTTACTGTAGAGACTGAAAAACCCCTCATATACATCCTGGATACATTTAATTCCTTTCTATGTCGTACTGTGAAAGAAGATAATCCTACTCCTTTCCCTGTATCTATGTTTGTGTTTGTTTTTGTATTTCCCTGTTTTTAATTAGCCATAAAAATTACGTGTGTTTTTGTAACAAGAAGCATTTGGTTTTGGCTTCCAGAAAAGACTGTCATCAAGACTACCATTATGACTATCATTGTGAAATATGAAAAAAGACAATTAGGTTTTATTTTCTTATAAATCGTTTAAGCACCTGGGTAATGGAAATGAACATCTCCATGGATGAGGACATTACAGGACATCATAGAGAGGAGATGCAGAGAATGTGGGAGAAGCACCATGGATCAGTCACTCCTGGAGGATGCGTTGGTAATGCTGACAAAAGGCTGCCAACAAATGCTGCTTGTACAATGTGGCTGTGCAGGGATGAAGTCCAGGGGGTAAGGAATGACAAGGGATAGAAGGGAAGAGTTACAGCTCCTTTACTGTTCATCCCAGTAAATCCACTCTTCCCCAAAACCAACAGAGTAGCTGTAATTGAAATGATTTTTAATTTTTCACCTTAGTTCAGTTACACCAAAAAGCCGTTCTCTGTTAAGTACTGACGGTGCTTGCTTCAGTGAAATAGCACATTGTAGGCAGGAGGGCAACCAGGGCAAAATGAATTGCACTGCTTCTCTGATCTGAGGGGACAAAATCCTTTCTTCCTGCAGGTTTTAATCCTCTATGGGTAACATTTTACTTACCATGCTCTGTGCAGAGAAAATATGATGCAACATTAATTTTCCCTGCTGCTTTATCTGTGAGCAGATTCCCATTTTCCAACTGCAAAGAAGCAAACAAAAGAAAAAAACAGTGAACATCTAATAAACCCTTGGAGTTAGTGAAAAGCTTGGTGGCAGAAAGAAAGGAAGGAATCAAAATCTTCACTGCATCCCAAAAACCCCTACGACTGCTGGAAAAAACCCTCACCAGGCAAAAAAACCACTGGCTTGATAGAGTCACAGAAAGGAATGCCCACAGCATGTACGTTATAACAAACCCAGGGTTTATACAGTACAGGAACATTAATAGCACACTTGGTGAAAATGTATACATTGCACTTGGCCACAGTATTTGCTGCTGCACGCTACAGGGGACTAATCTACCCCTTGTAATAGCGAGTGCAAAACACAGGAAGATTTTGTCACCCAGAGCAACTGTAGTAGGTAATAACACAGCAGAAGTATGAATGCTGATGCAAATCCTAGCTGTAAAAACCTATTTGCAGTCTGCAACAGAGAGTGAAGTACAGAAGAGCTAACAAGGGCCGTTAAGAGGATGCCATGCTAACCTTCTTCCAATCTTCTCACAAACCATTCTCAGCCAGCTGTCTTATCTGGCAAGCACAACCAGAATTCAGCTGCTGCTTTCGGTGTGCTGACATGAGATCTTGGTTTCCTGGAAAGATCTTTCTGAGGATCTGTGAAGCAAGTAAGCACATAATCCCCCAGGACCTTCCCCCAGTCCTTCAAGCAGTCTGGGCAAGATGATGGGGTGTGTGTAAGGAGTCAGACAGCAGCTCTATTACAGAATAAACACCCAGCAGCTTTGCTGCCAGGGATCTCAGCAGCACCTGTGTTGGGATTGGCAGCAGGGAGAACAAAACTGCCTTGACAGAGTTTAGGAGTGTGTCAGCTCCCATCCACTGAAGGCCAGTCCAGTGAGATAAACCTTTAATAACTTCTCAGAGAAGCTATGCCCTCAGACAGCAAGGACTCACAGAAGCATACCCATAGGATAATGGCTATTTGATGAGTCTTAGCATGCTGATTCCATTTGATGCTAAATAAAACTTTGGCCTCTGAGGACAAACCGTGGTCATATAATTGTGGAAAGCGAGATCTCTTCCCCCTTGCAGTAAAGGATCTTGTAATTAATGCAAGCACAAATTAAAATTTAAATAATTGATAATATTATTACTAAAGAGCTATTTATAGCAATGTCTAGAGGCCTAGAAAATCTGGCAGTAATTGAATTAAGCGTGTCTAAGGAGCAGCACTAAGCAATCTTCCCACACACATACCCAAACCAAACAATGCCTGGCTGTCAGAGACTGAAATATTGTAGTTTATGACTTAAACATTTTCATGAAGGACTTTAAAAACTGTATTACAAAAGCTGCAGAGAAGACAACCACAACCTGAATGGGGCTCTGAGAGGCCCTGGACCCGCTCGCTGAAGACGATAAGATAAAGTAACAACTCAGGGCTGGGGACATTCACAAAGCATACACTTAACACCTCCAGGGTGGAGGCCACAGCCCCAGGGCTATCAGCTGCCAGGCTCCCACAGACCCTCCTACCAAAGGGTGGGGGGAGAGAGGCTTTGGGTGTGTGCTGGAAAAGCCTCTGGTGAGGGGTGCAGTGACTGCCCATCCTCTGCTGTGCAGAGGAGCCCAGCTGAGGGCCCCTTCACCCCGGGGTGGGGGGGAAGCTTATCCACAGCAGAGGGGTGACATGGCCCATCAAAGGTCCCCCCAAAGGGGTCCCCAGACCCTGCACCAGGGCAGCAGAGATGACGCAACAGACCCTCAGTGTTGCAAGGGACAGTGTGTCAAGCTGGCCCCTGCAAGGAAGACACGTGGGTGTTCCCACCTGCCCAAAGCATGTATTAATCCACGGGACTCTGTACTCTTGGGCGTGTGGCGGCGCCGATGGGGGACCCTCACCACCAGAAGCCCAGATGGAG
>VZTE01004149.1:1210953-1581766 GCA_013397775.1 Eulacestoma nigropectus
CTTTCTTTCTTTCTTTCTTTCCTTCCTTCTCTCTTTTACTATTAAATAAAATACATCAATTTTTTGGCACCAACATCTAACCGCGTTTGGTTTTAATCTTGTTTTCGGGAATATTTTGAACCTTCAAATTTCTTTCTGGTTTTTGCACAGAGACTTAGTTTTCTTTGCTCTTCTGGGCTTAAACCGGATCATAACACTGGCCCAGAGACATCCCTAGCACAGGAATGGTGCGGGAGAGAACAGAATAATGTTAAATAAGGAATAGGGCCACATGGCCTGAAGTTGTTCATCAGAAGAGGCACAAGCAGCTCAGCTGCATGAAGTGAAGGTAGTGATTTGTGCCATGCAAAGCAGTGGAACAGCTGAAGACTGTGATGAGAGCAAAGGACATTTTATAACATTCTGAGTGGAATGGGAACTTCAGCTGTGGGTTTGAACTGAGCATAAGAGCACCCTGTCCATTACTGTAGGGCTTTAATGTGGGAATAGTCAGGTAGTGCTGACAACTGGCTTACACAGCAACAAGGTGGCATTAATGACTAAATCCTTTGGAGGAAGAGAAAGCACAGCAATGGCCAGAGAGGGATAATCACCAGGATGGTGGCTTGACAAGTCTGTTAACGAGAGGTCAAACAGCAGCTGTCAAAGCAGAAAAATTCAACATGCCTCCTCTTGTTTCAAAACCACAGCAGTACTGGCCAAAAGCTAAGAACGCTCCATGACCCCCAAAGCTCTCGTGTCTCTCGGAACACTCCTCCCTTATTCAAGAATTACTTCCCCTGCTTTGTATCCAAGGGCTTCTTTCCTGTTTTGTAACCTCAGAAGACTGATAGTGAAACCTTTTTCCCTTGATGCAAAGTTCTTTCCCTGCCTGGCATTCATAAGTGATTACAGATGGAATGAAAGATCTTGGGAGTGGGAAGAGGTACAAAAAACTCTCTTATTGGTGATCATCATGAACAATTTACATAGGAACTTAGAGCAGTGCTGCTCAAACCCAAGCTCCTGTCACTATTAAAAAGAATTACTATTTAATGAGCTTCTGTTTTCTTTAATAGTGTGAGATTAAGGCTGCTTGCCACCAGGTGAATACTAATAGACAATTTTTAAGCAAATGAGGCCCTCATTCCCTTAATTTTATAAATGATGGAATAAAACAGGCTTTCTTATTTTCCACTTTGTTAAGCAGAAGCTTCACTGCAGACTCCTTGCTTCAGCAATTGAAAGCATTTGGGCTTACTTTGTACCTTTCCCTTTAAGGTTTTATTTGGAGAAAAAAAAATACAATAAAAATTGAAAAGAAACATTATGGCAAAACAATTAACTGCACAGAAAGCTGCTTCCAGTTTAAATATTCCGCTGCAGTGTGTGAACTGAGGGAGAGCAAGAGAAATCAGCCTCGCTCAAAGCAAATGTGAAGCTGACAGGTGAAGCTTGGTGGTGTGGCTTATGAGCAAGTTACTGTGAGAAAAGCTGGAGGTGAGATTTCCAGCACATTAGCTGAACCACAGGAACTGCCCGTGCCCATGCCTCCTCCAGAGGTAAATGTGTAGCTTGCCCCCAGGTGAAAATGGATCTTGCCATTTCCAACACACAGCGAGTCACTGGCTGAAGGCAAATAATGAGGTAAAACAGCAGAAGATTATGAGGGATTCCTCCCAAGGCCTCTTGATGGCAGAAGGTATGAATATACTTGTTTAGAAATCTAATATGTGGACTAATGATTATTCTGAAGCAGAAACCGGGCTTTAAGAACTGGATGGGTGCAGAGAGGATCTCTGAAAGCCACATAAGAATTACAGCCTAGGGAAGGTAGAATCAGGATGCAAAGGGGAATAGAACATACTCAGCTGATGGATTGGACAAAAAAAGCTTTGCAGCAGCAGTTTGGGGAATAATATGTTTGTTGAGAACAAAGCAAATAGCGTTGTAGCAAACAAAAACACAAAGAGAAGGGCAGAACTTGGAAGAAAGCAGGACACAGTAGGCCATATCTTTAAGATCTTATAGAATAAGAACATGCAGGTTCTAGAAGTAACCAATATCAAATTATGTCTAATTAAAGTTTAAATAAAAGGACATTGGTATTTTTCACAGTAAAATGGAGTAGGAAGGAAGGCTTAAAAGAGGGTGATTAAGAATTCTCTGCTAGCCATCATCAGCTAGAGCTGCTGGAGAAGACACCCAACAAGGGATGATAGATTTTAATTTGGACTGATTGAGTCATATATATCACAGTGGGCTGTCTCAATCATCTGCACAGGTACTGTAACTGATATTACATTTGTAGAGGAGAGAAAGAGGGAATGAAAGCCAGAACCTGCTGAAATCTCTGTGAAAGTTTGAATGGGTTAAGCAGCACTTCTGTATTGTGCAAAACCCTAAGCACAACTGGAATCAGCTCTCAACCATCCTGAGCCTAAATGCCATCTTAGAAAGCAGAATTTGTACAACTGCAGCTAAAATAATTGGGCTGACAGAAAACATACGATGAGATTTTTTTTTTCAAAATTGAGTGTAATTACAATTCCCTTTAACCCATTTCGTCCTCATAGTTGCGTTATATAATTGCATTATTCCAAAGTCAAAACATAATAATAATTTATAATCAGTAAAAACACTCAGATGTTTTTTTCAAATGCAAGTATTCCAGAAACAATTATATTTTGCTTTAAAAGCAGGAACACTCAGTGCTCTGCTTATTATTGGTGCTCAGAGTACAACTATCATATGTTATTCAGGATACTTACTGTCCACATAGGTGCCTGGCAAATTGCTCTGAACATTTTCTAGTGCAATTATGGACAGATTGCTTGAAAGTTGAATGCAGTAAATGGAACAGCATTGTGACATGGTTTGTATTATTTATAAGAAAATATAAACAGCTTTCCATCTAAGGGTGTAGAAAGTCTTTAGACTATGCTGTGATTATCAACAGGTAGCTATATTTTTCCTTTTATAATAAAGCTAAAAGGAACAAGCCATGAATGAATGACTAGAGAACAATTACAATTACTGACATTTTTAATTATACAGCACTGGTTGGTAATTTACAGCCTTTTTAATTACAGGTGTTGTTTTAATTGTTTAATTCTTCTCTGTATTAGTTCTTCAATTTAGCTGACTGCTAAACTGCATCTGCTGGCAGGCAGAGGAGGTTGTACAGAGTGGGAAATAGCAGGGGGAATGGACAGGTTTTTTTGTGGGACTGCAAGCTTAAAACCTTAAAAAGTTCAGAAGCTTTCTCTCCAATTTGCAGGTTACAGAAGCCAATAGATCCAACAGAGGTAGGACATGGATTTAGCTAGTTTATTGGAACTTGGCTTGTGTCCATATGCTTTTCTTCTCCTTCAATACTGCATAAGGACAGCCACCACCATTTAGAAGAATTATCACACCCGGCTTTAATGACCTGCATTCTAATTTTCAGAGAGGAACCTATTGATTCAGTTGCAACTCCAGTGGAAGATGTAATAGAAGACCTGCATGATTTTTCTAGTTGAGATTTTTTGTGCACTTGGGATCCATTAGTATTTACTAATAAGTCATGTAAATACACAGAGTGTAATTTCCCCTCAAATTCCATAGGTACTTTGATATGGAAGGCTGCTTGGGTGGTGGTCTGAATGTCTGGCTTAGGTTTTTAAAGGAAATACTCTTGTGAAGACATAATTTGACAGATCTTTGCATTGTTCCTTTCAAGTTTAACTGGAGACTACGGTAGTCACCTTTATAGAAACGCACAAAGCTAGAAGTGGAATGGTCATTCAGTTTTACAGTATCACAGATAACAGTGAGAGAATCAGTTCAAGATGAAGCAGCATAGAAGAGCATGGCACTGCTCAGTCTACATCAATGAACAAGTGCAGTGCAGTGAGATTCCAGCCTCATTTTTACATACAGAGTAATTCAGATTTCAACCCAGACCCACACAACCTGAGAGGCTGGGACACGGAGTTATTTTGACACTTGACTTTTTTTCCCCCTACGGTTTTGCATCTTGTCTGAAGGTTTTCAGAACTCATCCTACTAATTTTGTTCTGTGTTTCAAAAATCCTTGAGAATTTCTGCAAGCAAAACTTTACAGCAGCTTTTGAAGCTTCCCTTAATTTCCAGAGCTGATTGGGAGGGAAGCTGACCCTACGGGTATTAACTGGCAATTTGGATTAAAATGCCTCATTTAAAGAAATTACTCCATGGATGAATGGTTACCTTGCAGGAAGACAAAAATAAGCTGAAGGACCATTGAGCTGCCGTATGTTTGTGGCCTGCAATAGAAGATCCCTGGGAATAATTGCAAAAAACAGCAAAAATAAACCTCCTCTGCAAAAACAGCAGAATGGACAACAGGCATATCTGTGGTTTAATTCCAGGTTACATTGGGACCATAGTCTTTCCAGAAGACTCTCTCTCTCTTACTGGAGAGCTGGAAGGGAGCCTGTGTTCTTATTTTAAATTCACAGGAGGAAGGCTTGAGACCATTTTAACATGAAGATTAAAAGTGAAGCAAAAAAGGAATAATATTAAGATTATTTGATTTTCCTTATTGTAAAGCAGTTTCCCCTTTGCACTATAAAAGTGAGGGACACAACGAGGGAGTGACAATAGCCAGACTATTTTTCAACAAGTTTACAACTTAAGTACACAAGGCACACAAAATGGAAAAAGGAATGCTTCATTTCCATTTTGAAGGATGGTCATACAGGGACTAGGAGATTCAGTGATTTGTTCAGAAAGAGTCTGTGCTTTAGAGCAGGAAGATACTCCAGCAATCTCATGCTCGTCCTCTTTTTCTTGATGATTAATAATCCTACCCTGTTAAAAATTTAAAAATTGCTTTCCAAGGGCACCTGCTCAATATCCTGGCTTCCATCTATTTTTAACATGCATGTGAAAGGAAACAGTTTCAACATTTCCTTCACCAAGAAGGGTTAGTGGGAAGTAATTACAGAGCTATCTTTTGTTAGGATTGTCAGATCCACACTTGGATGGGTTGAGGAAAGCCCTATAATGTCATTTTGGATCTGCTCTGCTCCCCGAAAGTAGCTTCTAAAGCACAGAAGTTGCTCAGAGGTCCTATTCACGGGGAAGGATATCTCGGTATGGCACAGCCCATGGGTGTGCTGTCAAAAAACTGTACATGGTCTAACTCTGCTGCAACACATGTTACAGACAGTTCTGCAACTTTTGCAACAAATGCTTCTCAAAGCAGTAACTTGGCTGTAGGCACATCCCTCTTTGCTCTCATTTAAAAAAAAAAAAGGTACCTTGTTTCTAACGCAAATCTCTTTTAAACGACAATTTCCTGTGCCTGCTGAAAAGGCTCCGTTCATTTGGAAGGTCCAATCAGGCGCAGAAAATGGAAAAAATTTCCCAGGTTTCCCAACACAATTAATTCTTAGTGAATCTTCCTGATTAGCTTTCTTTTTGGCAGGTAATTAAGACCTTTAGCAAATTACTCATGTGCTCAGGTTATAAATGACGTTTATTTTATAAGCCCTTTTTCAAAACTGGCAAATAATTCTAAAGAGATGCCATGGAGAGGGTGGATGGTGATGAGACAGTAGAGTAGAAAAAGGCTGACAGCTTCTGAAGGGAAAGTGCAGAGAGTGCTACAGACAGGAAATCAGAGACAGGAGGGAAGGACAGTGAGCCAGGGAAAGAAAAACTGCAGAGCAAGAGAGGGACGTAGTGGAGGAAACTGGAGAAGAGAAAAAACATGACATGAAAATGGAGTAAATAATAACACAACGAGGTTATTCCCAGTAGCTCTGCCCATAATAACCATCGAAACAAAAGGGGTTGCTTCAAGCTCTACAGCTTCACATTAGCCCTTCCTGTAACCATCACGCCCATTTTAAACACAAGGCCCTATTTCCCTTTTTCCCATGCTCACTTTGATTTTCCGTCAAGTTTTTCATCCAAGGAAGTGATGCTTCTCCAGTTTAGGAGTGCTTCTTCACAGCACTCACAGAGGCCTCCATCTCAGTGCCTCTGAATGCTACTGGGAGACAAATTGCAGTAAGTAGGAGAGAAAGACAAGAGAGAACTCAAAGGCCCACGGGTTTTTTTCCATCCATGTACATAATCTTTTTTTAAAATAATGCATTAATCCATTAAAAAGGGATTTAAGCAAAAGAAATGCCCTTGCTCTTTTTAAAGCAGTTTACACAACCGACTTTTTTTTCTCATTGGACCATTTCATTGCTCTGTTTATGGTTGTTTCACCACCTATAAAACTTAAACTTTTTTAATAAAACACTTGAGTTCCAGAAAGAGGGGATTTTATCTCCTTAATGAATAAAATGTCTCTAATCCACTTTACAAAACTCAAAATAAAGCCTATAAATGTAATGTGGATCTTTGATGATGTTTGCTTTATTAGTCATGTAATACAGCACTGCAAAGTTTTTTCACCTTGGATTTTAACGTACTCTCCTTGGACCTTAACTGCTTGCTGATAGGTTTGAGATTGCAGTGCTTCTCCCCCTCCTTCCTGCCTGCCAGACCTCCACCAAGCTGGAAGCTTTGGCAAATGCTTTGAGACCAATGTTTTCAGAAGGGAGGTAGCACCAAACCCGGGGGTGTGTCTCACTGAGCGTTACTGCCGTGCCCAACAGCATGACAGAATATTCTGAGCTGGAAGGGACCACAGGGGTCGGGTCCAATTCTTAAGTACCACAATTTTACAGATCCTGGAGGATCCCAAAGCAGGCATGTCCTGAGCTGCAGCTCAATGCTTGCAGCCAGCTGTGCACTCCACCAACCCTTGGCCTATCTGTGCCAAGCCATGTCATAAAACACATGCCATAAACTCTAAGTCAATGCTGGCTGCCTGAAGTCCCTGAGGGCTCATTCAGCCACCACTCTGGTGTCCCAAGCTTGGCCCCTGGTGGTGGCAGCGAGGAACTTGCTGTGGGATCTCCACACTTCCCAAGGGCTCCGGCACCTCTCTGCAGGATGAACCAACACATTCCTTTTAACTGGCAGCAACTTGGGTAGTGAGTATGATGCTTCTTGCATGTTTAATCTTAAGCTTTCCACCCTGTGAGTCAGAGTCACTATTTTAAAATATTTTTCTTTGAAAAAAGTAAACAGCAAAAAAATTGTGATCTCTCGTGCAGGTTGAAAAGATAGACTGGATCCCCACCAACCTTACATATATTATTTTTCCCTTGGAAAACAGATAAAAGATGTGCTCTAAAAAAGAAAACCCAGGCAACAGATTAGAAATATTCAGTGCCAAAACCAGCTAGCTTTGCCTTTGGGGAAGGTTGTGTTTCAGCAGTTTTGCAGTGTGCTTCGAGTGCTCTGTATGTGCCCACCCCTTACCTGCTGGGCAGCCGGCCCCCAGCTTGCTCCAGAACTGACCTGTGGGGGATTGCTCATCTCAAGTCCCACTTGGTGAGAAAAAACCCCTGTGTGCTGCTGGAGCCACGACCTAACTAACAGGGCTCCGTTATCACTGTAGCAGGTATTTTCAAAGCCAGCCTGAGGCCTTAAAAAATGTTGACTTCTATCTTGAGGTCAGAAGGAAAACACAGCAAGTACCACCAAATGAATTATTAATTGCTTAGGTAAAAGAATGAGGCTAATTCCATCCCGAACTCTGTCAGAATCCCTCAGAATTCTCTATAAAATATTGGTAAGATGGAAATCTGATTTTGGAGACCTAATATATTTGCAGAGTCAACCAAAATGAAATTTAACTGTAAAAATATTGTTTCGAGAAGAATTCCATGCTGTGAGATGTAAACATTGCTATTTATTTTACTGCCTACATGGAAGAGGTGCTTCTGTGATACAAAACAAGCAGGAGCAACATTTTGGCCAACCAGAAATGAGGGAACAGCCAGGAAAACCTAAGCTAAGCAAAATGGAGAAAGAGCTTCTATTTTGCCTGTGCCTGTAAAACAAGTCAGGCAGTGAGATATTCTTAAGTTTAGTTTTAGTCTTAACATGCATTTCATCAAGCTGCCAGAGAAATCCTGAGTTTTTCTTCTCCCTCTTTGATTTACTCCCCTCTGCAGAATCACTGTGTAAATCTCCAGTTTCAGCTGCCTTGGAGACAAAGTCACACGACTGAGGAATGGTATATTGCCTAAGAAAGGTAGTGCATCATGAAAGCAAACGTGTCTAATACCCTGCTGAGGATGTGATTACATGTGATTAAATGTGCAGTGATCCTAGGCCAAAGTTTACTGGCAGATCCTGCCCACACTGAGCTCTCCCATATTTCCCTAGAGCTGATCCACAGCTTTAGCAGTGCAGTACTATCCATGAATTTGAAAAGAGAAGACCATGATCCTTCTCTCATTCTCTTCCTCACAAATTAAAAGTCTCTCAATTTACTACACTCAGGTTTAGTACATTTTTCATGTTTGCTGACAACAATTTCCACCTGCAGAAAACCAAAGATGAAAGGACAGTTCTGAGTGTGGCAGCTGATTGCACTCAGGCCATCCACATGCTCTTCCCACCATTTTTACTTCTTCCTTGCTGGGTGTGAGCTTGCCAAAGCTCCTTCAGCTTGAGGTTAACACCTGGTAAGTGCTATACAAGCATAAAAATGATTTTATTTGGTCCAGAAAAGAAGCAAGCACATATTCTGCAAGTCAGTGGTAGCTCTCCTGCTTTGTGAAGTCACAGAACTCTTCAGGATCCTCTGTGCTGGCTTCCAGGATATAACAATTGCAATGAAAAGCCAGATCTTTCAACTAAGCAGTAAAATTCAACTCAATTAAAGAAGGACCCCAGGCAGCAGCAGTGCCTTCTGAAAGTCGTCATCAGAGAATTACTGTGTTTTCAGGTACATCTTAGGCACTCTTTGCTGATTGTGGAGAATTATTTGCATGCTCTTCAGAGTACCTATAGCATTTACTAAGCAATTATTACCAGTTGCTTAGAGAGACCACAAAAGATCTCCCCTCCACCCATGAGCTGCCTTAGAGCAGACTGATATGCCGAGACAACACACTGGACATTTGGTCTGACTGCTGCATCTTATGGAAATGTCAGATTGCTAATCTGGGAAAAGGAAAATAACTTCTCACCTAATAAAATAATTGACTTTTTTTTCTCCTCTGCAGCATGAGCACTTCACTGTTGATAACCCTCATTTTGCAAGAATTCTGTGTCTCTGGCCCCCACTGACATCTCTTGTGCACTGAGGCAACTACTGAAATGTGTTAAATATTAACACATAGCAAAGATTTCCAGAAAACCATAGGGGTTTAGGAAAGAAGAACTGCCACCTTACCAGTAGAGAACTTTCAAAACCATACAGATATTCCTCAGTCCAGAGAAAACAATCTAGTAAGAGTTGATGGGTTTTTTTGCCTTACAAAGAGAAGGTTTGTCAATAGGCTACTTTTAAGACTCCCACCACTGTAAACCAACACTAAACAACACATCTACAGGTGTTACCACCCATCACCCAGAGAGGACCCTCCCACATGCCAGATGGGTCTGTTCAACATTTAATGAGACTGTTCTAGAAGCGTTCTGCCCGTTTTGACCATATGGCTTTGTAACCTGCAATGAAAGCTTCTATTGAACAGTCCATCTGAATAATCCTTAAACACTTACCTACATCTTTAGAAGTATAGCATAGAAAAAAAGGTACAATTTACAGTTAAATGGTACTTGTAAAGGATAAACAGTTGGTTTATCGCTCTTACAATGGGAGTGAAAAACCAACTGTTATTGCTTGATGCTTCTTACCAGTAAAAGAAATAACCTCTCCTCACATTGGCTTGAGCACTTCTTCTAATAAAACAAGTAACCAAGAGTGGATTCATCTGCTTTTACAGTTGCCAAACATCCCACATATAAATCATGGATCCCTCTTAGTACAGCAAGGACACATACAAGTTTATAATGTCACAGGATAATAATAATAATAAAAACAATAGCAACAACAATAAACAATCACCATCAATATTAAGATGCATTTCTGTTTTTCATACTAGTTTTCCTGATCTCAGTCCTCTATTTATCAATGGAAATTTTGGCCAAATGGAAGTTTGATTTGGTAGTATTGGGAAAGCATTAATCATTGGGTTAATGAGAAAGAGCAGAAAAAATTGCAGTTTATTTTTTAAGAATTAAAATCATATAAGTAGTAATAAGTTGTAGCAACAAATGTTTGTTTCAGACTAGTAATTTGGTAATTTACCTCCTTATCAAGTGGGATTTTTAAGGTTATTTGAGCTGGAGAGACTCAAGAAAGCATTCAAACTCTTATCCTCATTCTGTTCCCACAAACTCATATTTCATATTTTGAATTAAATCCAAAATTGCCTCCTTGGTGTTGATGGGGTAAAAATTCACTTTGGCCTGTAAGATGCAGCAGTACTGCTCTGGAGAAAACAAAACAAACCCAAACCCACTCGTGAACAGATGAGAAATGCAGCCTGACTGAATTTCTGTAGTTTTATATGGAAGGAATTTAAAATAAGGGCGTTTCTGTAATAGTCACGGACATTCCTGACCATTAGCTGAACAGAAAATAGCAGGTAGCATTCAGGAAAGAGAGCAGTTTACCTACCACTCCCAAGTCAGTTTAGAACTACTGCATGGCATGAGTTTCATTACCTCTGTTCATCACTGAAAGCACAGACATTTCTTCCAGACATTACCACTGAGGAAGGCATTAAACTTCCAACCGTATTTTGGCACAGTTTGTCATGAAAAATATAAAAGCTTTCCTTTGTAGAGTGGACATTTTATCATTGTGATTGGGCCCAGAATTCCTAGGAAGGAGGGGGAAGGAATTTTGCCCTTTTATTAGCTACAGATCAGTCACTTGTGATGGCGACAGCCACACCACCACCAATGCTGTGTCTACTGCTGAAAAGAGCTGTGACTCCTTTCCCTCCTCTCTCTCCCTCCCCAGAGGTAATTTCCAGAGCAGGTAGTGATGTGAGTAAGGTGAATGAACAGACATTTTATGGGTCATTTGTCACAGTTATGCCAAAGGAAGGAAACATCCGTCTGCAGTTAAAGAAAGGTAAGAACTTTGAGAAGAAGCTCTAACACTTCTTTCACCTATTTGTTGCATGCATTCTACCTTTCCAGAACTGGATTTAAAAAACCTAAATATTCTTGAACATTTGAAAACTCCTTACCTCCAGGTGATATATTTATTCCTACTAGAGCTAAAATGCCAGAAAAAAAAAAGAGCTTTCAATTTCTTGGAGCAAGGGCCACATCTTGGAAGACAGTAAGCACAGCAGTTAACATCACAAATTACTGTAAATTGAGTCCTAGCTGTAATTTTAATTTCATTTCATTCTTTCCTGATAGATAGCAGCTTGAATTTGATTACATTTGATGTGTGCTAAAGCAGAGTTAAGAAAGACTAAATATGCAGCTCCCTGAAGAAAGCACACAATGGTTAGGATAGGGAATGAGTTAATTGAGGTTGCAGGTATCCATCAGCTAAGAGCACACTAGGAAAGTAACAAATAAGTCAGGGCTTCTGTCTGTTCCTGATTGCACCATTGATTCCCTATGACTTTTTAAAAGTCATTTCCAACATGAATGTTCGCTGAGAATTTCGGCGCGTGCACACACGAAGATCCACAAAGTTGGGATCAGTGCAAATTAGTTTCCCGTTATTGGAACTGGCAACTAACTTAGGAGATATGGAAATTGATTACATAAAAAGAAAATATTGTCAAGTTTAGCACATCACTGCCATTTGACTGCCATCCTTTTCAGAACAGACCTTCTCAGAGATGCAACTTCTTATCTGTCTTTCAGCGTTCCAATGCGTGGAAGAATAGTAATATCTTCTCGAGGGATAAAAAGTAGGAGCAGCAAGTCACTGTGTCAGGTTCCTGCAGTCCTCGATTCTGGGAACAAAGAAGGTTGTGGCTAAAACCTGATGCCCACCTGCAGGTCAGCCCTCACTAGTCTCAGGCAGCCAGAGACTATCTGAGGATAAAATTGTCTTTGCCATTAGCCAGGCATTTTAATATAGCAGGACTTTTATGGGACTGCTTGGAATATACCAAGCAGTATCGTACACAAATAATTCTATTATCAGATGCCTTTTATTGTGAGAAATAGCTGTTATTTCCAGCTGAAATTCACATCCTGCTCCAAATATCTTGTGCCTTACCTCTACAGAAGAAGCAGCAGAACTACATATTGGTGGCCTAAACAACAGACCATGGTCTGCAAGATTTTGTCCTAAGCAACCCAGCACAATGAATGCTTGAAACATCTGTTGTGATGTTTCTGTTGACCAGGCACCAGATCTTCTTCATGATGTCTCACCTATCTGGGGGTACCCGACATGAGGAAGATACCCTGACATCCCATTTAGGTGACTCAACACTATAAAAAGAATCTCTGCCATCCTTGCATGAAATGCAGTAAGAACCCATTTAAGAAGGAGATATAACAGGATGTGAAAGAGGGGGGAAAGGAAGTGGAAGGAAACACAGAGTAGCAAGTGGGTGACCTTTCCAGTGACATGGTCCTTGATCACTTCCTGAATTCTACTGCCTCACTTTTAGGATCTGGTTCAGTTGTGCTCTCCTTGTTAGAGCCTGGCAGCTTCTCTTTTGTGAGGGGAGACTCTATGTGCTGCACAGAAAAAAGTGGATGTGAGTAAAAAAAAATAAGATCAATGACTCTGCATTTAAACATCGCCGTGTTTAGTCACAGGCTGAAAATGTGAGCACAACCTAGACTCAATTTTTCTTTAATTCAAACCCCAGGCTTAGTTTTAGCCTGCACAGAGCATCCTTGCCTGCATATAATTCCCCAGTATGTTTCACCTGGCAGAATGTTTTTGTTCACACTATTGTGCCATACACTGTTAAACACCTGCTACATCCCTCTTTTGAGGGCAACTGCATTTCTGGGGAGGGTGAAGGGATTTCTCTATCCAGGGTAATCGCTAATCAGCTGTTCCTCTTTCAGAATGAAAGGTGATATATAAATGTAAATGGTATTTCAGTGCCCATCTTTCACTTTCTTTTGCAACACGGGGAAACGTGTTTTCTTACAATACATTTCGTCTACAGAGAAAGCACTTTCCAAGACATCTTTTACCTTGCTGCTGACACATATTAGCATCCAAAGCAGAAAAGCCCTCCATTGTTATTTTTAAATTATGAAAACACTATTCCTCCTCAAACCTGTCACCTGCTATAGATCTTAATCAGCTTCAGTCCCATTATGGCAATGCCTGCTGCAGTGAAATAGGATTTGGAAAGAATTTTTTACCCAAGGAAAAATTATTTTCTTTTCAGTGGGATCCACAGCATTAAAAAAAATTATGGTAGCATATGCCCTCTGATATATCTTATTGAATGCTAAATGTTAGAATTGTATAAAACCCTAATTCTGGATAGTTTTCAGCTTGCCATTGAAGTTCTGCCTTGGAAACATTACTAGGGCAGGCTGCCAGATGAAAGAGAGTAGGAACACTCTTAGGAAAGACACTTTTTTTAACGTCTTTTGCCTTTACAAAGTGGTTGCAGTCAAATGATGCGTGGCCGGTGGTACTCAAACAAACTAAGAAGCAGCCACTGGGGAGTTTTGATTTTGTTCTAAATCATCTTCTCTCTCCTTCTCTAGCTAGCCATGAACATAGTTGTGACAGATACACCTCTGAGACACCCCTGACCTGTGGTCCCATTTGTGGATCGTATTTCCCCCTTTTAAATGTATTGATCACTTAAAAAACACCCCACAGAAGGACACCCTATAGAAGATCAGGTATTGGCATAGATGCTGGTTGCTTTGCTGGAAGTTTCCTGTGAAGGCCATGGGTTCTCGTCACCCAGCTTCCTCACCCAGCTCAGTCTCTTGCAATTAGCAATAACCAATTTTTTTTGGCAAATCTGAAACCTCAGCCAGACAATCTCAGGAGAGGCAGGAGACTGCAATGAATATCTAAGACTGCAATGAATATCTGAAATCCCATTGCCTGTCACCACGGCACAACATCAATGGTATGACAGAAAATGAAACTACCATTCTTCATTGTGCCATTGGCTGGCTGAGTAATCCCAGACAAACTATCTAATTTCACTCAAGTCATCTTTCTTAGGCCATGAATTGGGTCTGATAATTCCTGTGTTTTCCAGCCCATTTTGAGAGTATAAAAATCAAAGATATTTATGCTCACAAATAGACTTCTGCTAAGAATCAAGGTAGAAAGGGTATGTCTATAGAAAGGGTATGTCTATAAAGAGGCCCAAATTTGCTTGCTTCCCCATCACCAAAATTCTGGATCACATTATGTTATTAGCAATCCAGTTCAATTTAATAGTAAAATGCTAAAAACCAAATAAAATAACCCAAATGAACAAAACAAAAAAGCAAAACTGATGCAGGACAGAGGAACTGGTCCCATATTTCAAATCCCCTTTATTTCCCAGCTCCTTTGGTTGCCTTCTTGTAACACAGTAGCATTTGTTGCTTTTCTACAGGGCATTTTATGTGTCTTTTATCTATCACTCTGGTATGAGTTTCACACGTGTAAGACTGAATGCACTAAAAACTTCTGACTTATGCCAGCATCACATTCTTATTCTCCATTTGCCTCCTGTTAGAGGTTACAAAGATGCAGACAAATAGAGCCATACTGCAATTTTCTATGCTGATGGCAAAATAGAAGCAAAACAATTTTGTTTATATTCAGATTAAATGTCTCCTAAAGGATACCTTTACACTGATGCTTCACTGTTCTTTTAGGAGCTCTTTACCAATACCTTGCACTCCCTTGATTGCTCAGTTGGGCTCTATTAAAAAATAAATATCTAGCTCCTGCAAAGTGTGGTTTTGTATTTAACAATACTGGATTTTAATTATCTCTTTCTCTATTCCCCTTAATTTTAACTATCTTATTGTTTATCTTGATAAATTAACTGTTCTTTTCTTCACTTACATATTATCCCTCCAGTTAATCATTATTATGTACTACTTTCAACTTGTACTAAAGCTACCTTCTTGACTTCCCCTGTTACTAATTACTTTTAAACTCTCTCCTGCTGAACATTTCTTCTCCAGTAGGATCCAGTTTAACACTCCATGTAAGCAACCGGGTACTATAACTGAAATGAGGCTGCATTTTGTCCCTGAGAGAGACAAAATACCTTCCCAAATTTCTACTTTGACCTTTAAAAGAAAGTTTGCTGGAAAATAAAGGCATGGGCGATGAATTGCACACAAATTTATACAGGAGATGACTTGCCTCATCTGTACAATATGGCTTCCCAGTGGGTTTGGCAGCAGCCTGAAAAATGCAAAACAGGAAGAGCATCTGGACATCTTTTTAGTATCATCAGTAAAAGCACTTCTCTGCAGATGGAGAGCTCAGGGGCTCGATCTTGGCAGCGCTGACCTCACTCAGCAAGTGAGAGCTACCTCACCCCACAGAAATGCATTTTACTTCCTGCAGCTGGGAGAAGGGTGACACTGAGTTGCTGCTGCTCTCAGCCCCAGTCTTTCTCTGCCCAAAGCCACCACGAGCCAGCCCATACAAAGGAATGGAATGCCCTCGTCCTCTCTCTTAGTGACAGCTTCTCTGTACTAACAGTAAAATTTTCTACCAACAGATTGGTGAAGTGTAGCATTTTCTCTGCTCAGCTCTTCTGAGATAAAAACCCCAAAACATCAGTGACCCTGCCTTCCTCATGGGCTAATTTCTCCAGGTATATTTGTATACATTACCACCAACTACAGGCATGCCTAGCTTACTTCTGTAGCTTCACTTGCTAAAGTAAATTTCTCAGTCTTTACTTCCCATCTGTACTTTGCTACAGTCCCTAGCAAACCCACTGCACTCCTGAAAAACGTGAATGAGACCAGTAACCTTCCCATTGCTTGACCAAGTGTGTCTGGATACTGTGTGTTCACAATTAGTGCAAGGGTCCTTCCTGAGGAAAGCCAAAGGCAAGTGCATACTATATTCACTTTCCCAAGCTGATGATAATGATATTGTACTCTTGGAATTATGCTCGTTTGTACTTGAAACAAGTGCTGTAGATTAACAATGTAAACTCTGCCAGTTTGGAAAGGGACTACTGAAAACAGGCAGAACATGACACCATAGTTTCATGAGAGCTGATTTTCACACGTGTGGAAACATGGCAGACCAAGTTATCTGAGATCACCTTACAGAGAAAAGCAATTACCTCTCACATTAGAGAGAGTTTACTGCTTGAATCAGACTGACACTACAGAGGGTAGAGCCACTTTCCAGTCAGCTGAGCTCACAATGGCAGAAGGGAGAAGGGAAAGTCAGGGAGCAGCAAGCAGTGTCCAAGCTGTGCGGCCACTCCAGATGCAGGTTTAAAGCATAACCTATGGAAAATTACTGCAGACACACGCTCAGCAGACTCCAGATACATAGGGAAAACTTTGCGAGCTCTGTGTAGTTGTAGAAATATACACACAGTGTATGTACCGTATATACACACACAATGTATTGGAAATAGATGTCCTGCAAAAGAAACCTGGTACAACATTGCATGATATTTGTGACAGTATGTCCTGGTGCTCCAAATGAGCAATAGGGATGTGAAATTACTTGTGCCAGAGGTGTCTGTTATGAGCACCGGTAGAAGGTTCCTTGGATTCACTGCTCACACAGCTACATATACTGTTCGTGTTGCTGCTGTACTGGGAGAGACACAAGCCAGTGAATTGATGTCAGCCATGAGCTCTGCAGTCTCGACACTGCCCAAAGCTGCTTATTTGCAAAAGCACTGGAATTTTGCCAGTTACAGATGTGAGGTGATGCCTGGTCTGCTAGCTTTGGCACTGAGCTCCTCTGCTTGATTACCTGCTGGTAAATAGGACTTTGAGTTCTGCAGTTGTTGAACATGTTGCTGTGTTTAGCAGCAGTACTAAAGGCAGACAGTTTCCTGTACTGAATACATAAACAGTAAGTAGATATATTACTTCAGAACCAAACATTAGTACATCATAGACTCCAGTTTTGCCTAGATGGATTCTGGGAGTAGTGAGAAAGTACTGTGCAAAACATTTGTTTTCAGGATTCCAGTTCGGCATCTGTACTACAGAACTGTATCACCTGTCATTTTCCATGAGAGATTCTGCATCATAAAAGCTTGAAACAAACATCTAAAATGACATTATCAAAGGAAGTGAAACTTCTGACTGATGCTCATCAATAGTGGTGACAAGAAAGAAGAGTGGAGAGATTTGTCTTTGTGTGGACTTGAGAGCTAATCTAAGTTATAATGATTGAGAGTCATCATCTGAGCACTGAGGAGCTGTTTTTGCAGAACTCAGTGGTATAAAGAGCCTCTCTATCCCTGATCTACAGTATGGATAAAGGTTACATACTGCAGGAGGAGAACAGAGACCCCACAGTAGCTAACACATGTTAGATTTTACCCCTGGTTTATACATGTGCATTAATAGACATGTATCTACACGCATTTCTTGCCACAGAACAATGGCCATGATTATCAGCTATCAGCCTTGTAGGTATAATACAGGAATGGAAGAGCAGAAGCTGAGTTTTACCAAATTCCTCTTCAGCAAACAGCAAATGACTTTGTTTTTTTCCTGGGCACATCGACTTTATTGACTGAGACTGAAACCTGACCTAGACAATGCCGTTCTCCTTGAGAAACTCACATCACCACAACCCCACATTTTTAACTCCTGCATCACAGTATTAGACATTAGTAGTTTGCAGAATCTTGTGCTTGTTTTTGAAAATGTTGCATTAGTAGCTAGTTTCAAACTGCCTTGCAGGGGGATATAAATACATTGGGGCATTCACTGAGCAGTGAACTCTGGGATGAAACTGAACAAGTCAAAATGCCAGATTCTGCGTCTAGGATGGAGTAACTAACACCAGGCACAAGTATAAACTGGGAGAAGAGTGGCTGGAGAGCAGCCATGTAGAAAGGGACCTCAAATTCAAATACCTTAGAGATCACTACCCAATCAGAAGTGACTCAGGTACATGGGGATGTGAATTGTCTGATGATCAGCAAACTGACCTGTATGGAAGGAACTGAAAATGTGACAACTTCCCTTGTTTGTCCTCCAACTCACCAGAGGCACAGAGACCTGATGACCAGGTATCATCAGTTGCACAGTTATCAGTACTATACCACAGGTGCAGCAGAGTAAATCAAAGGTGCTTGCTTAGTGGACAAGATAAGAAAAGAACTGTAGTTTATGCCCTTGGCATCCCAAATGATACTGCTTCTAAGGGTATAACTACAACACTTTTGAATTCAGAATGAAATTTCCTTGTTAGAGATATAATTTAAAGTGATTGACTTACTATTCCTAAATGCTTAAGCACTAAATCTCTTAAAGCCAGTACTAATAGCTATTATCTCTACAGCTCCATGGCACAGGGTTAGAAATACCCACCACACAAAGGAGTGTCCCCAGCTCTGCATGACAGGCATCGAGCTTGTTGTCAGAGTGATCCTGAGGAATAAGGTGTGTTCCTTCCATCTGCTCCTAAGGGTACTTGTTGCCCCTGAGGAGCAGGGAAGGGGATGTATGGGATGTTGTCTGTAACAAGTAACAGTGTGCAAGGAGCAATATGCTGCTCTGCTTATGGGACAGAATGAAATGCACAGCCTCTTTTCCCAAGGTTTTGCAGCAGTGTCAGCTCCAAATGACATTCTGGTCAGAGGAGACAGTGGAGCCCCAGAACTCCCTAAGGACTAAGCCAGGATTCTTCACAGAAACAGCAGCAGCAAGAAACTCTCTTACAGAAGCAGCATTTTGACAAGTGCTGTAGGATGGCGCAAGGTCAGTCATCTGTGTTATCATGTAAATCAAAGAGAATTTTCAGTCATCTGCTCATATGTGCTGATGCCTGAGAAATTTAACAAAGACACGGAGCAGTACAATTAGCTGAGGAAAGAAAATAGTGAGAGCTTAGTTGCATTTCGATGAGAGTTTAGCTGTATTTCAAACCATGACCCTGGTGCAGGGCACCGGGCTCTGTCTCCAGCTGTTGCGAGGCTTTGCTCCAGCAGGTGTCCCTGTGACACAGGACCTGGCGTCGGCTCCCTCACAGACACGCACCCCTGGGAGTCTTGTGGCATTTTCCTGTGAGTCACCCCAGCTGTAACACGGGTGAAAGCATTGCAGAGGAGCTGGGAGCAGACAGAGTGTTTTTCACCTTATAAAGTCTACTGTCAGTAATCACCTCCAGGCTTGGAGCAACAAGGGATCTTCTCACTGCTTGCTCTGTACAGCCTAATAATAATTATTCAACAAAAAAGCTTAAATCATCTGCCTGCAAAATATGTGCCAAGATAACACATTTAACTGGGATGATAGTGTCTGGGGAATGCTTATGTCCAGTAGGGCGTCCCACATGTCAGCTAGGATACAATTCCTATTCTCCTGTTTGGTAAGGAAAGCTGCTTGGAAAGGACCTGGCTGCTCTGGTCCAGGGCGCTGTTCCATGCAGGCCCTCTGTGCCTCACCCAACAGCAGACAAATTACAAAATCCTAAATCCATTGAGTTCTCTCATCATCTCCAAGTGCATTCCATCTAAATCAGACAAAACTGCCATTGCTGAGTCCATAATTTATACATGTACCCAAGTGTGCATATGTCTGCTTCTTGTTTGGAGTAGCTGCCTCCTTTTTGGCTGTGCTAGTCACTAAGTGCATTTCATCAGCAAAGCAGCAGCAAATAGAGCTCATGGAGTTGGGCATATATCCACAGCCAGGCTGCAAACATCAGGACCAGGCAGGCTAGATGGCTCCTCTTGGCCTCTGTTTCCTGCTAGGTCGATTTAAGAACAGCAACACTTGCCTTCCTGCGGGCTGCAAGGCTGGATTTGGGCACAGACAGTGCAGAAAGCAGGCTGAGATCGATGCTGCCTCCGGAGCCACGCGCTGCCAGCACTGATGGGATGCTGCCTCAGCAAGCATAAGCCATGGCACGGGACGTGCCAAGTTCTGGCTGCATCAAATTTGCTGTGAGTGCCCCAAATACAGGGATCTAAAGAAATGGTAAGCAGCCTGTTCATAATAGATGTGACATGCTTATTTCTTTAGTGTTGAGGAAGAAATCTCACAGACAGGGAAACAAACTGGTGTGGGATCTGATAAAGCTGACAGCTGGTCTGAAAGCCTCACAGAGTTTGATTTAAAAACAGTCAAAATCTACCCGTGAGAACCTGCAGTCACAGTGAAAGCCACAGTGATAGCCAAGAGGATAATCAATAAAAGAAAATGTTCTGCACACAAGGAGATGATGTTCTTGTTATGGAACATCAAGAGTGTACAAGAAGGAACTTGCATATAATATGTAACTAATGGTTTGTATAGCTAATTGTATTGCTGTTTGAATGGTCAATGTTTTTTTAGACAGCCCTGTCATTGTTTACTAACAGCCAATCATAATAAGCCACAGTAATTGTGAAAAGGTATAATAGTATCAAAGAATAATAAAAATTCTTCTTTTGCTTCTTACGACTTTGGATTACATTAAGTGTGTGTTGTGTGTCCGTCTCTACCGCGACAAACTGGAACAACAACAAAACAGAGGGAAAAGGAACCAGGAATGTAAGCCTAAATGCAGATCAACCCATCCATACAAGGTCTTGGGCCTCAGCTGCTGTTATACTCATATGCCTAATGATGTTGATTTATGCCAGCTGAAGTATTGGCCCGTGGTACTGAAAAGTGCTAGGAAAAATAATGAAATGGAGATGTTTAACCTAGTATCTTTTACAAATAAGGTAAAGGATCTAATCCAACCACAGTGCACAGAATTTTCACATTCAGATTTTACACAAATAGATGATTGTTGAGAACCAGCTACACTCAAGGGACTCCCCCTCTCCCCACTTCCCCTTCCTCCTTTGGGTTGATAACACAAAATTTAATTTATTTATTTGGGAGGAACCATTTTAAGGTCCCAGGATGCTGGGGTCAAAGGATAAGGGGTTCCTATGCTTGCCACGAGGCCTGGTGCCATGTGACCCAATGAAATGAGAAAATTCTTTAGCTGTCTGAGCTGCTATGCAGTGTTCTCTATGAACTCTGACAAACACCCACAAGAGAAGTAAAAGGGAAGGTTTTGCTGTCTGTCTCAGGCACTTCACAGCCACTGGAAAATTGCAGCAAACATCAGCTCCTACTTTATTGGTATTCAGGACTTGTCCCCATTCCCCCAGCCTCTGATGCTGGATACAATCTGGCATTTAGCCACCACAGTGGAGCATGTTTCTCAAGCCATTACAGCGAGCTCTCAAGGCAAAAGGAAAGTCACCTCGTGAATACTAACATAGCTCTGTCATATTGACCTGTCTGTGTTCCTGTAACCCAAGAAGAAAAAAACCCTTACCCTCCAGGCATCTATTCACCGCGTCACGTTTTCTTTTTGAAAGCTTTTCAAGGTAAGACATCCAATTTACTGCCACTTCTTTCTCTGAAACCTGATAAGAACTGATAAAATTACCAGGCACAAAGACTCTCATGAAATATTCCTATTTCTCAGCACACACAGGAGTTATGCAAGGACAAACAATTTTCAGCAAGAGTGTCACATAGTGGGGGACATCACAATCATTTGGGAAGCAATGAAAAAAGGAAAGCTGTATTTGATAAAACGACCATACCTCATGCAATAAAGGGCTCTACAGGAATCTGGTCAAAGCCACCTGCACCTGATCCACAATGTTCTGTCAGTCCAAATTTAAGCAGATAGAGTATTTTTTCCTTCAAAGACATCAAAGCAATTGGCAAAGCACTAGCTGTCACAATAGTCCCAGGAAAAATGCATTATCTCCACCTTAACACAGAGGGGAACTGTGGTAATGAAAGGTTCAAGCTATCAAAGGCTGAGGGTGTAAGGCATAAAGCTGGTATCCTGAATCTATCCTCTTCTGCCCTCTAAAGTATTTTTTTCTTTTTTAACTCATTTTTGAAGAAAGTAACTCCTTCCATGCCTGGGGACTCTGAAAAAGTCTGTTCTTAGTGTGTCTACTTTTGCTATTCAGAAGCTGGGAACATTAAATGTTCTGCAAAACACAGCGTGGAAGGCAAAACATTTCCCATGCTCACTTGCAGTGGGCACAGATAATGGTTGAAGGCAGACATGTTTTAGACAAAGTGCTGGATTTGAATTTTTTTTTTACCCCCAAATTAAGTACAGTTCTGGATGCTTTCATCAAGTAAATCATCACATTCAAAGGGCTGTGATGCCGAAACCTGGGATACCTGCATTTCCTTCTCTCATGTTCCTCACAGCCCAAAGATGAGGCTCTGTTGCGAAGCTGACTCCAGGAGGGTAATTTCAAAGAAATTCCATCTTTCCTTTGACTATTGGAGATGGTTTGTGTCCCCAGAGCTCAGCATGCCCCCAAAAGGTGACAGGTGAGAGCTGGCAGAACAATGCAGGTCAGCCTGGCACCTCTGGAGCTGGCAATGGGTCTGAGTGGAGCTGGTGCTCCACCTGGGCCCCCCAGCCCAGGAACGCAGTCCCAGGCTGATTGGAATGTTTATTAACCCTTATGAGCTTCCTGCTCACCCAGTGCCTTACAGCTTTGGTTTAATGATAATGTCATACTCATAAGCCATAATATATGCTGGACTCTGAAGGTCTTTTCAGCACAGGGGATATTATTTATATGGTTTTGCCGCTCAAGTTGCATGGAAAGCATGCCTGAAATTTGAATGCATTGGCAATGTTAATACAATGATTACTTTTGGTTTTCCTACTACTGGTAAGGATTTGATATTGGTTTTCCTGTAGACATATAACTTATTTTATGCACACTGCTTTAAATCAGCTTGGTTAAGTTGAAAGACGGCCTTTAAACTGAGCCCAACTTCACGTATGGTTTCTGGCAAAAAAACCCAATCTTCTGCTTGCTCTAGTCATATAGTTTGACCCAGGTTTGAACACTCCTGAGCAGTTTGGTCATCAGTACAAGAAAAAGAGTTATGGAATCTGAGTAATGTCTTCAAAGTTTGGATGTGGGACCCTTATTAAGTTCCATCTCTAATTCTTGGATACTGCTTGATATACCCTCGCACTGAAATATATGGTAAACACTAAATGAATTTTGGAACTCATTAAAGTCTTGATAAAAAGCAATGAGAAAAGTAATGTTTTTTAAAAGGAAAAGGTGGGTATCAGTTTGTGTTGGAACTGCTCTCCTAAGCAAGCCTGGTGTGACTTTCCAGAGGCATCCTCCTGTTTCCAGGCAACCAGGGCTGTGCTCCTGCCTCTTAAATTGTAACTGTCATTGCACTTTGCTTATTAATTCTTCAGCAAATGGAGGAAAGTTTCCATTCCCTTTGATGGCTAATGTACTTTATGGTTCATGAAACAGCCCTGGATTTCGTAGTTTCTATTCAGAAGAAGCTCAGATCCAAGTGAAGGAGCCATCCAGGACTTGGAGGTCGTAGGAGGATAACTAAGTTCTGCTGGCTGCAACTATGAGAGCTGGGAAAATGTTTTCAGATTTTTTTTTTTTCCATGAAGAAAAATACATGTCCAAGTATTTGGATTGACTGAACAGCCTTGCTAATGTTTAATCAGATGGCTTCTGGAAGGAACTCTGCTGCAAAAAAACCCCACGCCACTTTGAAATGAAGACATTTGGTTTGATGCCTCCAAGATGAGAGGTTTAATTATTTTTCTATCTTAAAGCATTTCTGCTTTGAAGGTAACAGAAACTTTAGCTTAAATCTGGCAATGATTTAATTTGAAGAAAATGTTTAACTCATTCTGAAGCGTTCATACATACATATATTTTTTAATATTAATTTAAAGCCAGCAAGAGAGAGCCACTTTGGGTCTTACACAAATCCCTATCATTCCCATGCTGGAAACACTATTCTATTTTATTTTAGGCAATTAATTTTTGCTTTCTTTTCATGACAACACCATTGCCCTGTACGAAATAAGGTAATTTGAATAAAGAACTACTATTATTTTGTAGGAGGGAAGGAAGGAGACCAACATTTGGAACAGATGCCCAGATGCCCCATTTAGATGATCTATTAAAGTATTTTCAGTTTTGCAATAGAGCAGCTAAGAGCTAAGTGACTTCATTACAGCCCAGCATTATGAGTAACTGGAATAGGGACCCAGTCTCCAGAGTCCCCTTTGGTGCCTATAAGGTGTTGTGCAAAACTTACCTTAGAAATCACCTGTTCTTATTTATCAGGATGCATAAAGATTTCAATTTTTATTGCAATTTGGGAGCAATGCAGAATGTTTTACAACCAAAACTAAAACTGCATGTTTGGTCTAGTTTCTTACAATCACAGCTTCTTTGTGCTTTATATCATTAAATAACCTTGATTTTCTGGGATGGGAACAGGGGGCAAACTATACTGCACACAGAGATTTTTTTGGATGGTTTTCTAACCTTGGAATGATTGAGAGCTACAGAAAGAAGTGGCACAAAAACTTAGGGCAGGCAAATACGTTTTAAGTTCCATGTCTCAGTTGGCTCCACCCCTCGCTCACAAGCAATGAAGCAAGGAAGACACTGAGAAGGGGCAGCTCAGGACAGCACTGAGTCTGCGAATTAATGATACCAGTTTTCAGCAGACTTTAAATCCATGGATAGAGAAATGTAAATGGACTAACAAAGAATGAATGTAGAACCAACTCATCATCTGGTGTAAATCAGAGTATTCCTAATGAAGTAGAGTACATACACAGCTTATGGCTTGAAAAATATCTGAAGTGGAAACAGTCTCAAACAAGGAACTGCCTGTTCTGAGATAGAGGACATTTGCTGAAGAGATTTACAGCAGAAAAAGACATTCTGTTATAATCTAATACAAAGATCCAGTTAAGCCATTTTTCAGTGACATTTCAGTTTGATAATTACTGAGTTGTGCTTTGCACATGCTTACATGAAAAACAAAATAAAAGCTAATTTTAGAGTCCTCAATCAAGCCTGCAGTTAGTCCTAAATCTTGATGAGTGGCTCTAGTTATTATCTTCTATTTTTAAAATATTTTGATTGATTTTCCTATTCTAAAGAAGTAAACTGTAAATCATTTCTGCTGGTTCCAAGGGGGTTTTTTTAACCAGTAAGAAACAAATGAGCTCTAATACAAAGACAGAGAAAAAAAAAATCATTGAGTAAAAACCAAGTTCTCCCAGTTACTGGAAATTTCTGCCTGGAGAAAGCAGTCTGCATTGTCAAATTGCTCGATATGAATCTTTTTCTGAAATAATGCTACTTCTCCAACACTGCTCACTCATATCCTTTTAGGCTATCATATCTGTCACAGTGATAGCTGACAGCCCTGGCCAGCAAGGTGTGTGGAGCTGGTCCCAAGGTGTATTTACACCTCTCGTGGCCAGCACATGGGTATAAGCCTGGGACCTGCGGAACAGTTCCCTGCAGTGCTGAGCTATTTACACCTCTCGTGGCCAGCACATGGGTATAAGCCTGGGACCTGCGGAACAGTTCCCTGCAGTGCTGAGCATCCCGGCAGAGCCGGGCTTGTCCTGTGCAGCAGCTGTGGGACTGCTGTGCCTTGCTGAGGACACCCCCAGTGAACACTGACCCAGCTGCAGGCAGGAACAAACACGGCAGGGAATGGTTCAATACTCGTTGTTGAAGTCCTTGCTTGGCTCCTCAGTGAAAACCAGTAGTGAAGAGGGTGCTTGGGGTACTAATGACGTCGGCCACAGGTGTGATGGGAGACAAATCACAGCCCCAGTGTGCAGCAGGCAGCGCTCCCCAGCTGGGCGAGCAGAGAGGCACTCGCCAGACCTGCTCTGGCTGCTCCTCAACACACACATTTTGAAGGACAACAAGGCTGGAAGGAAGACAGGCACCTCCAGGAAGGAGCTCAGGGGCAGAAGTTGTCTGGGATCTTGTGAGTCCCAGTGGAAGTGGTGCTGAGGATATTTCTCTCTCAGGCTGATTTTTTTTTTTTTTTAAACACCATTAGCAGCTGTTTAACGCTTCCTAGGCTTTGCACAGGTGCCAGGCAGAGACCCACTACTCCAGCTGCAGTCTCTGTCACCATTCACTAGCACAGCTCCTGGCCTTTGCTATTTTGTCATTCTAGCCAATATAGCAAAAAGTTGCTTGTAAGAGAAAGGTAAAGATTACTAAATCAGGCCATCCTTAATGCTAATGTCTCCATGGAGAGCTATGGAGGTTTTGGCTGCCACCTGGCAATCAGACACCATCTGGGAGGATGAAGAAGGCTTTAGGCTCTTGCTCATTCTGTGGTACGCATTGTCCTGGCACAACCCAGCGCTTGTAGTGGGAGAGACCAAAGGAAAAAATACACAAATCACTGAGAACTGGGCTTTCCCCTGTCCCAAGGAGGCACCTCGCCCATCTGCCATGGCAGGGGCAGTGCCCCAGCCATACACCTCACACTGTTTCCCTCCCACATTTACCATGGCATGGAGGCTCCCCATGCCTCATCTCACCAAAGGATGATAGATTTGGGCTCTATATTTTGTAGCAAGTCCTAAAGGCACAGAAATCTTTAGCTGTCTATCTTCACTAGAAAGCTTAAGTGTCCCTAGACTGTTTGGGGCAGGAAGGAATCACAAAAAACCCCCATAAAACCCACTAAGCTGAAGCACTGAAGCTAGTTTTCATCTCAATTCGAGATTTTTCACTTGGGCTATTTCAATTTGTAAACCTCCAATTTTTAAAAAAAGTACCAATAACTCTACATTCCCTTTTCACAGTGTCAGCTAAATACCTGACAGATGTTAAACAATTATTTGCTTTTTGGCTTTTTTACTTTGCCTAGTTTATTCCAGTGTACGAAACCTCAAGGACATAAAACATCATAAAAATAAACAGCACCAGTAGCAAACCTGTCATTCTCGAGAAGAACATTCACCTCATTAAACTACAGAATTTCCAAAACCACTGAAATGCAATTTTTATACAAAGAGCAGGACCTTCTCCATTAATGAAAAGGGACGTGGAGAACCTTCTTTCCTAGATCATTAATGTCAGTCAATCTGCCATGGATCTGCATCAGAGACAATGAGGAAAGACATGACCTCTTCTCAGGAAAATCTTATCAGTGCAAGAACACAGTTCTGGGACTCTCACACCTCCTGCAGCAAATCAGGTTATGCACTGTTGGAACTTGTAACCAGCATGGTCACAGCAAGGGTGACAGGGCTTTGCAGGACTGATCACAGGAACAGAGGCACATTAGTGTTTCCATGTGTTGGACCACTATTTGCTCTTAGTCTCAGAAAATGGACATACAGGAGTAATGTGCACAATTTCACTCCCTGGAAGCAGTAGGAGAGAAGAAGCCATGCTTGCCTTCTCTTCCTCTGGCTAAGCTGTACAACTGTGAGTTGGTAATGAAGCCCTTAAAATTAAAGAGCAGCTGGGTTTGATTCTGGAACAATCCCCATACCCAGCAGCACAGAATCACCTTGCCTGTAAGTAGGAGGTAGATAAAAAAAACCCAGACAAATCTTGGGACTAAATGCAAGGGGAAAGAGCTGGCTGGCTTACATCAACGGATGGAGAGCCATCTGAGGGAACAGCTTCTTTTCCTTGGTTTTGCAATCTGCTGGTGCGCCTGCATGTGCCAAAATGCTCTGTTAATGTTACTCCAAACAGGATACACATTGCCTGAAACATTAAGCCTCGTGCAAGATCACCATCCTACGTGCTTATGCTTGAGTCAGAGAGGAAGAGAATGATGCTCTTTGGGTGGCAGCATCCAAAATGAGCTCGTCAGGCTCACCGTAACAAACAAACATGCCTATTGAGGATTGGTTCCTGTCATTAAAATTGCAGGCGTGCTCTGGGTTCATCCTTAACTGCTTGTTGCTTCCTGATGATTCCTTGTGTGAGACAAGCTCTAATCCGTGTTGCAGCATGAATCATAATTCACTGTGCAGTTTATCCTCTGAAGCTTGTTTTTTTAATTTCACACATCCTTGCTTTTACCCTCTCCTAGAGGTTTAAGGGCTTTTCATTCCTTAGGGTTAAGATGAAGGTTTCAGCTCCCAAACTCATTGCAGACATTATTAGCTCAACAGCAAGAAAGGAAATACAACTTATTTTACCTATTCAGAGATTTAAATTAATTCTGCTTCCTTCATAAAATAAGCTGAGCAAAGAGCCAAGCAACAGTCATTGAAAAATACCTTAATTTGTGATAATGTGAAAAATTATGAAATGAGCTGTAGAAGCTGTGTCTGGAAGTTCCCTGGGACTAGAACATTGGGCATTGTGTCCCTCCCAAAATGCTAAATAGTGAGGCCGAGGACCATGTGTTTCTCCCTCCATACAACAGATCACCTCCTTAGTCCTTCTGGAACCAGAAGGTGACTTGAGAAACCACTATCAACTGACAGTTGTATCCAAGAGAGTCAGACCCTTGACCTGGAGCAGTAAATAAAACAAAGAAGACATCTCTGTGTCAAGATTCTCCCATGATAACACAAGGAAAGCCTGCATGCATTTTATTTCTCTTTCTCTTAAGGAGTAGGGCACTAGCTGTTGCTGAAGTTGCTGATATTCCTACACATTGCAGACTTGCTCAAGGTTAAGTTTCATCTCCTACTGCTGGCATGATCTCTTCCTTTCCCTGTTGGCTCCATTTCCATCTCCTCTCTTGCTCTAACTGCAGCCTCTTGCTCTCTGACACCACAGACTCAGCTTTCTCACCCACCACTGTATTTTCCTACTCCCTTTTCTAGAAATTAGGAGAATGATGTTGAACCATGCTGCCCTTTGCCTCTAAAACAGGAATTATCCCATTTAGTGCCTTACAGTGACTCTCTGACTTTGTTTGAGACTGGTCTTCTGACTCCCACAGGAACTTTCCCTTGTTATTTTCTGCATCTTTCCTGTCCCCTTATTGTGCTGTGTGGGAAACCTGGAAGAGTTACTTCCACCTGGGCAAACATGTAGATTTCTGGGCAAGACTGAAGACACCACAAGTCTGTGAAAAGTCATGAGCTTAACACTGAGGGCCTGCTTTATTGAGAATACATAGACTTTCTCTCTTGGTCCTTTACTATCCCCACATTTTACCACATTCCGAGGAAGAGATTCTCTCTATATCAAAAGTTCCCGTGTGACAATTATGTGGCTGTCCCATCCTTCCCCTTATGCAGCGACAGAAATGCTGCCTCTGGTCACCTTGTGGCCCTTCACATGGCCCCATGTCCCTGCTGACTCTGTGTGCAAAGGGAAGGGCACATTCCTGCAGCTCTGTCCCTCTAGAAGCCGGCATGTGGGTGCAGAGGGAAGGGCTGGAAGCCCACTGAGGCAAACAGCCTTTCCCCACTGCCACAACCACACGTGTTCCTTCTCGAGTCACAGACAAGTGAAAAGAGGGCAATGACCCCAACTCTTTCTTAGGCTGCAAGACTGAAATACATGATTTGTTTGAGGTTGAGAAGGACCCTCAGGGTTTGGGACAGGTTTTCTCAAGGCATCTGATAGGTTTGCAAGAAAACTCTGATATCATTCAGTGAGGTAAAAATGCAGAGGAAAAAAAGCAAAGAAATCAACTTTACTCTGGACCTCCATGATGTGCACCCCTGACTGTAAATAAAAGCAGCAGCGGATGCCTTCTGCCCCCTCATCTTTTAAGAGCATCTCTCCCCAAAACCACGCACAGCCCTGCAGCCTCGGAGCAGGGCTTGCAGCCCAGATGGCTGCTCTGCTCCCAGCCTCAGGGAAGTGCCAAACCCATGTTTGACTTAGGCTGTCGATTTACATTAAACACCTCAAGAGGAACATGGTTAATGGCGAAAAAAGAAATAGGGCCAAAATACAGCTGAGAGTGCAAATGAGAGCAAGCACAAAACACGAGAAGGGGAGCTAAAACAGGACAGACAGAAATGGAGAGGAAGGAGGTAACAGCCGGGACACCTGACCAGAGTGCCAACAGGCAAGGGAGGGGTGGCACCTGCCAGCTGGGTAGCAGCAGCACTTCCAGTTCCCACAAGTGGAAGAGGATAGCTGAAATACATGCCCAGGGGCTGGCTGAGGAGCTCACCCACACAAATTACTTTCGTCTTTGCAGTTCTCTTCCAGTTTTCAAGTGAGTGCAGAGCTCTTTGTTACTGCACGCTGGTAATATCACCACATATCCTTCCTTGCCGAGTGTCTGCTTAGCCTCACCACCTCTAGGCCACAATTTATTGACTTGATGTGGGGTCAGGTCTTACAGCTCTGTGATTGATGAGCTCCATTCAGCTGCATAAATTGAGCTAAGGATCTTGCCTTTTTATGTGTAAATATTCCAGCAAACCAATTCTCTGTTCTAGTCGGAGGATTAGAGTTCATATGGTCAGCATCTGGGACTACATGCAGCATAAAGAAATCTATCACCAGTTGCAAGAAATACCGAGAAAGTGTGCTATACCATGATCAAGGGTGTGAAAGAAGGGCAGAATATGCCTGCTAATAGAGGAATAGTTACAAGACATTATGCTCCTGCTCTGGTCACTTTACATTTTGCATAGCTGGTGAAAATCCCACCTTTCAAGCAACAATAAATTTGTTGCTGTGTTTTCTCAAGTTCAGCCATTATTTTACAGTGCTCTGAGTATGTGTGTATGTGACAATAGTCACTATCTGTGACAATAAAACAACATTTCTTATTAAGCATTACAGCGAAGTGAGTAGAAGGGAGGTAATAAATGTGATATACATGTGGGGAGTAAAAGCAGAAACCAGGAAAAGCAAGGGAAGGGAAAACATAGCTACAAAGACTCAGTTTTGAAAGCTTGCTTACTCTCTCTGCCTCTGAGACGCTGGGATTTGTTTGGGTACCCCTCTGTGTTGTGCCAAGCTCAGCTAAAATAGATCCCATTCATTTCTGTCTACGCCTTACTCCTGATCCCTAGGCAGTTTTTCCGCAAGGCACACCGTTCCCTAACAAACCTGACACTGCCAGGGCATTTGAAAACCTACCCACTGTACAACAAATAGCTGTTCTGCTTCCAGAAAGGCCAAACAGGCCTGTGATTGCAATTGTTATGCAATTACTGTGATTGCAGCTTTGCTGGACATTTTGCTGAAATGTCGCCGACAATCAGTGAGGAACAGAACTGACTTTGCACAAGTGCCAATGTCATCCATTTAGGACTTACAGTCTGTCTCTATCAACAAGGCAGGTAATGTTCTGTGCTCGTATTCTGCCACCTGTGGTATTTATTCATTCCCAGTCTGAACCAGAAAGACAAACCTGTTCCAACAATGCTGTAGAGCAACCAAACCTTTAAGGAAGAAATAGCTTGGTTGTAGGCCAGGCTCCTCTAATTAGCCCATACAGAGCACACACTAGAAAAGCCACCTAATTAGACACATGGCCAAACTAAAGCTCACACTGCTCAACACCACGCAAAAACTCCATCTTTCTCTGCTTACACTCAGCACATTCATAAAAGATGCAGAATACATTCAATTTCAAAATATAAGTGGAAAATCCCTGTAAGGCGGGTAGGTATTTGAAAGACGTGTGTAAAAGAAGAAGAGAGAGAGATGGGTTTGTCACATCCTTGGGAGTCTCTCTTCAGCAAGCACTTTGCAAAATGTCTCTGCATGTTTGGCGGCTCCTGTACTTGAGGGGTGGGAAGAAAACACAGAGTCCCTGGTGGTCCACCTGCTTCCTTTTAGGTACTGCTGCCTCAGGCTCTGGGATTAGTAATTACTTTCTGCAGTCAGAACCAGTTGTCGTCTGTTTCATGGTTTTCTCCTTCATGACTGGTGATTTGTACCTGTCAACATAATGGCATCAGCAGGTGCAGCCACGGTGGGTGCCAAACTGAACCTGGAACTGTGACAATGATTCCAGCAGCTCATTTCAGGGACTCGATGGTCTCATTTTTTCTAACTGCTCTGAAAATGTGCCCTGTTCCCAAACTGAACAAATCTGCTGTTGTGGAAGTTTTTATGCACTGAGTATGAGTCACATTTCTTCTTTAACTATCAATAACCCTGCTAGGGGTTCTAAAAGTCCTCAGCAGAGGAAGACCCACACAATTACATCAACTACTGTGATGGATACTTTCATCAAGGGCATCAGTAAAAACTTAAGTCTTAAAGATGAGGTATTTACTTACTTTCATTTGAAACCCCAGCCAAGATTGGAATTGAGGTTTTAAATGCTTAAAGGATAGCGGTCACCACACGCCAGTGCTTCTTCCCATCACGATACACAATGCAATTTTTACACAAGTGAAAAGTTTCACTGCACTTCAGATGCCCACCTGGTCTTACAGATATGATGTAAGGAAGAAGAAATACAGCACCATTCACGTATAGTTCTCAAACATCTATTGAAATTTATTATTAAAAGTCCACAAAAAAAAAAAAAAAAAAATACAATGTAATGAGCTTTCTCATTTTCACAAAAGGTAATGATCTGGATATTTGACTTTTTTCCTCCTATTTCATACTACTTGGAGCCTTTGTAAACAATTTTTTTAACACTTTCACAGCCACCCTACCATTAGAACCTTGCAAAAACACTAGGAAAAAAAAAGCAACCTAAAATTCCAAACTAGTAGCTGGACTGAAGAAGATAAATCTTTAAGTGAATGCTAATTATTTTGCAACTTGCAACAAACTTTATCAAGAACGTGAAAACACCATGCTAAACAGTATAATTGCTCAAGGTTTTATGGTTATATGCACTAGACAAACCCTGTCATGTCTCCTGCAGAGTACTCAGCCACCTCTTTCCAGTCTGCTCTTCAGTGCCATTGCTCTCTACAGCAATGAAAATTTGCCAATCCAGAAGTGATGCAAATGCCTTTTGCACAAGGATGAATTTTACCCAAGATAAGGAAAAACGGTATGCAGTAACTACTTGAATTATGATTTCCAGAAGCTTTGAGATATCGCAGGAGGCAATGCAAACCAGGAGCCTTGAAGTTTCTCATTTCTCTAGCACCTGCACCATGCCATTGTTATACAACAAAGTTCACAATGCTAAAGAAAATTCCAACTACAAAAAAGCCTCCGCCTTTGTTAATCTCTTAAGCTTCCCAAATTTGTCTACTCTTACTCCTTTATTATTGCACTTTAATATTTGCCTCTGCTCATACTCTGAAGCCTCTTGGAAAGGCTGACTCTATTTATTTATTTAAACATATTGTCTAGATCCAAGGTAGCTGTGAAGACGGAAACTCAGCTACTGCCAAATACAGGGAACTGTTTCAAAATCTGAGGCTTGTGTGTTTTTTCTCCTTGAAACACAACAATATGGCTGGTAGTGACATTTGGGGTGACGAGCTAAGAAATATAACAGCAACCTCATTTTGTAGGTGAGAGGATTTGAAACAAGAATTTCGGAGCATTAAGAGATTACTGCTCACAGAGAGGAAGACCTGTCCCACACTCTCCTCCATTTTAGCTGATTCCTTCTCACTTGAAGTGTTCCAGGATCTGGTAGGACACTAGTTCTTTCACTGCAGAAATTACCACTGAAAATCTTTTTTGTGCTTGAACCAAATCCAGTCATAGCCATAAAACTCAAAACTAGACATTACAGGTTTAAACAACTGGATACTTTATGTTCTAAAGCATTTTGCAGCTTTATGCCTAGGCTTCCATTTTGTCAGGTCTAGTAACATCACTGGATTTACTTTAACTTACACCATGAGAAAAACTGTGGCAGGAACACCAGCCTGCAGCCTCTGTAAATCTGCAACTGGCTTCATTTAATGACTCGTAGACACATAAACACTGACTATTTTCCACCAAATGGAATGTCATGAAACCCTTGCCCTTTATTCTCAGTGTTTCTGAAGCACAGGGCTACAAGAAAATTCCACTGTCTTAGAGACTTGCTGCTCAACCCAGACAAATTATTTACCTACTGGCAGGCTTGGGAGGGCCACTATTTTCTTACATAGGACATGGACATATCACACCTTTTTGTAAGAAGATGCCATCAGAATACAATCAAGATTACTTTCCTTTTAATACCATGTATTTTTAGCTGGTGTAAAGCAACAGGGTAGCTCCAGGATTCATCAAAGGCCTTTTTACAGTACATTTTCACTGAACTCTGATTCTTTTTTCAAGAGGCTCCCCTATGAATGCTGCATGAAAGCTAAAAGAGAGACAAGGCTGATACAGCTCCTTTTTTCCTTTTTCTCTGCCTAGCACAGAATCTCTAATCACAGTTTTTAAACATCTGTGGCTGAATTTAGTGTTACTAAAAATGCAATGGTAATGAAAAGAGTCAGAGCCAAAGTGTGTGGGATATGTCTGTGGAAGGTCCTGTTGCACTCAGCCTTATCTGACTTACTCACCACAATTCTTGATTTTTGCTGCCAATTGGCTTACCTTTCCAAGGCTCTTGACATAATCATACTGAAGGACTTAGTCATCCTACTGATTATCCTTTGGCCGTTGTTATACAACATACACACAACACACAACATATACAATGCCCTGTGTTAACTTTGAGAACTTGCTGTTTGAAGTCACATAATTATTTTGGGATTAGGGTTTCTTGTTCTCGGTTTCTGCATTTGCTCAGCTGCTGCCCCAGGTGTGTCCTAGTCCCTGGCTGATGTCCTATGGTACAGTTGCTGTTGTCAGTAGATATGAACCTCTCATGTCCTTAAGCCACTCCCATTCTGAAGACAAACACTGTAGTAGAGAAATTCAAGGCTCTTGCCCCATGTCCTGCTTAATGCCATTAAAATGTAAATGTTCCTGACTCCTGTAGTTCAGCATTCCAACCTCTGCTCAAGAGAGACGTGTTGATTAGATCTATTTAAGAGCTTCTTAATTTCAAATTATCTTAATTCATCTGGTCTCTCGACCTTCTTAACATGTTCCACTTCGACAGCCTTTGAGTGAACTGTTTCTCCATGTGGCACTCTGAGGGCTGGGACCCAAAGAAAGAAAATCAGTGAGCGACAGAAAGCATTCCACTAGCAGTGGCAAAGTAAAGAAGGAAGAGAAACATCAAACATGCAGCCTCCAAGTGCATTAGAGCCCCTGTTCCTGTCATTGCCTTGCCCCATTTGGTTATACATTCGCACCTCCTGATTGCTCTTTGGCAACTGAGGAGACAAAGTGGTAGGAGAATAGGTCTGCTCCACTTCCTTATACTTGGAAAACCATAAACTCATGATGGTTACTATGGCATTTAATTTAATAAAGCTAAATATACTTGGTTGAGTTAAGATGGCTATGCAACTTTGTATATAAAGTTATTTTTAAAAGCCCCACTTTCTTTGTGGGACTGATGTGCAAATATTGTAGCAGTAGACCTCAAAGATGAAATTTCAATAAAGGGCTGATGGGGTGCCAAGTGTTGCCCTTTTTTCACACTAGAACATTGAGCTGTCAACAGAAAGAGTGATCTGAGTTCTAGAAAAGATTCTCAGTGGTGCAGCTTTCCCTGCAAATGAGTCCTCTCAAGGATAGTGTAAGAGCCACTCTGGCATGTGAGGTTTTCTTTCCATTACTTAGAGTTGTTGTAAATCATTAACTGTCCCTGAAATGTTGCTACAGTTGCTAGGCAGAGGCAGTTAATTTATAAAACTTCCATGTTGTCAGGAAATCCAGATTTAGGCATTTAGAAGAAAACCATTTAGAGCAAAGAGGGTGGGATGCAAAGAGAAAATCTAAAATATACTTAACACTATGTTTTTCTCCCAAAAAATACTTATGCTTAGTAAATTTTTGAGAATCTTTACATTATCACATATGGTACATACTTAATTGGAGGCAGCTGAACCGACAAGAATAATAATATTCCAAAGTTGCTGGATATTCTGATGTGACATCAGTAGATTTTTTTTCCCCCATTTAATAGATCATTCTTATTTTTTGCATGTCATATTTTTGCAAACTATTTATCCTACTTTTTATTTTTCTATCTAACAATGTTCCTGGCGAGTTTTCCCAAGCAGCGGGCTAGCTGATTTACTGTGCAATGTGCCATGTTGGGCAGTACAGCCAGCAGCTGATGCTGGACTGCATTCATTGCTTGCAGCTTGAAAAATTACACTGTTCTGAAAATCACTCCTTTTACTGCTGCTGAATTGCAGGTGTGTCTGTCATCATACACCCCTGAGATATGGAAAGCAGAGAATTAGTCCAAGTTAAACTTCAGGACTCAGAAATTAGATGTCTCTCTCAATATGCCATCTTTTTCACTTCCCAGCTTTTCACCCTATGCCATTAAAATTGCATGCTTGACAGCTTTTTCATATTCATTTTACTGGATGTGTTCTTAAAAGAAAAATAATCATTTTATGTCAAATACAGTAATTGGAAGGGGGAAGGTCTCCAACAATACCCTCCACCCCGCTAAATATGGAAATAAGTTATTTGTAAATATGCCTACAATTACTTTTCCCAAAGAAAATATTATTCTTTAATTCTCTAATGACAAAATATTCCATGAGGCCTTTCACTGAATTTTATCTGACTACAAACTCTGATGGCTGGATTTTTACTGCACTTCAGTAAGATAGGTGCAGGTCTTTGTGGATAGCACCAGTCAGTGTTATTTTAAACTCTTCATTTAAAACGGCCTTTCAATTGCCTGAGCTGAGATTGTTCTGAGGCATCCACATTCTGGAGGGCTTCTCATGCTTCCTATGGTGGCAGCAGTAACTGGGAAATAGAAAAAGTTGCTTAAAAATAGTTTAAAATAATTAAAGGGTTGTTTAACTTATATTAAGGCCAATGCCAATTCCCTTGGTGCAGATTTTATATGTCAACACCTCTCCTCCCATAGGCACTGACAAACAGATGAACATAACCGGAATAGAAATGCAGAAAGACTTCAGATGTGTTGATCTGTTGCTGCAGTATGTTACGTTCCCTCTGCATCACCAGTCTGATATACAGATCTGCTGTACACTTCATACTTTAAGCCCTTCTAGGCCTAAAACCAGTCTATCGAAAAACTTCTTTTCCTGGACAAATTCAGACAGATAAAAAAAAAATTAGGTTGAAATCGGAAATATTTTGTCTCAGAATCAAAATATTTTGTTTTGGAAAAGTTGCACCTGAGACACTGCACACCTGCCAGAGACATTCTGTCCACCAGGATGGCCACTGTCCCTCCTTGTGTCACACACTTGCCATGCACATGGGGCAGCCTTTCTCACGGGATTGAGTGACCTACTGTGACAAGTCCTACCCATGGGACACAGTGGAAGGTAGATGTAGGGTGAAGGAGAACACCTCAACACAGAAAACCACCTCCCTGCTGCTGTTCCTCCTTTAAATAAATATACATAAAGTGTTAACAGACTCTTTTTTCTGTGACGGGCAAGAAAACACATGGCAAAAAAATGTTTCATTGCAAGAATTTCCCCATCATCCTGCCTCCACCCCAGTCCTGATTAAATTCACACATACAAAGTAGCTCTCTGTATTATCAGGTATTTTCTACGAGCCATTTTTATTCCTTTTATCTTCTTCCTGCTTTTCCTCAGGAGCAGAGACTGTTGAACTGCTATTAAATATTATTTCTGGATGGAAAATAAGAAGAAAAGTTGATTTTAATTCCAGCTGAGCAAAATCTTTTAATTTACAGAATCTCCCAAGCCACTCTAATCAATTAGAGAATACATTTATATTTTGTTTTGATCATCAACTAATTTTGATTCTTCCAGTTTGTTGATTAAGCTCTGATTAAGTGTCTGCCTCTGACAACATCCAGCCTTTAAGCGGTGTCGTACTGTGAAGAATCCATTCAAAATACATATTTTCTAACTTTATATGACACCGATTTTGAAAACAATAGCATAAAGAACAGTAAAGAAAGAGAGTGATCAACAGCTAGCAAACAAATCCCATTCACAACCAAAAGCTTATTTACATGTATTGTGAATATTTCTGTTTGTCTATGGTAAATCAAGGGGTTCAGCTCAGGGATTACTGGATGGAGAAATAAGCAACTGCCTGGCATACTAATAGGGAAAATCTCCACAGGGCATTCCACCTTTTTTGTACTACAGACCAAAACAGATTTTTTCAAACAATGGCACTGTGAAGAAAATGCTCACTGAACTAGCACTTGAGCTAGATGTACTTTCATCAAAGAACATTCTGATTAAGCAAGCTTATCTCTATAAAAGGGCTGTATTTTAAAGGAAGACAAATTAGTTAGGATAAAACAAGGACTGATCCATGCCTTGCCCTATAGCATGAAGGAAATACTAAGAACTCTAGTTTCTTCTTTCCCTCTCTACTTTAATCTCATCTTCATTCAGCTGCATTCCTGATTTGTGACCTCCTTTTTGCCTCTGCATTTTCTTTTTTTTCTCACCAGAAAAGAAATAGGAAGGTTGGAAGCATGAGGGATGTCTGATGGATAGATCCAGAAGAAGCTCTGGACTCAGCAGGGCCCTGGCTGTCATCCTGCTTCCCATGATATATTGAAGACCAGCAGCACCAGACCCAGGATCTCACGAGAAGTGTTCCCTTCTCCTCACTGCTCTTTTCTGCGCTGGAAGCTAATGCTCAAATTCTGGGAGATGGTAAGGGCCAGAAATGTGACACCAGAGACCCAAGCTGGGGTGACCTTTCAGCAAAGGGGAATAGATACCAGAGGGCAGTGGGGCAGGAGATTAGGTGCTAGTTTGGAATATGGTCACACACATAAATACAGGGCTGAGGTCTTGAAAGGATTTCTTGGTAGTGCCAAAAGGATGGGACAGACACGCAATGGTTGTACAGGACAGGAATGTGCCACTGCCAGGCTGTGAAGTCACAGCTGTATTGGATTTCTGCCTGAGGTGGGAGAAAGGTAGAGGAGGGGGATCTTGAAAAATGCAAATGTACTTCAGATTTAGAGGAACTCTGCTCTCAAATAGCAGGGCCACACTACCACAAAAACACCTCAGGAAGAAGAGTGGATGATTGTTAAAGCCATTTGACTACAAGGAGTTCTTGGTACGCTCTTTGATCATAAGGATATGGACACCCAGCTCCCAACACAGCCCAACAGCCTCCTCTTTCCTGCCTATGCCGCAGTTGTCAATTTTCCTTGTCAATTCACTCACTCAAAGACAGGTCCTACCTACCACATAACTGGAACGAGCCCTGGGTTCCATACATTAGTCCCTCTATTTGATAGAGTTGAAAAAAGAAGAAAAAGAGAAAGCTACAGGAAGCTGATGTTAAGGGAAGACGGGCATTTTTTTTTTTGTGTAGGGTACAGGGTTAGAAACTTATTCTTTACTGGGGTAAAATAGGTTTCGAACACCTCTTATTAGCTGCACCTTCCCATTTCACAATAGTAAAATTACAAACCAGCAATGCAAACAAAAATCACATGAAGTCATAGGAGCAGCCTGACACAGCTGATGTATGCATATCTCCTCCACAGAATAACATATTCCTAAGGTACCTCTCTTTGGTCTTGATTTTCCCATAATCCATTATTTCTGAATAAATGTAAACTCAAGACATATTTAAAAAGCATTCACTGTTTTGAGCTGGCAATAGGACCTGTAAATTTACCTCTCTCTTTGTCTCTGCCCTAATTATTAACATTCTGAGTTGCTTCACAGTTAGCAACTGCTGCAGGTAATTTGTTGGGAGGCATAAAAATATTCAGAAATATTAACTTTATAAATAGCAAGATAGAATAAAAATAGCAATAGATCATGGTTTTGCCATATTAACAGGAAGTGAAAAAAATTCTTATCTCAAGTTTTCTGATTCTTTTTCTCCTAAAAAATCTTAGATCTATGTGAAAATATTTACATTTGTCCCTACTAATGGAAAGCCATAATTCTTCTCTGGTTGCACAGTCTGGAGAAGAGACCTGGTCTATTAAACAAGTGATCTTGCTTGAAATACTACAAATTATATATTGACCCAGTCTAACAAATCCATCCATATTACACGCAACCAAAACTCCCATCTGCTCAGGCAGTGAGCAAAAGCCACATGCATGCTCTGTGAGATGCTGCCTCCTTGGTGTCAAGGATGCCATTATTTGTTTTATGCTGCAGATGTCACCATGAGAAGTTCAGCCATGCCCACCCAATAGAGCTCTACATCCGTGTTTGTTATGGGATTTAACGTGGCAGAGATTACAAACATTCCCTGGGTCTGATGGTTCTCCTTTCCCTCATATCCAAGCCCTCAAATCTCTAGTACCAATCTGTAAGCAGCACGCCTACAACAAGTCTATCTCAAAGGAGAAAAGTGCTTTTTCCAGGGCATCCCAGTTGTGACTACCACCCATCCCTACTTACAACTGTGGAATAGCTAATTCAAGACAGACTGAATGAAAAAGGAGACCTGTAAATAGTTTGCCATTCAAGAACTGCTGCTTAAATGTAAACTGCTATTTAGCAGTTCAAGAGAGGCTGGATTGTATTTTCCACAATTGGTTGGATTGTCCAGTCTTTTACAGTAAAAAACTTGGCTTTCAGGAAACCATGCCTTCTGAAACGAAACCATTTTGCTCTAAAGGCTGCCTAGAGACTGTTACACATGCTCAGGTAACAATGACAGATTTCAGTCTACTGCAGTTAAAATGTTTCACTTCAAACATGCTTTTAGACAGAATGCCAATATCTGTCATAATCAGCTTCAAGCTCATGCTGAGTAGCCTTCTAGTCCTTGCTAGTCCTCCTGAGGACTATGTTAGACAGTTCTCACAAGAAAGAGTTTCCATTTAAATGTCTCAACCTTTCAAATCTCAACCAGTAGCTACTGTAGGAGAGAATAGAGACAGTAAGCACGTTGGTTCTGTGGGTGTATTCACACCAGTGAGGCCACTCTGGGTGTGCTTTCCTGTTAGTTTGAAGCTGTGGATTCGCAAAACAACAAAGCCTAAACTATCAGTCCGATTAAATGTTCATGAACAACATTCAGTCTGAATAAGACACACCACACTGATTAATCAATTCGATTTGCCAGTCTTGATGATGTTGACAAACTTTTTCTTTCCATTAAAACATTTTTGTATGTTCTGCTACATCCCGTATATTATGTTAAATAATATATATTTTACAGGCCAGGAAGAAATCTAGTGAAATTACATAATGCTGATCTCACTGCAAAAGACCAAGTATCTTCTCAATTATAAGTAGTTTGGCTATAAAAAACCATTCTGAATAGGCTAGAGCTAGGACTTCTTTATGTCTTTACATGTAGAGTAATAAAAGTGCATAGTGTCATCTGGAAGCATCTTTTATCCTGAGGCCATTCAAACAGGGAACATCCAATGGAACCATCAGGGAAGTCTTCAAAAAGACATAGGTTTGAGGGAAACACTGGATCCCTTTATGGATACTGGCATGACAGCTTTAATAGTGGGAAGATGTCTAGCTGATCTCCAGTTGTACTGTGGAGACTCTCCTCTTCTACACATATCCAGGAGAACGTGTCAGAAAGTGCCTCTACGGGCCTAATTCTATGATGTGGATTTTGACACAGATGCTGTTCATAGCCATGAAAGTAAAAGCTCCATAAAATCTGAAGGAAGCAGAGTGTAAATTGAATCTAAATGGGCTCCAGCACAGTAAAAACAAAAGCATTTCTTAAAATCAAGTTTTCTTTTCCATCCTTTCAATAGTTTCTACTTGCATTTTACTATGCAATTTTGCTGATCAGGCACTCTTAAAATAAGGCAGTTGAACAGAGCAGGTTCCTATCTTCTAAAGATGAAACAGAATAGAAATTGGAGATGACTAACAATCAGTTACTCACCTTTGCTGTAATTACGGTATTTGGCCAGTAGCTTTTATTGAGGTAGGTTAGAATTTATTGCTCATCTGAGATAACTGCTTCTTTTACAGGAGCTTTCTGAGCTTGCCTCGGCCATTCAAAGGCATAGCAAATTTCCCAGGTACCCATTTAAGAATATAAAGATATCAAACGCTGGGTAATTTCATGGAACTGTTTATAGGAAACCCAGGCTTTTAACTCAGTATAAAATAGTATACTGGTTCTACCTTGAATGGTGTGAAAAGCTTGTTCACAATTCAATCATAGATGTGATTTTAAAAGTTGTAAAGAAGAGAGTAATTATGTTAAAGAAGAAAAGGTCTGATTCTCTTACTGTGACACAGAAACATGGCAGTATTATTAAGAAAATATGGTAATTCCAAGCATTACATAAGGACAGCAAAAAAAAATTTGACTACCAGTCAGTGGAGAAAACAAAAATTAATACCTTAATTCACCAGCACTCCTTGCATGATTTCACTAGAACCGTACTTACCACTTCAGCAGAAGTTGCTGCTGTGCACACAGCAGATGCCAAGTCTACTTGTTGTTCCGTGGAGGGTGAAAGAGTTATTGGAAGAACTGACAAAGTACTTCCACAGAACAGCTTGAGCAAGTGCACAACAAGACCCAGTGAAAGTCCAACTCTAGTCACTAAATCATCCTGAACCCACCAGAAATAAGCAGAAAGCTCTCAAGAGCAAACACGAGTTATTTTCTGAGTACAAACGGAAGGCAAACTTTAAAAACAAACAGTAAGCATAAGAGCACTTAGAAATGAAGAACTTACCATGGTTTTAGTGAATAAATCCTCTTAGGCTTGGTTTCATTCTGACTCAGTCACTTTCTGTGTTTTAGCAGATTCTACAGTCCTCTCTATGCTCCAGATGCCTCTGACATGTTGCAGGTTTGTCAGGTTGTCTGTCCCCGTTCCTTCTCAGCACTCTGCACTGTGCCACACATGCTCCTGTTGCAGGGCTCGGCTCCCTGCATGCCCCTGTGCCCTGGGAGTTGCTCTCCCAACAGCATGTTCAATATCTCACAGGGCAGAAGAGTGTCCCTTCCTTTCCAAAGAGTCTCTAATCTTACAGGCATTTCCCTTCTGAAGAACAAAACATATAGATAAATAAAATACATATTGAGCACCATGATATGGAAAAAACTGTTCAATATAAGTACATTTTTCTGTATATTTTCCCACATTTCCTTTTATCTTAGAGGTTCTTTAAATTTCTAAATAATTTAATTAATTTGTGATGACTTTAATTAAAACAATATAACTCCATATATATCTCTATATCTTTCTATACCTATGTATATATCTATATATCAGTAATCATTACAAATGAAGTACAGATACTGAAGAACCCACCATTTTTTGTGTACTGGTACTTTACTCCCTGCTAATGGCAGGCTCATGCAGAGATGTACGACGGGAAGGAAACTTAACCAAACAGCTAATTATTGGTACTGAAAATTTTCTTATAATTGCCACAGAGACCTGATTTGGCGGCTTTATATCTTAATTAAACAACCATTTAGGAAAAAAGAAAGGATTTATTATCCTCCATAAGCAATCTGGTCATGGTTGGTAACATTGAAATTTGCTTTGGTTCACCACCAACGGAATTGTTCCCGAATTATATAAAACATTGTATTGGTAGAGAATACAGATTTCATATAGCAACTGTGATTGAGTGCAGACACTAAATGTTTAGGAGGAAATGCTTTCCTTAAAAAATGTTTAGTAAGATATCCTCTGGAAAGAAAGCCTTTTCATTCCCCTTCTTATCACCTCTGCCGAGCCACTGCTGTTCCTCCAGCTTGTGTAAGGATCCATACCTGAACAGATAAGACATTCAAACCAGTGCCACCACTGAGAGCAAGGCAGGCATGCTTTGGTCATCAGGCTTTATTTGACAGATGACAGCTTAACAATTAGCACATGCACACATTAGAACCATGTGCAGAAATGCTGCCTGCCTCTCTAGTGATGGAGACTTGCTTGGAGGAGTGCGGCAGGAGAGAAGGCTTAGGAAGCAGGGAGAGTGAAGTCTGAAAGGAAATGGGCCTCAAGCTTGTTTCTGCTGCTGTGTAACAGCACACACTGCTATTACTGAGTAAGGCTGTTCAACATGAAAATCACTGTTAGAGTGCAAGGTTAAAAACCCTGTCTTTGAGGCAGCAGTGTTGTAACACGACTGTTCTCAGGACACAGGGAAGCCAGTGCTCATAGGAGGAGGTACTATATTATTATAGTCGGAAAGAATTAGTCTGATATAGTTGGAAAGAATAAGTCCATTTTCCCTTGTACCATGTACCTTATTACTTCTCAGGTGGAATAATGTCCTTTCTCATTCTCTTCGTCTCTTATTTCCAGCTTTTAGGCTGTCATTTTAACGTACTTTTCCCTCCTCTCCCTAAAAACAGGGCTCCTGGCCTTAAGTCTCCAAAATATTGTCTTATAGTCATCTAACAATTAAATAAGCAGATTTAGAATGCAGTTACTATAACCCATTACTTTTAGAACATCTATAAGACTTGGATGATTACCTCCAGATATCCCTTCTAAATAAAATAGTCTCAACTATTTCATGATTCTGTGGTTATAACTTTATAATCTTAAAAATTCATGTATCAAGACATTGTCTGCTGAGAAAAGAGAGAATGCTAGCAGATCTAAACAATTCATTGGCTTTGCCATTCCTTTTCAGGGCTCTCGACACTTTTGTTGAGGGAATTCCCCACAGCTGGAAGGAGCAGATGTGTGGCAATCAGAAAAAATTCAGTTTGTCCTCTTGGTTTCATACTCAGTCCTTAAGGTTTTCCAAATTTTCTCTCCTTTAAAAACCAAAGCATCTCAGAGAAATACATTTTTGTTTGGGGGGTTAGCAGAAGAGATGGCTCAGTTGAATTAAGCTGAGAAGTCATGCACTGGGTTTCAGCGAAAACAAACGGAGCCCTTAATTGATGCAAACTTATTTGGGGATCACTAAATATGTAATGACCAGAATCAGATTATTTTGGACCACAGCCATGTTGTTCCCTACTGTTGGTGCAGTCCTTTGAGCAGATTGCTGAATTACTGCTGTTCACAGCAAACACTGAAAAACAACTTCTCACTTTAATGTTCATATGCTCAGGAATCTCACAACCTCCAGCACAGGGCAAGCAATGAGAATTGGTTATTTTATCAGGGGTTTTGATGAAGGGAAAATGCAGTGCCTCTTCTGGTTTTTTATCTGGATTAAACTTAAAAAGCAGAGCTTTTCCATTGTTGTTTGTTTTTCTCTTAGAGGAGCCATTAAAACTGATTGCTCTGGCTGATTTACAGGAACTCAGGTTAAAACAATAAAGAACTAAAATGCTTACTGAGAGGATAATGCAATTTGCTTTTCTAGTTATATCATTGCAGGTGGGCACAGCTCTAAGTCTGAGCATTCCCATAGAAAACATCCTCAAAGCATCATGTTAATAGACAACAGAAAACAGTCAGAACAGTTTTCACAGAAAGGATAATTCCTGGAGGCAGAATATTTGCTAGTGAAATGAAATAAATTAACCTTTAAAATTAACACTAAGAAAAAAAGACAGATATTACAGACTAACCCCTTCACCTCCAGTTAAAAATAGTTTGCTGCTTACAGGAGGAGCAAACTAGATTAACTCTCTATGCCATCAGGTAATTTTATTACTCAAAAGTCACAAATTATAAAGGAAAAGAAACCGTTTGATCTGAGATGAGAATTTCTATCCCATTCCTCAACTTAGTACAAATGTGCATAATTGCAATGCTTTTCAAACTGACAGTAGTTTATTGTAAATCAAACTCATGCACATCTCTCCAACAAATACTCCAAAAAAACCCCTTATTTTTTTAAAGCCAATGATCCAGCAATCAGCAAGTGCCTGATGGGAAGGTGGCAGAGAATACTTGACCTGCTTGACTAGAGCTGCGTAGCCTACGACAAAATTTGTTATTACAGCTGTATTTTCAACACTGGAATATGAAAGTCACCCTGCTGTGGATACGTGGTGTAGTCTTTCCCCTTTCTTTAGGCTCTTATTGCTAAATCCTAGGAAGGAGTAAGAAAGACTCAAATGGATCAGCTGGTGCATCCACCCGCCCCACATCAACTAAAGCATTTCTGACAAATGGTTCTGTAACCACTCTAAAAACCTCCAGTGAGTACACTTCCCCAGCCTCTCCTAGTCCTTAATTATCTTTGTCACCAGAGCATTCTTTATACAAAGCTCCTCCTAAATCTGCTTTTGTTCCAGTTTAAGCATTAACTTTTTGTCTCACAACTTGAAGAGAACAGTTTGTTCCTCTTCCTCCTTGCAGAAACTTTTAAAATATTTAAAGCCTGCTGTATGTCTCAGTTGTCTTTTCTTTGGGCTAAAATCCAGTTCCTTCCATTTTTCCTCACAGGCCAGTATAGTATCAGACAAAGCAGGTAAGAGGACAAGACAGAGAATATGAGGTTGCATTCTCTACCACTACCTGGAATTTCAGTCTGAGGAAGTTAAAGCACAGTTAAAGAAGAGTCAAGGCACTTTCCATACAGAAATTGATTTATGCTTACACCTGAAAGCTTCTTCTACTTTGGCACTTCCAGGAGTCTTATCAAACAAACAAACCAGCTACCCTTCAGCAGAGTGGCAAAGAGAGTTCAGAAAGGCTACAGGCAGCTAGGACGACCTCTGAAACAAACTACGAAAGAGCATCAGGAAAAGTTTTCTCATTTCTTCTAATCAACCCAAAGATTCACATTTACATAGTAGCAAATCTTTCTGTTTGGAGATATGGCAAATATTGTCCAAGTCACCAGGGCTGCTGGGCTGAGAATCTCAGCAGTCACTGGATCCAGCTGAGGTCTTTTCCTGCTCAGTGTGTAGGAGAGTGTTAACACTTTCTCTGCCATTTGCTGAGATAAGCTCCAGGTTTTCCAGCATATTTGGTGGTGTTAAAGTCATCCCTGTATTCCTGATTGCTTTGAAATTCATCCTGGGCATTCTCCATTGAGAAAGCAGCATAACAATACTGTGCATTTGCAAACAGATTATTTTGGAAGATAATTCAGTTTTCAAAATAGGAATATCCATTTTATATCCATTTTAATATGAAAGCAGACTGCATTACCAGGTTTTTGGTCATTTACTTTGTATGTGTTAGAAGTGTTACTGATGAGTTCAGTACTTCCTACAGTACCTGTGCCTCAGAAAGGCAGGGGCAGACAGAAGCAGAGCTGTACCTCTGACACTGAGGCTGTGCAGAGGCACTTCGTTCAGCAATACAGTGCATCCTGAAGAATATGGGCTGCATGCTTGCTCACAGAGACCTGTACAATATTTAATGACCACATCAAATGGAGGATGCAATTCCTCACTAAGATAAGAAAGCAATCTCAAAATTAAATCTGCAGTTGGATGTACAGGGCCCCTTATGCTTCTTTGGTAAGGGTTCTGAGGAAGGAGACTGTTACCATGATGTGTTCAAAACAGTGTAGAGGAAAAAAGTATAGCTTCACAACATCTGATAGAGATTAGAAATGTTTGGTTGCATTCACAGATCAAACAAGTTAGAAAATCCATAGCTGTTTAGAAAACTACTGAATTTGAAAAAAAAAAATCAAATGTACCCTATTTTTCTCTCTATAAATTGACAATAGGATAATTTCTCTAACTTTTCTATATATTTACTCTTCAAGAGAAAGAAGATAATTTTTAATGGATGTAAAACAGTGAATATGTAGGAGAGCAGCTAAGCCTCATAAGAGTCCTTCTGATAATTGGGCTTGCTTTAATTATATAGATGAGAAGTCAGCAAACAGCACTTCATATGCAGACTTTGAGGAAAAAATGAAGGGCACAGTCCTAAATACTAGAATTCTACTATCAAAGGAAACATATTAATCCTTCCAACCCCAGTCTGCTTATTCTGATTTTTAAATGTATGACTGAAAAAATACAGATTTGTGATAATAAACTAGTAAACTAGAAAACTAGTAAAGAATAAGAAAATCTAATTTTAAATCACTGGCCCCCAAATGGTGTGCTGGATCTCTGTCTCTATCCAGCTGGGGGTACACTGGATTTTTTCACTAGGTAGGGGAGAGGACTCTGAAGCAGAGAGCCAGCAAATGATTTCCCTAAGGTCACCCAGAGGCAGGGACAGAGCCATGCTGCCTGCATTTCAAGCCTGTGTTCCTTTGACTGCTAATATCAGGAGCACTGACATCAATGCAGTTTGCTATTGCGCCAGGTGACACCACTCTAGGATCAGTACAGGCAGTTCACACGATCTAACGAGAGCAAGCAGATTAATTTATGTCATCAGGATATGTCAAAGTGTAAATAAAGCAGCTGCAAGATAAATATGAAGCAAAACCTCACATTCCACATTGGCCTTAAGCATCTTGCTTTATAACCAATGCTTAATTCAGTGTTACAAAGTTTGGGGTAATTACCTTTCGGGCAGAGATGTCTGTCACAGTGAGTCCTTGCTCGACCCTTGATGGATGACACTGACAGGCAGTTGGCATTTCAGGACAGTCCATGCAGCACTTTCAGGCTGTACAAGTGGAAAAAAAAAAAAAGAAAAAAAGAAAGTAATTACAATCACCAAAGACATGAAGCTCCTTCTGCCTTCATCCTTATTCTATGAGCATTCCCCCTTCACCTTCCACGTTATTAACCATGTTTTTAACAATGGAATAAAAGCTAGCACAGAAGCCACTCATCTAAGGCAGATGGGAAATGTCAGGTTGAAATCACAGGTTAGAGTGTGAAAATACAAAAGAACTCATGACCTTTAAAATTTTTTGGTTTGATTTGTGAATAAAGTGTGGATACCTATGGGAAACATTCATTCTCCAAATAACTTTGGCTAGCATAACTCTAAATAAATACATAAGCATGCCGTTTGTCTCTTAAAAATTTGGTAGCTGCATTCACATTATAATTGCTAAGTGATATTTGTGTTCAAAACAACACATTAATCATAAGAGACATGACCTTTAGAAAGATAACATTCTTGCTCTTTTTATTTTGTTTGCTTTTACCTTGGGACAAGATACTGCATAAGTTAAGGTAGGTCACACTTAATACAAATGGAAGGAAGGAGAGTCATTTAAAACATGCCACCTATTATTTTATCTAAGAAAAATATAGTTACATGGAATTGTTCCTATAAGGTTCAGCAGAGCACTGGAAATCTCTAGGCCAACTAGAACTTAATCCACAAGAGACAATTAAAAATGCCTCTATAAATATATTAGCAACAAAAGGAGGGCTAAGGAGAATCTTCACCCTATACTGGATGCAGGGGAAACAGTGACAAAGGATGGGAGTAAGGCTGAGGTACTCAATGTCTTCTTTACCTTAGTCCTTAACAGTAAAACCAGTTGCTGTCCAGGTACTCAGCTTCCTAAACTGGAAGACAGAGATGGGAAGCAGAATGAAGCTCCCATAACCCAAGGGGAAATGGTCAGTGACCTGCTACAAGTGGTGGGATGAGAAGAAATGGCCTCAAGTTGCACTAAAGGAAGGTTAGGTGGGATATTAGGAAAAATCTCTCCACCAAATGGGTTATCAAGCATTGAAACAGGCTGCCCAGGGAAGTGGTTGGGAGCTATTTAAAAGGTGCATACATGTGGTACATAAGGACATGGTTTAGTGGTGGTCAGAATGTCTGAGATAGAAAAAAAAAGTATAAAAATGAAAAACAGTAACTTTCAGAAGAAGTTTCTTTTCCATGTTGTTTGAAGTTTTTTATCTGGACAAAAGAGACAACACTGAAGCTGTAAAGACATCAAAGACCTCATTGTTCCAATATATCTACAGAAAGCTTGCTCTGTTTTACTCCCTTCAAGACTCCATGTCATAGAGGTCATTTCAATGAAAGTCATAACGAAAAAGCCTGAAGAAAATATGCACTCTTTCACACTTGTGCACATGCATGAACATATCTATAATTCATTAAAACTTATGAGAAAAGGGATCAGAAAGGAAAAAAAAAAAATTGACGTTCATTCATATCAACCATCCAAGCTTTTTGGTGTGAAGGGGCTCAGGTCAGTACCCTGCATTTGCAAATCCCATCCCCCATAATATGATTATGTGATCTGTCAGAAACGAAATTGCATGTCATGAAATACTGCACAACTCCATAAATAATAAGCATTTCCATTTTCCAAAGCAAATGGATAAAACTGGTATTTGGCCTAGTTTTTGCAGTCCAAGAAGCTCTGTTAGGCTTGTGCTGTTAATTCAATCTTCCGCAGCTGGACTGATAAAAGCAGAGATTTTCAAATTGAATCCTTTTGTCAGCAAGAAGGGCAGGTTAGATTTAGAGGAGTTACAGGAGGTTCAGAGTCAACAAAAATGTCTTTTAGGATACAACAAATAGGATGAGAATTTTTTAATTTACCTTTTTTTTTTTTGAAGAACCTATTCAAATTAGCAACTCTTTTGTTTAATTCACTGAGAGGAATCCAATGGTTGTGTGGAATATGCCATGGAACTTTCTGCCCATATATTCAGCAGTCCTGAATCGGGTGTCATTTGCACCAAAGGCATTCTGCATTTTTGTGATACCGATACAAGCCTCCAGAGAAACCCCAAAGGAGCACAGACCTCAATGATCAATTGATTCTGAAAGCAGATCTTGTCCTTGCATTTGAAAGCCGCAATTCAATGACAGATCTGTGCGTCTCAGTCGCACATCAACCACACCAACCGAGCTTAAGGTCAGATATTTCTGAAAAGCAGAGATTTGCTTCCTTAGGGATTAAAAATAGAAGCAAACCTAAGCAGATGAAGATACACATTTAGGCAGCACTCAGCAAATACTACTTTAGAATACATGCAGGAATCATAGAATGGTTTAAGTTGGAAGGGAACTTAAAGATCATCTGGTTCCAACACCCTGCCATGGGCAAGGACACCCCCTAGGTCAGGAATCTGAAGTGACTCCTCTGATTAGTAAGCCTTGACTTGCTGGCAAGACTGCTGCTGATGTCAGCTGAGCAAGGCTGGCTGCTTGCTAGAAACACGACAGTTTAAAATAAGGCAATTGTCAATTTTGGCCCAATCTTTATTTCAGGAGAATGACATATAAATTAGGAATAAAACTGCTCAAAAATCAAAACCATCCTGCAGGGAGTATCATACTCATTCACATGGAAGAAATGACTCTTGGTTTATTTCAGTCTTAATTGCCAGGAAAGCAATTCAAAAATCACCCAGATTAAACCTTTATCAATTTCAGCTGTCTACATTTCTATTAGTACATCGAATTGTTTTGGGACATAGGCTAATGAGAATGATATGACAGGTATAATTTGAGTTTGATTTTGTACAATTTGCAGGTGCTTCTAAAGAATCCAAACACTGATTTGGACATTCAGAGAAAAAAAAAAAAAAAAGGAGAGAGAAAAATAGATTACAAAATACACACTTAAAAATGCATATAAGCTAGTCATTACTGGGACATTACTGGGCTTCCCTCTAATAGACTAATTTAGCTTTAGACTCTAGATGTTTTTATTTTTCTTTCATATGGCAGATGAAAATGGTGACAACAGGAAGTTTCCTCTCTACTGGAAATTGAATGAAGATTTTTATTATTGCTTTCATTAATAACCATGTATGACATTCTGTCAAGAAGCAAAAAAAGACAGACCTATATTCTAAAAAGTCATCTAGCTTAATATATCAATATGCTATTATTAATACACAGCATCAGACACAAGTTTAAATATTTCACAGAGTGTGAAACTTTAACCTTACTTTCCTAACAGAATGTGCTAGAACCAAGGAAACCTCATCTACCTTGGTGCAGAAAAGGCAAACCAGAAATAGCAGGTATTAGTGCCTGTACCACGTGTTCTTCAGGAAGAAGTACTGTGGTGTTGACTGCAGTATTTACATGCCTATGTAGGTTACGCTGGTCTAAAATAGAAATGCTCACACAAGTAGGAGAATTCATATCCTGAGAAAAGCGACACAGAAATGTCTGTCTGTGATTTATTGATTTGTAATGCCGAGTAAGGTCAGCTCAGCAGCAAACAGATATCCTGTATTAACTATGCCTTTCTCTTAGGAATACACAAGGAAATTTCTGGTAACCAGATAGAAAGCATAACTTTCAAGGTTCACAGAAACTGTGGATGAATATGGTCACTACAGAACCATATTTGCATGATTAAAAACACATTTTCAAACATTTCTTCAGGCTGTAGAGATCACCTGAATATGTATGAATTTGGAACAGAGCCCATATTGCCCTCATTCTAACTTGCACACTTGATTAACCCAGAAGAGTTCACAAATATGTCCCATAATTATATCTCCCTGTCAGTCTTAGCAAATGGCTTTAAAAAAAATAAAGCAGGGAAAAAATCCCACAAGCCCAAACAAAGAGGAAATACTGTGGCTACATCTTTCTATAGCCTGCACTCCTACTGTCTGCTGACAGTACAAAGCAGACCAGATTCCCTTGCAATACCTGAACCTTGGCTGCCTGTCTTGTTAATCGACCACCAGGAATAACACGCAGGGTATCTGAAGGCAAGTTTGGAAGCTGGGCAAGAAGCCAAGAAAGTTGTGTGGCAGCCACACCAAAACCTTTCCATTTTATAGCTCTTCTACCTTTCCAGAGACTTGGTAAGAGTTAAAAGAGTACAAGGAGCACGGAGGGAAGTTCAACAGCAGATCAGATGTAGCAGCAATGATCTACAGGCACCATGACACATAACTCATCCTTTGAGTGCTGTTACTAGTTTTCAAAAGGAGCAATGAAACACGCCTGGTTCCAAACACTCAAAAGGAGTATAAAACCCAGTGTGCCATGAGAACCAAAGCACCATCAAGGGGATCAGCAGATCTAAATGAGTTTTTAATGGTAATAAATGCTGACTGACCTTTCCCATTAACTAACTCACATGTCTACAGCAGACACTGGAGTACTCACAGTGCACTAGCAAGAGGTTAAGTGGACAAACTCATCCTTTAGAAAGAATTAACAGTCACCATTTATAAATACAACTGTTTTCCAGAAAAGTATTTTTCATCAATGTTCTTGAGGTCTGTATCAGCTCAGATCTGAACAATACCACTGAAAAAGCAGTATACTTACGTGGCAAACCACCCCAAACATGGGACTTGAGCAGAAATAGACAGAATTACCATGCAACTGAGACACTAGTCTGTGGCTGAGAAGTTATTTCCAACACCAATATCTATAGCTCTATTAAGTGGTTCCAACAGTAATCTGGGCTCTGGAAACTGGGGTTTACTCTCCCACTTTGTAGCACATAACCAGTGAAGTCTGATGAAGTGACTTCATGCAGCTGTGCCTAAACTTCTAGTCTGCAAAATGGGAGTATTGTTCCTTACTTCTCGGAATGAAAAAAGATACATTAGGCAATTCATTCTGTATGCAGTGGGACAAATAAAGCTTCTGGGTGCATACATTTTCCCCTGTACCTCACTTGCTACAGGGTATCCACCCTTTTTTGCGTGTCTCCGTGACATCTGTGCCGGACAAAACCGGCATGTGTAATTCCTAGTTCAAATAACAGTTGGCCAGCCAATGCCTCCTTCCTGACTGGCACACCAGCTGCTTCCAGCATAGGTACAACAATTCAATTCTGCCAACTTGAGCCTTAGTAAACAATGATTTACGGTTTTCTACTCTATCTAGCTTTCATCTCTTTAAAATCAAAGTACAAGATTCACATTTTGACATTATTACCCTTTGAAGCTAATATTCCCCCTAAATATTGTCCCTTAGATCAGGAAAAGGATGAATCTGACACCTCCTGGATCTGCAGAGTGGGGAGGTTAGTTACAACCAGGCAAGAGTATGGGGATACAAATGGAAAATGAAAGAGAAGGACGCACTGCTCATGAGGTGCATGCTTTGAAGTGGTAGAGCATTATCCATCTCAAGTATCAAGGTATGTACTGATCATTCTGGCCTGAGGTTACAGTGAAAGAAAAAGGTTTCTCAGTCAGGTAGAGTGATTTCCCTTGTGGACTTAGTCTGAGGTGTCCCATTCACCTGTATGTTTCATAATTTTCATTCTTTAGTGACCACAGTGGAGGACATACCTAAAATCTGCAAGGAATCTAAGGATCTCATGAACTTATACAACTTTGAAATGCACAAGGCCTTTTCTTCTCTTCTAAGAAAACAAAATTCCAGCCAGTTTAATTGTGACAATGTGGACTTTGGCACCTCAGGTTGAAATTCTAGAAACCTCCTTTACGCATCCAGACTGAAGGCATGTGGGTCATACCAAAAGGACTTCTTTTGGAATGGCTTGTGGGCATGGGAAATTGGCTGAAGAGCTCTGGGAAAGAAAGCATTTGGATCCTGCATGAAGAGTTGCAGTGGGAATTCAGTTTAAGCATCTGCTCCTAGGCAAATGATAGCTTTCCTTGTATTGCCATTCTGCATCTTTTTCAGTCCACTGCAAGAAAAAAAAAAAAAGATTCTGAAGCTGGTTTTAATTGCATTACATAAAACACATGCATTATTACTTAATTTATTTAAATACAACTGTCAGCTCTCATGTTCTTACTCTTTCTGAGATCTTGAAAGACACAAAAAAGCCTCTAACACATTGAAATAAAGGTCAGCTCTTTATCATATCACTTTGTCTTTGCACTGCTCTTTCATCCACACTATCCCTTAAGGAGGTTCTGCTAATGTTTATCTGCTACCCAGTCAATAATAAGAAGACTGTGTGTACATAACACAATCGTCTTCTCACCATTGCTTAGCTGCTACTGGTAATCTAAAATGAGTACAGAAATTCACCGTTTTCAACACAAAGCCAGGTTTTCAGATAGCACTAAGCGCACAATTTAAGAGAGAGAGAGTTAAAAGGCCCTGAGCTAGAGATCACAGAGAAACTAGAAATACCACAACAGGTAGAACAGAACATTTGCTTGCTGGAAATACTTGGCTTCTTCGCAGAATCACAGAAGGCCTGAGGTTGGCAGAGAAATGTGGAAATCATCCAGGCCAATCTCCCTCACTCAAAGCAGGTTCTACTGCAGGTTGCTCTGGACTGAGTCCACTCAGGTTCTGAATAACTGAGAAGGGAGACTCTACAACCTCCCTGGGCAACCTGTTCCAGTGTCTGATCGTGCCAACGGCAGAAAGTTTTTTTAATGTTTAAATTTCCTGTGGTTAGCTATCTGCATTCTGAGCTCAGAACTGTGTCAGTGTGAGTCTTGTCATTTTATGTCGTAAAAAATCTTTTAAGCCAATTAAGACACGGGCAACAAGTGCAACATAATGATAGAAGACAACCAACATCTTGGGATCAGCACTGGAGTACCAGTTTCCTGAGCCATACTTTGGTGAATGATTTTGATGAGTTGACACAAGAACTGCAGAAGGTAAGCTGATTTGTTTTGTGATGTGTTTGTGGCAGTTTTTATTTAGAGGCATAAAAAGAAGTTGCTGGTAGAAGCAAATTAGGTCTGATTAATGTCTACATTTGTCCAGTACATTACAAAAACCGCAAGACCTTCAAATCATATTATAACTGTTCTTGGGCAGCTCTGTGGAGAGCCATGCCAGAGTCAGAAACAGCATGACTTAAATGCACTAGAAAAGGGTTACATCATCTCGTAAAGATGCTTCACTTAGGCTTGTTCATTTTATATTTTAAATCAATTGTACTTAATGCTGAAAAATACATCAGGACTCAATTGCTCTTTTAAAAACAGCAGTGAATTTCCTAAGGGCAAGGAAAAACAAATCATTGACTTTAATAAAAAGCAACCTTGAATCTGATCTAGAAAACAATTCCCTATGAAAAAAATAGTTGTGCTGATCCTACCAAACAATGACACAGGTGCTTCACCTTATTCATAGCAAGGCCTTAGATAGCAATCTCTTTCCTCATTATACAGAAACATTTCCAGGTGGTCTCAGTACCCACAGACTGCCATAACCCACTGTCCCAGTGTGCCTGCACAACTATGAGAATGGACTGAGTGCTTCTGTCATCCTTGCACGAGACATGGAGCCATCGTCTAAATAGCTTCAGTGTGTATGTCTCATATATTTCCTCTTAGAACACCATAATCAAGAATATAAAATAATCTAGTGCCAGGACAAGTTTCCCTTCACTTTTTTTCTTTTATGTACTTTTTCCACAAAGTGATAGGAGAAGTACATGAGTATTAGAAATCTAAGAACTTAACCACTTGGAAGTGTCTTGGGAGGAGGCCAGGTATCGTAACTAATTTAAACCTCTGTGGTCTATTCAGACTCCCTATTGATCTCAGAAACCCATGCTATTTCAGCTTTTGTCCATCTTTGAAACATTAGGCTCTGAAACATCTTTTTATGTTCTTGGAAAATACGTAGTACCAATGTTACAAAAACTTAAGTAATTGATAGTCATCTTGTTGACATTAATAATTTTATACAGAAGCAATCATTATTTCTCTTTGATTAACACGTTTCTCATTTCTTCTGTTCTTCACTGAGACACTCAGAACGTTTTAAGCTGTATCACCTCAACCTATTCTCCTTTGTCTACTTCTCCTCCTTTCTTTTGCAAGACAGGTGCATTTTAATAAATACTTTAATTTCTATACGTAATCTCATGACTGTGATATTTCCCATAGTAGTTTACTGGTCCTAAACTCCTTCCATTTTGGTGTTCATAGTTTTCTGATACAGCAATACCCTGGAAAAAATGCAATTTTCCAGACAGAGCCTTACTGGAGCCAAGTCAACATAAATGATTAATTCCTATTCCATAATGTATGTATCCACAGCACTCAAAATCTTTCTGGCTATTTGTGCTGCTTTGTTTCAAATTTCAATTCCCCCTCCCTTATCTAATAACTCCCCATCTGCACAACTGGTTTGCAGATTTCTTGTGTCACTGTTGATTATTTGGATTACTTTTCCTAAAACTGTTTTGCTTCATTTTTCTGAGTTGAAAATCACTTTCTTGCATTCTAACCTTTCTATCACCTTTCTAGCATCTCTAGCCTTATTGTCTAAAAAGGAAAAGAGCCTTTCTGTAAACTCTTCAAGCACTGAGTCTGATTTAATTCCACTTGCACCCGCTCCTCATGCAGCCATGCATGATCAATACCACCAGACAATTGTATGATCACAAATTATACCTAGTGTGGACCTGTCATGTGGATAATTGCTCTCCAGCTCAATGGTTTTTGATCGCACACTGCCTATCAGTAAACTTTTTTGAATATGCATCCCATATATTTGTATTTATAAATAATATAAATGTGCTACCTTACTAACGGATTATTTACATTTTAAAAACATACATAAACATGAAAATGAAAAGTGAATGGGATAAAGGTGAAATAAACGCTATTTTAAAAAATGATATATTAATGGTAGATAAAATATTTTCTTCCACACCCCAATAGCTGGGAGTAGCACTTGTCCAGGATACATTTCCATGTACATCTCTGAAGAAATGAGAAAACAATTCCCAATATCCCCTCTGTTTAAACAATACCAAGAGTTTGTGAAAACTGAGGGAAAAAGGACCATCGCTCAATCTAGCCTCTTTTACCTATCAATACTGCAGGATTGCTATTTCTGGTTTTATCTTTACATTATTTGTCTTTAACAGCTGAAAAGAGGCCTTTGTAGTTCCTCATTTGAATGAATTAAATGAACTGAGATGCCAAACTTGACATTTTTCTTGTCCTTTTCAGCACATCATAACCTTGATTATTTATAAATGAAGACAATTTAGATGAAGATGAATAATCATTGCTAATAGAAGAAATGAGGTGTTGTGTTCAGGAAGTTTCTCTTTTAATTATGTTTCCCTTCAATAAGTCCACAATAATTCAAACTACAACATATGAGACACTTTGATATATTTCATTTTTTATAGCAGCTCCCATTTTGGAGAAGTTCCTTTTTAAAAAGATTTATTCTGAGGCTTTTTTGGTTGGGTCTTTTTGTTGGTTTGCTGGTTTTTTTTTTGTTTGGTTTTTTTTTTTTTTTTTTTTTTTTTTCTTTCAAGGTATACTCCTGNTTTTGTTGTGTTTTTTTTTTTTTTTTTTTTTTAAATCTGATATGGGCCAGGACTGTTAAAGAAGGATAATAACAAAATAACCTCTCTGCAGTAAACGTGATCAACACTGTATCTAAAAATATGGTCAACTGAGGTGGCAGTAATTCCAGGCTTTCTACCAGCTTAAGCATTAATATTTTTACATTATAGACTGCATTTGTTTTTTCAGTCAATGTTCATTTTGAATTAAATGCTGGTCACAGATCACCACTGATATCACATCAGAACTTAAGAGCTAAGACACTTATACTTTTTACTTAATCCCTAGTACTCCATAGCATTTTGTCAGAAATGTTATAGTTCATTATAGTTACCAGACATAAACGGCACCCAGAAAGAGGACAGCTTCACTGTTTAGTGTATTTACTGAATACCACTATACACTGATATCCCATTTTGGTTTAACTATTGATTTTTAATTGTTACAATTAAGGTACAGCTCAATTCATGTAGATCTAACTTCTCTCAGGGCTAGGGAAACAAACCACCAAATTCATCACCACTAAACCAAAAATGGTATGCTGGAAACTTGAACAAAAGACAAACACAGTCCAAATAATAAAATAAAGAAAAACAGCAGTGTTTTGATTAAACCAGTGTTAAAAGTATTTTGTAGTGCATTTCATTCTAAAGAAAATACCTGTCAGGCATCCATTAATCTTCCTTGCTTTTCAGTGCTAAAAGGAAAGGAAGCACAAAATGTTTTGTTCACCTGCTCTTCATGAGACTTTTCTTCTTTTCATAGATCAAAAGCCTTAGTTGAATTGTTTGTCTTTCCGTTTTGCTGCCATTGCAAACATCCTTCTGTGCTCCTGATAGCCTTCAATTCATTTCTCTGGGTTAGATAAATATTACTCTTGAAGTTGTCTCGTAAAGCTGTAGACTTTTTTGTGTGTCTCCCTGTATATATCTTTTATTGCCTGTTGTGCCTATCATACTAAGGAATTAATTCCTGTGGGCTCACCCAGGATATCAACCCAGAGAAGACCAGGAAATTGCATTGGGATTATTGTCTGTACAGGTGGGTCTACTCCCAGGACAGGAGCCTTTTTCTAAAGAATGGAGGAGTAATTCAGATCAAGGCTTGATATAAATCAACATGGGTAACAATGGCCCCTGGAAAGCTAAAATGTTGGCAAACTCACTGAGCTTCAACCCTTTGTTGAGACACTTACTCTCCAATATCAGCATGGAAGCATGCAGCTAAAATTCAATTCCTTTTCAATTTGGACAAGCTTTGAATCTATTTTTAAGGGGGTAAAGTGAATGTCTCTGAGTGGTCCTGGTAGTGGTGGTGAACACACTTTGAGCCTGTTATGGTTTGAACATCAGTGGAAATAGGACACAGGCACAGACAGACCCCAAAATCTTCATAAGAGTTACTGCCCAAGTCAGTACAAGTCTGTTGATCTGGCAAATTCCCTGCTGAATTTGCGGGACCTGTAGTGTAAGAGCTGACCTGACCTGGTGTTTATTGAGAGACTACAAATACAGGGTGCCATTTTTGGTGTGTGCAAGGTAAAACATTGGCATAATGCAATTCAGGAGATTCACACATAAAACAGGCTGGGTGTATGAAACAAGGTTACTGCTTTCCAGAGAAATCAGTGGGAATTTTGCCACTGACTTCAGCAGAAGCAGGATTTCATCCAAAGCACGTAATTCCCTGTCTATCAGTGTGTACACTCACGGCGGCTTTCGACTGAGAGGGTTTGGAGCAGTGGCAGCATGCCAGGTGGGATGCTCTGCTGCCTGAAGTGACGTGAGCTGGCTACTTCACTAAACACATGCAAAATTCCTTGTTTTGTTGTTTTTTTTTTTTTTTTTTTTTCGACACACATCAGTTATGTGCCCCGCAAGTCATTTCTTTACTGTTAGCTGGGGGCAGGCTTCCCACATAACATTTTTAAAGAACTACCCCAATTGAGAATAAAAGGTGTTGAAAAGAGAGCTAATAATCTGTAGCCAATTTCCCAGATAAATCTGCTAACAGGAGGTCACTGTGTGCTCAGGAATACACCTCATGCTCTATAAGAATGAACACAAACACCAAACCAATGACAGAGAAATAGCGTTGGCAAATCTACAAACTCATCTGTCTAAATTCATGTATCAACCACAGCCGTGGTATAAATATTCTGAGCATGAATCTGTCATTACAATTTGTAGATGATTCATTTCTTTTTGATGGGCTGAGCCACAATTCTGGAATTGAACATCCCTGAACTTTAGGATATTAAAAATTCACATCAGTGTTTTTATAATATAGGACACTAATTTTTCTTGAGTTGCAAATTTATGCTTTGGGGCATTAGATATATTCTGAATACCTGCCAGTGTCTACTTTGCTTTCTTTCTTCCTATAAATGAATATTCAGATTGCTCCGAGGCAGCCTTTGGACTGTGGCACAATGCTTTGTAACCTGTTAAAAGGAATGCTCCTAGCTACAGACAACAATGGAGGAAAAGGTTTTCCATCAGGGACAAAGATGAGCTTCTTCCAGTAAAAAGTATTTGCTTATAAGGCTTACAAGGTAAAATACTTCATTTTTCCCAAGTCACCAATTTTTTGTATGACAATAAGTAGGGGTGGGCAGAAGCTAATCCTAAACGTAAATGAAAACTGCATATACAAAAGCATTACTGAAATAAGCCCAAACTCTGAAAGCGGACTTAGATTGTGGAGGAATTCTCTCTCCCTTTTTTCAGCTAAATGCAGTTTTCAGAAGGAAAACTCTCTGCCTGCATAAGCTATAAAAAAAACTTGAAATGCTTTTATTGCCGTATCCAGGAAACCAAAGAAATACATATTTTACTCAAAAAGTAGATATCAATTCAAATATTTCAACCTTGCCTGAGCGGTGAGTGGGAATCATAAGTTTCTCTGAAATGTTTTTTAAACTGTATACTCTCCCACCAAAAAGCAGCCATGCTTTTCTTAAAAATAAAAATACCATCAAAGGATAAGAACTGCAAATGAAGAGGTGAAAAAGTGTGTTTGTGAGGCCTGATAATGCTAGCAAGTTTTCTGGCAGTATAGATCTAGATGAAGGACAAGGCTTTCTGTGAACCTATGCTCTATACACTTCCTGTGAATGTGGCTAGACATACTTCATTCTTCTTTCTACTTCTAGTTCATTTGGCTGTAGAAACTTACTCACCTCGAGTTTTCCTGGCAGTTAAGTGCTGTTATTATTGCTGTTTTAAAAGCTGTTCCAGCTAGTAAGAGCTTTTCCTCTAATTAATTAACTAAGATCTCTTCTTTAATTAAGCAACTAAGCTCTCAGATGCAGGTTAAGGGAGAGCGTACAGCTAAGGCTGTAAGCAGCAGCTGCAGAAGTTTAAAGGGATGATCGCTTCTGCTGCTTAGAAACATTGGTTGACCTCCTCCCAGAAAGCTGAATTCCAGCTACCCTGCTTCGTGTTGAAACTCCAGATATCCTCAGCCAGAAGGAGGCGTGAAGAGCTAAAAAACTCAGGCTTCCTTGGAGAGGAAGATCCCAGCCTATCCACCACAGGACACAAGATGCAGTGAAACCAGCTGGAACTGTGCCTCATTTGTAAGGCTCACATAACTCTGACACCGAGGAATCTTCACCATTCTCCAGAATATTAACAATGCTCCTTGCACCTGACATGAACCATTGTTTCGTGCTCCCTTAAATGTCGTGGTTTGCACACGAGACATTTAGAGCTAAAGTAAAATTACAAATTAATTATCCTTCAAATGGAGCTTGTCTTCCCTAGGTTAGATTCCATATACATCTGAGGAGAATTGTGGTTGGAATGATAATAGAAACCATATTGCCAAAATCCTTAACCTCACTAGGTCTGTTAATTCAAAGTAACAAATGCTTCCTCATGCCTTTCCAATTTACATGTGAATTTTGTAATCACCTCCATTTTTTTAAAAAGTGCTGCTTGCCACAGTGAGTGTGAAAAGCTAAATTCTAAAGAAAAAGTATATGAGAGGAAATGATTATTGAAGCATTGAGAGGCAGTGGTAAGACTCTTCATTAAATTTGCTCAGTACCTCATCAGCTTCCCCAAAAAGCAAAGTCCAGTGCTCTCAGGAGACACGCTGGCACTTAAGCACATCAGAATTACATCTTCCATCTAATGAACATTTACCTCCTTCTAAATGTCACTCTTGGAGGGAGTAACCAGAAAAAATGTCACAGAAGATGACATCCCTCGTGGACATGAGGCAATAAAACCATTACTAGGTCCAGGTGGAAAATCATTATTCAGAATATCAAAGAAGCCCTTCACATACTTCTCCGTCTGTGAAACAGTTGCCAAGTGTCCCCCAAAATCAGCAACTATTCAGTGTGCAATGATGGATTTTTTTTTTCATTATTTTAAAAAAATCCATTGCTTGAAGGAAAACAAGGAAAAGAAAATAATTGGGCAACCCCAAATTCTGGTTTTTTAATCTCTTGTTTGAGAGAATATTTAATTTTCTTCCTTACATTTCAGAGAGTTCATTACCCCAAAAGGGTGATTTTGGAACGATAATAAACATTAAGATTGCTATTCATTAAATACCAATCTCACCACCTGAATGCTCAGCAGCACTAAGCACAGATGAACTGTACACTACATTCGGTGGCCCTGGGAAGCTGCTGGAAACAGGTTAGAAATAATTAGAAACTTTCCAAAGCAGCTACAGTTCAAGTCAGTTTTATCAAGTGTTCAAATAGAAGTCTCTGAATTGAAAAGTTCTGCACATCTCAGAATGAGAAATGAAACTAGATTTTTGTGTCTGCTTCAAACCTAGTGGTATCCCAATGGGAGGCTTGTCAGAAAAGCTGATTAGGATAAATGCTTATAAATCATGACTAACTTGGTTGAATTAGCTCTTCCCTGCAGGCTTGTAAAAAGACAGAATTTTATCTGCTTCTCAGAGAGCCAGCCTAGGAGGCATATGATATCAGCTTTATAAATCTGTGCTGAAGCATGGGATGGAATAATGACAGTAGGATAATTATCACCATAAAATTAGAAATGCAAACTTCCCTCCCTCTGTGCTGTAAGAGAAATAGTTGACTTTTCCTGTTATGTTTGCCAAAGATTTTAAGCTCTGCACCTCATAAAGTACCATCGAACAAGAGCTCAACAGATGAGCAGAGCAAGGTAAGTATGTCTTTAAGGGGAAAAAGATGCTTGTGAAATAGTTGCCGTTTGGATATATTTTTATTTTTAATTAATTAGTGTTACGTGCAAGTTGTAGATAAAAATGGGCAAAGGTGAGGAGGTATTTAGGATGAGATGCATCCACAAGTGCTAAAGGTGCTGGCTGGTGTCATTACAATGGCACTTCCAATTATCTTTGAAAGGTCATGGTGATCAGAGGAAGCTCCCTAGGACAGGAAAAAATCAAATGTCATTCCTATCTTGAAGAAGGGCAAGGAGAAGGATCTGGGGAACTATAGGTGGTCAACCACAACTCAATCCCTGATAGAGGGAATACTCCTGGAGACTACTTTTAAGCATGTAAGACCAAGAAAGTGATTTGGAGTAGTCAGCATGGATTTCTGAAAGGGAATTAATAAGAAAAGCAAGGTATCTGGTATCCTTCCTAAAAGCTGCTTTAGGGATAAAGGGGGAAAAAGGGAATACTTTACATTAACTGAAAAAACCCTCAACCTAACATGAGTGTTAGTAGACAAGTCAAATCTGGAGGAAAGTATAATTTAACCAAAGTAAGTGCCGTCAGAGTAATCACACAGGTGGTTCATCAATGGCAAAATTATCCGGAGTACAAGAGCTCTCTTTCCTTAAGCATGTAATCCAAACCAAAACTAACGAAATTTAATTAATCTTTGTTTTGAACAATATCTCTCTCACCCAAAGACAACCACTGACGGCTATCAGCATTAAACCACCATGACCATGATACTGATGCAACTATCCCAGTGCCACAATGTGGATGGGAGATGCATTCCTTCAGTAGCTGCCCTTGTCAATGGCATGGATGGAACAGAGTCCTCATAGCAATAGCATGGTCTGTTACTCTGTTCTTCATCCCAAAGAATGCTCACTGACTCCTTAATAGCCTCAGAACAAGTAAGAGCAGGATGAGATTAACAGAAAAGAGTGTAACATGGAACCTGCTCTCATTATGGAACTTTTTTTTTTCTGGTTGTTGTTCTAAAAGCATTTTGAGGAGAAGAGAAGGACAAGGAAGGCTTATAGAGCGGTCTTTGCTTTGTCAGGCAGAGAACATGATTTGCACACATATCATTCTAGCAAGAGAAGTCACAAAGATTAAATTGTGGCACTTGAATATTTGTCAGTAAAATATTACTCCCAGCAATGCAGGAGCAATTAAACCAGAGCTGCATGGATGAATTTGCTAAATCCTTCTAAGTCCAGTCTTAGTGGCATGAAGCCAGTACTTACCTCCTGAGACTAAGTCCTAATTTGCAAAGTGAAATGCGTTTTTTATTTGTAGACAGTGACCAAATCACCTGCTGGAAAGTCAAACAGTAGAAGAAAACAAGACCCTTTTGTGAGGAACTGAGTAAAGCAATTTGAAAGTACTAGGGTCTGAGCAGAGATACGAGGACTCTACCTACCCCTTCCAAAGTCAGTAGCAAAATTCATGCCTGCTTCAGCAGTCAGAGGCATTGGTACTCAAACCACAGAAGATAGTGAAGTGTAAGCCATGCACGAGCTTTAAAAAATTTTTCCATTAGGGATTTTTTAGTCTTCCATTTTTCCTCATTTACAGTTTACAGGACCATTATAAATCCAAAGTGTTAAAAAGGCAATAAAAATATGAAATTTTGCAAATTCTGAAGCAACAGAAATAAAATGGGTTATATTCTAAAAAATGTTACCAGTATATTTTCTGAATAGATGCGGTCAAGAATGGAGGTACTATAGTAAGACAGAAAGTGACTCCAAAAATGTAATAGCTTATTAGAAGATAAAAATACAATAAAAGCATCGTATTTAATCTTAATTACAGCAGTTGTTTTAAATATATTTTCTTCCCATTTGATCAAAAACATCCATAGAAACGAAATGAATTATGATATAACCTAAAATAGACAATTATAACATCTAAGCTGCAGCCGTTTAGTTCAACATCACAGCTTTTTGAAAGTTCTCCCCAGCCTAGATCTAGATTACATTTGAAATGTAAAGTTTTTTGATTAAAGCGGGTGATTGTTAACCTCCCACTGCTATACTGCTACCAGTGAGTGTTCGTCTTATTTTGGATACCAAAAGAAAGGAGCTGCTGATGCCTCCCAAAATCTGCAGAAAATGGCACCTTTTTAAAAATATAATTAGATAGGGAAGAGAAAGAATAAGAGGCTGGAGGTACATTTACAAGTGACAAGAGAAATAAAATAAAAATGTAATTTTATACTAGAAACGGTAAGGACAAAGTCGTAGGCTTTCTTTGAGGTTAACTCCCTCACGTCTCGGAAAACACAGGCTTAACAGATTGCCTGGGTTACACAGAACCCCATGCCCAAACCAAACCCTGCTCAAGGGCAGAGCCAAGACCACTTTTACATCTTCAGCACGAAAACCTTATTCTTTGCAACTGTTTTCTGCTGGAATGCTACAGGCTAAAAGCGAGAGGCAAATTACAGGCATGTATTCCTTCAGCTTCCCCCTCCACCCGCGCACCTGCGATCAATAACAAGGCTAACACTGCTCACATGCTGCAGAAACCACGAGTTCTGTTTGCACAACCCCTCCCAGCTGGGGAACAGCTCCTCAGCCCCCTCACTGGTCAGGGACCGTGTTTGTCACCTTTCACCCTCACACTGCTGGACACTCCGGGTTTGTTGTTCGCTGGGCAAAGCCACGGTGCAGCTGAAGAACACTACACATTAAATTCGTACGGATTAAACAATGGCTGCATCCCACAATACTGCTTAGGGTGCTACAAGAAGCACTCTCTAAACTGACAGACACACAGTCGAAAGAGTTATGAAACATTTTTCTACATAGAATGTAACAGAAGCATGGAGTGAACAACCACAGACACAGACATCTGAGTCAAGTAACTCCTTCCCACCAGAACTGACACTTAGATATACTGCTAATTAAAAGCTAGAGAAAATAGAGTTAAAACAGCTCTCTGTATCCTAGAAAGCAAACAGCCTTCAGCTGGTTCACTTTTTTTTTAAAGAGCTAATTCCCAGACACTTCATAGTTATAGATCGCTTATGTAATTGAGTTCAAAATACCTATTTCCAAGCATATATATAATAGAGCACTCTTTGGGAAAAGGAGGTCTTTGCAAAGAGGAGTTATCAGAGTACAACAGTTGACAGAAGCCAGCAGTTTGTCCCCGAAGGAGAGGAGATTCAAGGCTCTTGTACTTTAAAGCAATGATATTCACTTGTATTTTAGGATAAATAGAGATATAAAAGTAGGTTATTCATACTAGGAACTCAAATCACACAATATTACGGTAATTGGTTACCCCTGATAAATTATGCAGTCCAGAACACTTCAGATTTGCTGCCATGATGCCAGATAGGATTTATTTGTGTGAGGTCTTGAGAAACAGGAATTTTGGTGGATATAATAGAGTCTCATGCTTTGTCCTGTTTATCTGGTTGAATTTAATTAATTAGGTTTGCATATCAGTGATATACTCTGTATTTATTCCCCTTCCAAATGCAACTCACATATGCAGACAATGCAAAACGTGCAGAGCTCAACAACTTGGCTTATTCTTTATCTTTTGGCTTTAATAATCTACTATTGCTCTTTTCCAGATGAGATCGCCCTGTAATGCATTTATTTAGAAACTAAGTGGCATGAAAGGGGTCATAAAATTGCCTTCAATTTGGTCAACATGTATTCTCCTTAGCCCAGGAAATTCCCTCTGCAAACACTTCCATATGGAGCTATGCCCTTATTTCTACTCTGCTCTCCTCTCAGATGGGGATGGCTCCTGTATGAGAGGCACACCTGGCTGGGGAGGCAGCAGAGCTCTTCCTAGAGTCATCTCCTCCTGACAGAAGGCCCACTGATAACACTAAGACACTGTTAAATATGACCAGCTGGGACTTCAGCCTTTAGGGCCCTTGGCTGATTAAACATAGCCATAATTTTTTTGGTCCCAGCTGCATCATAACTTGTTCAGATCATCCAGTATCTTAAAGATGCTAAAGCAACACAGGCATATACATCCCTGTAGTAAATTAAGTAGCCAGTCAAAAGTTGAGAACAGTGTGAAAAATGGCAAAATCTGATGCTGTGATTTAACCCCAGCCAGCAGCCAAGCCCCATGCAGCCGCTTCCTTACTCCATCACCAGTGGAATCAGGGAGAGAATCAGGAGGGTAAAATCCAGAAAACCCATGGGCTGAGATAAGGACAGTTTGATAGGGAAAGCAAAAGCTGCACATACAAGCAAAGCAAAATAAGGAATTCATTCACCACTTTCCACGGGCAGGCAGGTGTTCAGCCATCCCCAGGAAAGCCAGGTTTCATCACACTTAATGGTGACTTGGGAAGACAAACAGCATCACTCCCAACATGCCCCCCCTCCTTTATATATTGACCATGAAGTCACATGGTCTGGAATATCCCTTTGGTCAGTTGGGGTCAGCTGTCCCTACTGTGTCTCCTCCCAGTTTCCCAGGCACTCCCAGTCTCCTCACCAGCACGGTCGTATGAACAGCAGAAAAGGCCTTGGCTCTGTGTAAGCCCTACTCAGCAATAACCCAAACTTCTCTTTACTATAACTCAGTGTTCAGCACAAACCCAAAACACAGCCCCATAACAGACACCACAAAGAAAATCAACTCTACCCCAGCCAAATCCAGCACACCTGAATATATACCCACAGATTTCAGACATATGATATATTATTTCAGACAAGCATTTAATGATAGTCATGCGAAAAAGTAAGCAAGAAAATGAGACCATTAAGGAATAAATATATAAATGCCATTATTCAAAGCAGATTAATTAATGTGAAGTAATTTTGGCCACCCAGTGGATATTTCCTACTTTACCATTCACATTCTGAAAATATCAGGTGCATAGCTGCTGTTTGGGTGGACAGATATTTGTGCCTTACTTCAAGGCAAATCTTAGTGTCCACAATATTCATTGGCTACACTACATTTGCTATAAGAAACCCTGCCCTTTGCACTGGGGGCTATTTGTTTTCCTGATATTTAAACATCACTTGACTCTATCATGTGGTATTTCACAAGGGACTGCATTAAGTCAGCATTCTTTATCTCAAATAATTTCATGCTATGCTGCCATATTTCTGGTTGAAGGTGTTAGATATCCATTTAATAAATATTTTAGGAACACAGGAGGTTTACTACTGCTGTGTCATAGTCAGATACTTTCCTTTCTTAACACAGTTAGGAAACCATAAATTCATTCCTTTCAGTCACTCTTCTCCAGGCATAGAACAACTCCAATGGCACTGAATTTCAATTTCGTCAGAGATGGAAGTGTACCTCAGAGACTAAAAAGTGCTGAGGTTAGCAGAGCAAATTTATCATGAAAAGCACTTTTACCATGTGATGCCAGGCAAACTTAGTGTTAGCCACATGGCTGCTGGAGCAATGCAGCTGGCTTTATTAACAGCAAGCATTCAAAAATCAACATGCCAGCACTCTTCATTCTTTCCAGCTCCCCATCCTTCAGGGGAGCCTTTACATCAATCTGAAAAGTGGGGTTTTCTCAGTGATGAAACTCTAGCAGTAAATTATATCAATTTGCAGTAGTACAGTAGATCTGGAGCAAAGCTATAGAAGACTGTCCCACTCCGACTTTAAACCACAGGATGCCATGCCAGTCAAAAATACCACATAGATGCCGCACAATAGAGAAGCACTTCCCAACAGAATATTGGGAAGCACTACACAAGTGACAGAAGCAGATGTACATAAATCCCTCAAGCAATGTCTATATCCCAAGCCTGCTCGTTCACAGACCACAGCAGAAAATGTGGTAGTAGTCCCTGAACACATCATTCACCAAGCTGAGTTTGCCCTGCTCATTGGTAGTGATTTCTGTTACAAATTACTTGTCATGGTCTCTAAATGGTGTCGCTGCCATAGTGCTGAGATACTGTGAACTCCATCATCAGCTCCAGTTATACACCAGAACTATGCTTGCATATAGCTTTCTTTTCGTCCTTTGTGTTTAGAAAATGTTTGCTGACCTTAATCTGTTGCACATGGTTCAGCAAAACGAGCTTAATACCTCAGTTAGTCCAGTGAAAACTACCAGTGTTTATATTAGGATTGGCTGCTACAGAAATTACTGATTTCCCTCTCTAAAACCAGCACGAGCCTCTAGAGGAAGGACTTTTACTACAGCTGAGCACCTTCCTGAACATACAAAGCCTCCCAAACATGACTTTATCTCTTTAGCATAAAGCAGAAACCCCTCATGGCTGCACAGCTGCCTCTGGGCAGTTCATGATCTGTGACTCTGCAGCTGCCCCAAAGTTCTACATAATTTTCCATATAAAAGGTAATAAAAATTTTTCTTCCAAAAACCACTACTTGACACACAGGTGAAATAACTCATTCTGTGTGTCAATTTTCTCCAAAAGGAAATGTGTAAACAACTGAAATTCTCTTCAAAGACACCTGTTTTGGCCAGAAACCTAATGGTTAAGATCAGTCCCTATATTGTCCTGCTGATCACTGTAGCAAACAACCTATGGACCTGGATGCACTTAATCAAGCCACCCATCAATTTGACAAAGCCATAAGGAAACACTTGCAAAAATGGAAAAATGTGAAAATACAATATGTTTGGGCTATGGAACTCATACACACACAAATACAGTGTGTCTGTAAATTTTGGCAAGCCTAGAATTTTGCTGGATTATGGCTGCTTTTATCCTAGAGAAAAAAAGTCAACATTGAAGATGAGGCCCTGACAAACATGAGTCCAAAGTATCTCAAATTTTAAACAGTAACTTCTGATTATGGAAAATTAAAAGCAGAACTATATTACTTCTGAAGAAAGTACCTTTGTATTTAGGCTGAGGGCCATCATTCATGTGCATGGATTTTAACTGTCCCTTTTGCTTCATCAAGATGTTTAAAAAGGCAGGATTTACCATTGAGATCCTTTGTAGATAACGCATTGTCCTCCTCCTACTCAGAAATATTTTTCCCCTATTTTGTTTTTTAATGCTTTTTCCCTTCTAACCACCGATGAATCAGAAATCTGACCACCTCCATTACCACAAACAACTGACTTCACAGTACTCTTCCTGAAACTGGCAAGTCTTTCATTCAAGCAAATAACTCCCCAAGGAAGAACTTCTTTGACTCCAGGCAATAATGGTGACACATAAGTTCAAAAATCTTGTATGCTTTTGGAAGTTCTTTTTCATGTTTCAGCTGTCTCAAAGAATCAATAAGCAAACACCAATCATTTACCTACATAACATTCTTTTTCACTGTTTCTCTACACAAACTAGGTTTATACCCAAGCAGTTGTAACAGGACCAAGAGACTTTCTGCCATGTCTGTGCACAAAGAAGTCAGATTACTCCTGTGCTGAACCAGTTTCTGTAGCAAAACATGTTTGTGTGGACAAAATACATGCATTTATTAGTGATTGTACATTAAACAGACTTTCATCTGCCTTACGTACAATCTATGTTTTTACAAACTCCCTCATCACAGATCTCAACAGATCTCAGGGTCTACCAAGTGCCCTCAGGGTCTACCAAGTGCCTAGATTACAAAAAAAAAAAAAAAAAAAAAAAAAAAAATATGTATTTATTGTGGAAAAAGTGTTCACGATTACTTAAAACTCAGGACTAGGCTTTAGAAGCTGTACNAAAAAGATCAGAGACTTTTGTCCCAGATTTATTTCCTGGCTTTCAATTTCTTTGTTCCAGTTTCAGACATGCTATGCTCCTCAAACTGCTACTAGCATTATGGCTGTAGTTAGAAATGTCCACAGGTCTATAATCTCATTACACGGCTGACTTCATGGGGCTAAAATGCACGTTCAGCCAGTACCTCATCTGTCTTCCACCTGAGGAACTTCTATAAGCACGATTAAGAAAATGGGAGTCCCAAAATATCATGAGAGTCTCATCCATGGGGATATTAAACCCATGCAAATAACTTTCTATTCCAAATACGTACTGAATATATACTTTATTTCAGAAGAACATCACATTGCCACTGGCTAGTTTTAATTTCTGATTTATCTTTCAGAATAATTCGCGGTGCAAAAAAATAGCATGAAAAAGGGTCCTTTGCCTCCGAGGTTTTACCAGCCTGGAAAAAGCCATTGCAAAGTAAAACTTTCATTACAAAATACATCAGGAACTGCTGTTTCCTTAGGAACATGCAAACAGAAACCTCAGCTGCTGTTACAGTGTCACAGCACCAGGTAAGCAGGTGCTTAGGGAGCTGCACTACCCTGTCTGGCAACCATGGACCATATTCACACAAACCAATCCAGAATGCACATGTCCGCATCCCACAGAACACTCAAATGTCCTCCTTCCCCCAAACAATGCGAGGACATCAGAAAGTAAAGATTTCAAATAAAACCTATTTTGTCAATAAAATTTAGAAGCTAATCACAGAAACTACTAAAAAGCAGCAAAGGATCATGGCTGCTGCATGTGGTGGGAAGCCTTTTCTGCTTCAGTAAATGTCTCCCATTGGAACAAGGCTGCAACCCTGGCTGCTAAAACACTTGAGCAAAATGACATTGCTGTTTTCGGTACACTCCACAGGAGCAAACATGAATCTAACTCTCAACATGTCCTACTGTGGTCACGTACATGGCATTTGTAAGCCACACAAACCTCTGGAGAGTTTACAGGTACATCAGATTAAACACTGGAAGCGTTAGTTCAAATCATAATCTCGACTAAGCTCAAACTCTCACTGGCATTTGCCATAGAGAGTCCTATCCAGACTGGCACAACAATCTGTTATAAGCTTAGTGTAAGAAATGTAGGGATGCTACAGACCTGGAGAGATGTGTGCAAATTCTGCGGACTAAATTCAATACTAATTTATTACTACTTGGGACCTGTTACAACTATGGTCATTTCTGCATTAAAAAAGGTCACTGAGAAGTGGAGCACAAACACTGAAATGAAGGATTTTGTTTTGCTTTTGTACAGTACAGGATTAAAGACTTTAAGACTTACTCCTTTTTAAAGACTTCACCCACTTTAATCCTCCAATTTATGAACATTCCACAAACTTTCAGGTTCACAATCAATGTTTGAAAACATATCCATAGAAATAAAAAATAGGAGGGTAGAATTACAAGCCAAGTCTGCCTCTTCTCAGTGGTCCTTGCCCGATGGAGAAGCACATATTGTCAAAAAGGTTCATTATGTCATAATTATTATGTCCCATTATATATTGTGTCCCTTTGACATGCTCCCTGCCTCCCTAATACTAGTAAGAACTAATAAGATGAAATATTTGATATTTACTTTAATGTTTATGGAAGCTGTTTGTTTTTTTTCTCTCCCTGGGAAACGCTGACTTTAGTTTTGACAGTAATGGCTGTAAATCTGCACGCCAGACCAACACAACACCCTGATCTGTGTCTCTTACATGAGGTTTCAGCAGCAGCACCTTGCCTTTTTCAATGCCTGAATTACTGCCCCCTCCCCAGCACCTCAGCAACCTGTGCCTCACAGCCGCCCTAGCCCAACCTGACAAAGAATAAGGAATGCAAATTATAAAGGAACTGCTCCTTCTGGACAGGATGTCAGGATAGTTACCAATGTGAATTTACTTTTAAATGCAGTAACTTGTTATGCATTTATCAAAACTCAGGTGATACCACATCCTTGATTTCAAAGGACAAATCTGCTTAAAAACTGAGGACATAACGACCTCAAGTTTTTCATAGCTCTGTCCCCTCACTTAAATTGATCCTTTAAAACTGAAACTACCACTTTGCCTCAGCTTTTCAATGATGCTTATTCACATCCTCTCTGGCTTAAGAGACTTTTTGTCTTAAAATTGAAATTAAAATTTAAAAAAAAAAGGTCAGTTTTATAAACATCCATTTATCTCCCATAATAAAAGCACATAAAAGTTAATATCAGACAGTGTTTTAGGTGTATACAACCACATTTATATGGGCAGAGAGCAGAAGATCTTGTATTTTACTCTGTTTTCTGAGATGCAGTTATGGACTGGACTTTGTTCACCGAAGCAGTGTTGGTTTTGGAACTTCATCTGAACAGCAGGAGTCAGACACTCAGCAGTTTGACAGCTCCCCCGGAACAGCCATATGCCAGTTTTAGCCTGGTGGTGACAAAGACTCTCTAAGCCTTAGGCATCTATGAACACAAAGCAGATGTGTGTAGCTGCACCAGACACAAAGTTTGTCTGGAGAACAGCTTCCAAAAGGCAGCAGAAGCACTATCTAACAGTGGAAATATATTGTACAAAACGAAAAGACAGGTCAAGTAAGACAGAAAATAACCAGGAGAGCAAATCTGGTTATTTATGGAAGTTGCAGTAAGGTGGAAAGCAATTTTTCTTGAGATCACCACATTGAGCCCAGTCCTTAAGAACGCCCTGTGGGAAGATCATGTGGTGCCTCAATCCTCTAACAGTGGTGACCCTCCCAAACCTGTTTTGAAACAAGTCAGTGGGATAACATGACAAAGCATTCTCTGATTTTACGTCTCAAAGGCCAACTCTTCCATACAAAGTCCCTGCTTTCAAAGGTATAGCCTAACTTGTATTTCAGGGGTCAGGGTGGTGAAATGGGGAAATTGTCCCTCTTTCTTATAGATCACATTATGTTAAAAGCTTTCTGAGATAAGTGAAAAGAGGTTGAATGCAGCCTGTAAGTCTCAGGATGTAGGTTAAAATCTGGTAGCTTGTAGGCAGACTTTGGGAACCATGACACTAGAGTGAAGGGGGTTCCTTGCTGCTGCCTGTGCTCAGAGAAGGATCAGTCCGTCTCTCATCTGTGGATGCAGACACCAGCAATTCCACTGGGACACAATTCTGTGCCATGTGCTCTATGATGACCTTGCCTGAGCAGGGAGGTTGGATCAGGTGACTCACTGTGGGCCCTTCCAACCTGACCCATTTCCTGTTACACTGACCTGCAGTGGGGCAGGTTCTGGGAGCGAAACACTCTTCCTGATCAGCAGAACTGAACATGAAATTTCTGCATAATCATAAGCCTCCCTCTCTCTTTCCTCACCATCCCTTATATATTCCCTAAGAATTTTGGTTTTAATAGCATGGCATGTCACTCAAATTGTACCAGTTATCTCAATTTTTAAACATCCAGTATGAGTTCCCATAATGAAGACACTGTGAGAGACAAACCCTTCAAAAACCCTGAGGGCATGTATGAGTGAATACTGACTGTGTAACCAGTAAACTGTGTATTTTTGAACTAAAATTCCTCTGGACTCAAGTTTTGAGCCAATAAGCAGATGCTGTCAGTAGGGATCCTTAGCAGTGATTACAGGAATTTGGTTCCTAACCAGAAAAACCAGCACAGGATAGGGCTTTCTGCCAAAGGACTGGTCTAAATATCTTATTTGAATCCACCAGTAGCTGGTCACTGGGAGAGTAAATAAACCCAGCAGTTGTTTGGTATTGCTTTTGATAGAGTCACAAGTATGAGACGCATTAGCCATCACACCAATTCCATCTGTGCTCTGCAGTTTGGCAAAGTCAACCAGTAATTTATCATCCTTCCAAAAGTACATGGCAAAAATGATACAGTGATTCTTACTAAGTATGAGAGGTGCAAACATTGTCAATTAGCAATGGGAAAATATCAGTCAGCATTTTATGTAACCCACTATGCTGCTGGACAAAGGAGATCTCTTGGTTTTCATCTTCATTCTGTGAAGCTCAACAAATATAAAGACCAAGTATGGTTAAAAACCTACCTGTACATCAGACAATTATTCAATTACAAACTGGTATTTTCTTTAAATCGCTTCATCAATCTCAATTATCAGTTCTCAGAGCTGTTAACAAACCTCTGATTTAATAGTGGCAAATGACAGAACCAGTATGGTACCATATTCTGTGTTGTACTGAAAGTGGATGGGAAGTATATTTCAGGGAATTACACCTTACCTCTACAAACAAGCAATGAAAAAAGCCCATTGTACAGCAAAGCTTAAAAGCACTGAACCATTTTCTGATGGAGTTCCTTTTCTAAGCTATGCATTGTCATGATCACAGAGTCTGCTCCAAATCACCAAGGTCTGAAGCAACTCTAACTTACGTGTCTTTATGAATGTAAAGAAATAAGGATTATCAGAACATTCAGCTGGCAACCAACCTAGTTAATCCACTACTGTGTCTCCAACAGGCTGCTATCAGAACTGTCAGGTCTTGAAAATCTGAGGCAGGCAAATGCAGATGAGGCAGTTTCTTCCCAACATCTCAACTAAGGATTGTCCTGTTCCCTAAGGCATATGAAAAATACATCTGCTTTTCAAATTTTCACAGCTTTATTAAGCAAACTCATTGGCTGAAGAAAGCTGCAAAAGACATAACCTAGATCACGCTGTTAAATCCTTAAGTCTCTGGGGAAATGCACTGCAGTTCATTGCAATTCCTTTTGGTTATCATTTTATGATGATATAATGAATGTACATGCAGGGATGAAGTACTTTGAAGAGCTCAGATAGAAGCCTGACCCTATGGAAAAAACAATTATCAGAATCATGGCCTAAATACTAACAGATACAAGAAGTTCAACACACCAATTTTTTCTCTTATTTATGCAATCAGGTAGAAAATTATCTTTCCTGAGACTGCAGAGTTCTCCCCCAGGTGCTCTTTTAGAATTTTTTTTATCCTTGAAAATGCTCCTAGAGAAAGTCTAACACAAGATTACCAAGATACTGATTATGAAAAGATAGTGTGGGGGGGCAAGGGCATGCTCTGTTTTAAAATACGCTCTGTTTGCTTGTTTTGTGCCTAGAGGGGAATAAAAATGAAAGCTAGTAAACAAACAAAATAGAACTTCCCCCCCCCGCCATTATTTCCTTTTAGCCAAGCTGATGAGAGGAGTCCAGCTAGGCTCTGCTCATCCACCTTTTCTCATCCATGTTTCTTGAGGGAATACTGATCAACCAGGAGAGGCTTTGAACTCATGCATGTAACTCTTTCATCTAAAGCTTCCACTGTGGTTTTAAAGAATAAAAAACACAGATTATTTAAAAGAAGAAAAAAAAAGTGGCTATTGCAACAAATCTACTTTTCTTTTACCCCCCTGTGGAAACAGCAACACAATCCTTTCACCATTTAAGTAAAAACCAATCTATACCTGAAGGATTTCCTCATTGACTCTTGGGATGAAAGAATTTAAACTGATTTGAGAAAAGACAAGGAGCATCAAGAAGAAAAGAAGTTGGAAACAACAGAAGGAATAATGCTTTGTACTTCTCACTTCAGACACAAAAAAATATGTAAGATAAAATCAAAAGGAGGCATCTAACTGTATAAATGGGGAAGTCCTCCAGAGGACTGAACTCTGCTTCCGTGCCGAGGAAGCTCCTGTGCAGACAGCCAGCAGGATTGTCCTGGGGGGCAAGTTGTACTCAGAACACCAAAGGTGACTGTACTTGTATGATCTCGGGAATTATGAGTGCTCTCTCCCTAGCAAAAGCTCCTCAGTGACGTAGGATATTTTTCTGTTCTGCTGACAGACAATTCAGGTAATACTGAAGTTACTCCTGAGTTACCACAAGGGCGTGATAATGAGAATGCAACTTCAAAACATTATATAGCTTGAAAATTAGTCTGACCCCTGCAGCTCACATGGGCTACCACGCAGACACGTACAGCTTCACTCCTTGCGTTTACACTCACAGACTGATGGCAGAGAACAGCACACTACCGTGCCTGGAGAACACTAAAGAGAGAAACACATATAAATACTATATATCTATCAGAAACCTGAGACAAATACAAATTTACTTGCTGAATTCTGAAGTCATGAACTAAGGGCCAGCATTAATAAGTGCTCACAGACATAAATAAAAAGGCAAATTCGCTATGAAGCATTTTGTATGCACTGGTGTTCTGGGAAAATGATCAAGAAGGAAAAAGCATCATGAGGACAGCCTTATCTTTTGTTAGCAAGGGGAACCTTATGTTTTTCAATTGGATTTGGTCTGGTTTACAAAACATATGAACATATCTAATGAAAACAAATTATGACAAAATTTTCTAATTTCCCAGGTATTGGATGTGGGGTTTTTATTTCTTAATTTTCACGTATTCATTCAAAATATTTAGTGGATATGTTGAACTTTTGCAACAGAAATGAGCTGAAAGGAGGAAAGCCTTAGGAAAATCTAAAAGAAAGTTTTTACTAGTGGAAAATACTACTTTACTATTAACAATTTGTTTCTCTTTATTAGAGGGTTACATTGGATCCATGGCATGTTTGCCACAGGTTCTGCTTACTGAAAAATGGATCCTATAATGGCAAGCTGAGAAATAGAACTTGAAGCACCTTTACTGTAATTCTGACTTTTCTTCCAGAGTCCTGAGTGACTTTGGGCAAATGTTCACTTATTTTTAGGCCGCAGTTTTCCCCATCTGGAAATGAGAAGAGTTATATCTATTCTCTTTTCCAAGCACCCCCAGATCACTTAGCTATTCAGATGACATTTCATTAAGTATTATTACCACTACTCTCAGCATTCAATATAGCTAAGCCAAAAGTGAGATTGAGCTGACATTTCAGTGGCAAACTCATTTTATAACAAATTCTGCTAAAACATTTAAATACATGACATAGATGAAAGCATGTGGTGGAACAAATTGATAGCAAATATACAGACTAGAAATTATATTTGGACTAATCAGTATCCATTTTTATATTTACTCTGCAAACTTTTCAATAAATGCATTTTACTAGTTCAAATATGTATGAATTTGAAATTCATGCATGCAACTATTCACTCAAAGTATCAAACCATATAATGGATTAGGGAAAAAATCCCATTTTAGAAAACTGATCTAAAACACCCAGAGCTAAGAAACCTGGGACCACGAGATGTAGGTAAGTAATTCCATAAGAAAAAATGGTCAATATTAGGGCATTGGTTTGGGAAAGAAAGGAGGACATTAATTATTTACCATTTCAATGTAAATGCAGTAATAGAGAAAACTGATCATGGGAAATCCACGCATGGGAAATTCAATGACACACAAAGAGACAGAAGTTAAAAATATAAATTATTCACTGGAAAGTTATTGCTAAACTGTTTCATGACACTGATCTTTTACTGCTCTGAAAGACCATAGCTTAATATTCTAGGAAAAACAAATAATTTTCCACACTTGTGTTTACTACTTGTATATCCCAATTAACATGAAATAGATTGCATTCCTTTGGCATAAACCATCCAAGATGACAGTCACAAATAATTTTAGAAGAAAGACTATCCACTTTATTCTACTAATAGTAGAATTACTATTATTTAATTTATAAATTACGTGTTGTCTGCATAGCTACTGTGATTTTTACTAAATGTACCTTTACAGGGAAAAAAATAAAGTTATTCTAAACTCATTTTTCATTAAGTATTTGAAGTTACAAACAAAACCAGTGAGACAGTTCATTAATATCTGGTTTTTGACTTGCTGGACAGTGGGGATAGTGGGAAGGAAGTAAAGGACTGCACAGTTACAGCTCTAAGAGAGTTACTCAGCCCAGGAGAGTGAGTGCCATTAATGACAAGATCTCACTGCATTAAACCACACGAGTGGTTTGAACACTCGGTACATGTTTGTATTTTAATAACCTGCACGTCTCTGCTGCACTCCTACAACAGAGCCTTAGGGCAGCTCCAAGCAAGTTGAAAACAAAAGCTCCTGTGCCGGACTGTACCCAGGCTCATTAACCTTGCCTCTGAGCAGGGTTAATTAGATCAGACTGGGCCTCAAGCTAACACGGGGACTGTTCTGCACTGTGCCATTTCCACACGCCCTTGTGATTCAGCTGCATCAGCAAGTGTGGGAATGCGACTTTGTAAGGTTACAAATTTGATTATTTTTGCCTCATAAGATGGTTCTTACTGGTGGGAAACCACCGTCTGAAAAATAAATCTCTCAATTTAAATTTTTTTTTAAAAGATCAACAGTTTTCTCAACAGATTTTAGGTACTATAGTTCACTTAACACATACTGCCCCTTTCTATTCAGTAGCCAAGCTCTGTCAAGTTTTTCAGAATAGGGATGACACCACCTTTATTTCCTAAAAGGAGGGGACAACTGTACAGAAATTGTTGGAAGGACAAGTGCATTAAATATTACAAGTACCCACACGGCAGCTGCAGGGGCTACAGCAGCCCTGTGAATAAGGAAAATGGTTCTTCATGTTAGTGGCTTAGTTTCATTCTAGACAGGAGAATTATTTAATAGGAGGGAGTTAATTACAAGTAGCTGTATTGATAGGCAATTCCAGCCTCAGAAAGGGGATTAAATCTATTCATTGAATATGTCTACATCCATTTGTAGACATTCGCTACTATTATCTGAAGAAGTTACAATAACAGTTGCAGTTTACTTTCTCTACTGTACTCAAAGGACAGAATTTACTTTATTTTTTCATTCCACAAGGATCTCTTGAAAATTTAATTGCTGCACTTTGATAGACAACATTCAGATCTTTTTAATCTTTATTCTGTCAGTAAATTTTCCTGCAGCAAATTTCATCATAATTACAGTTGTGATTAAAGTCAGCATTTCCACAGTTTTGATGGCTTTGTAAATCACAGTTACTGACTGCTTCTCTTAAGGTGAACAGGAATTCACTTTGTAATGAAATTTTACTATGCAAAATTACTGAGCAATTATGTAATTAACATTTGTCTTAAGTTATCTCTCATGCTTTAACATAAATACCCAGCCCCTCTTTGTGTGCCGGGTATCGAATAACAAACCTTCTAAAGTCCCACATGTAAAGGAACCAGGTAGTGACTTCACTTTTGTTTTAACCCTGTAACTTGAAGATGTGAAATTTGAAGTTGTTAAGTAATATAGTGATAAAAATACGAGCTAAGAACCTCAAAAGCAGCCAGAAGTTACTGCTTTTTGAAGAAGGGTTGAGAGAGGATGAGTAGCTTACTTTTATTTCACTCTCATATAAACCCTTCCCTCCCACATGTGCTTATTTGCAAGCATGTGAGCTTACTCTCAATATTACAATTATCATCAATTTGGAACTGAGAAATTCTCTTTGAAATTGTCACATAGACACAGTTTAGAGAAATAACATACAATCAAATTAAATTGAGGGGAGAATGCAACAATTCTTGCAGATTTAATTGAAAAAACTGTAAGTAAGCTAATAGCAAAATTTCCTGGGAGTCTCTGGAAGTTCATTTCCACAGTGAGACCCAAGTGAGACTTGTCTGATTCCCTCCTGAGTAAAGTTCTATTGAGCCCACAGAACTAAAGCAAATAACCAGTGGAATAAATCAAAAGAAAAAGCTGTGATTTGTCCATATATTGACACCTGAAATGGTGAACAGTAATCTTCGAGAAAATCGACTTAGCTCTTTATAAGATTAGCTGGGCAATATTGTAAGGATAGAGGTCAAACAATGTAACCTAATATTTTCCTTTCTATTTAAAAAATATAATCTGTCAGTGTAAGGATCCTTTTGCACACCTGAAACTCAAGAAAGCTATACTTTAACACTATGCAAAAAGAATTTATTGTGAATATAAACTCGTCCTTTTTTTGGGACAAGGTCTGCAAAAAATGAGGATCCAAACATGTACCTCAAGGTACAGAGACTGGATGTTGCTCTGGATCAAAGGCAAAAACAGGCCACCCATGGCAGCAGGGCACTACAGGGAAGATGAATAATTCCTACCTTTTTCAAGTTTGCTAAGTTGAGTTTGCCAAGTGCCTTACCCTGGATGTTTTTAAATCTGCCATATACCTTATTCTACCTTAATGATCTAAAGTTTGCCAATAAAAGTTTGTTATTGAACCTCCTGAGAATTTTGTTGTTTCTCCCACACATCGCTCAGAGGAATTCAAACAACCTTCTCCCTAAAACTCGTTGAGTGGACCAGGGCATGAGATAACGCCACAAAAACCAAAGCACAAGTCTCACAATACAAGTCCAAACATGTAAATACTTGCAAATATATTTTAAAAGGCTAATTATTATTTAAGCATCAAATCACTGTAATATTGATATATTCAAGTATAAGTATTTGCAATTTGTACATAAAATTACAATATTAATGACCTTTAGCCATGTCAAATACAGAAAGTCACCACTCTAAATTGCAATGCCTGTTTTTGCTTCCAGAAGTGCTATGCTGGGGTTTTGGGCCTTTGAAGACTGTTACTGTGGCACTGCTCAGTATTTTCTTAAATTAGCTAATTATATCTGACTCACTAAAAGTTTTCCTCAGCACTCACATACCTTGGACTATTCTTACTGCTCTCCTCTGGTCCCGCTCTACTGAGTCTAGAATTTTCTAAGTGTGGTGTTTAAAACCAGGCGCAGTACATGAGCAGAGGCATTATTAGGGCTGAGTGACAGCAAAAGCTTTCTTTGCGTATCTCAGACTCGTTTTTAATAGGGCACACATTTTATATCCCACCATGATATCTAGGGTCAGTACATTTGGTAACAATACAAGGCCAATGACCGGCTCCTTATCCACAGAGCTTCTGCCTGGCCCATTTCCTGTCCTGTGTTTGGAAGATGGAGCCTCTTATTAAAGTACTGCAGTTTGCATTCAGCCTTTTTCAATCCTTTTTATTTCAGGTGATTCCACCAATTGGCCAAGATTATCTTATACACTTTCAGAGTGCTCAAGGCCTTTCCCTAGAGCTTATTACCATTGCAGATGTATTAAGTGCACTCTTTATTTCATCATCCGTGATATTAACAAAAAACCCCACAAAATAGTACCAGACTCAGTGTGCTGAAGGAAATACAAAACGTTTCTCTTCCTACCTGTATATGTTGATGCTCTAAGCTAGAATCTGTCATAGAGTTAGAAAACAATGAAAACACAGGATAATGTAAAGCCGATTTAATCTTTAAAAAGGCAAAACCCCCACAACAGTGTTAAAAAGCACAAATGACTCAGTCTTCCAGATACAAGATTGTTGCTTTTAAAGAATTATTCATCTTGCCTGAATTACACAGCATGCGATTCAACCTCTGCATTGCTATTAACTCCACAGAGAGAAGACTTTTATACATAAAAACATGGGATTTATGGTGCTGGACCTTTCCCTCAAGATGATTCAGAAAGTGCTCCCTGACCACTAATCAAAAATGTCTGACCTTCTTGTTCTGACTGACAAACGCTAGAGCCTGATGTTACCCACAAAATCATCCAGGGTATATCTGCACTCTTTTCAGAAGCTGAACAATTGAGAGGTCAGGGCACAGAATTTGTCTTTAAATAGGTTTGTTTTAGGGAAATGGAATGGCCTGTTCTCATGACACAAGATCATTGCATGTACACGTATCGATTTAATTTTCAAGGCAGGCACTTTTTGCAGGCAGCAAATCTTTTGTAATTAAATCAAAGGGAAAAAAATTAAAGAAGAGAGAAGTTAAGTCTCAAAATTCTTATCATTTGCTAGGCAGTTGAGGACAGAAATGACTTTTCTTTCTCCTTAACATAATCTGTTGCTTATCTACTGTGAATATATGAGAATTCAGTATACAGAGCTTAATTAATTCAACCTCAGTCTATAGGGACATTTAAGAGTGTTAGACTATTAGAGCAGAGGCTCATCAAATAGAACAGGGATTAACATCCTTCCTGGATATTTAACACTTTTGAAATACTTTTTTACCTATACAGATTGCAAAATTTATGATTCATATGGAACAGGATGACAGTATAGACACTGCTATAATTCATTTTCTGATGGCATTAAGAAAAGCATTGCATTGTTTGCAGGAGATACAAGGTTAATGCCACATAACAGATGACCTCTATTTTTCTCCAGTGAAGAAATATGATAGAATCGTAGGATCAAAAAATATGTCAAGTTGGAAGGGACCCATAAGGATCATCAAGTTCAACTTTGTGATCCTCACAGGACTACCTAATACTAAACCATATGACTAAAGAGCATAATCCAAACACTCCTAGGACTCTGATGGGACTGGTGCCATGATCGCTTCCCCAGAGAGCCCAGGAAGGACATCGACTTCTTGGAGGGAGTTCAGAGGAGGCCACCAAGATGATTTGAGGGATGGAGCACCTCTCCTGTGAGGAAAGGCTAAAAGAACTTGGATTGTTTACCCTAGAAAAGAGAAGGCTTTGGAGTGACCTAATTGTGACCTTCCAGTACCTGAAGGGAGCCTACAAGAAAGATGGAGAGAGACTTTTTTATAAGGGCATGTAGAGGCAGGTCTGCATATTCCAGAAAATTACTATTGCCTTTATAAACCTGTGTTGTACTGGGAGCCTCTGGCTCTTTCTGGGGGCCGTGGGAGCCGTGTGCCAAACCAGACCTGTCTGTCACACATTTGCAGATGACCCACTTGACAAAGATGCCAGAGACACCGGGGGCTGCATTCTCATGCCAGCAATTTTTGCATGTGTAGGATGAAGACTGTCACTCGGTGACTGGTATGACCATCACCCGGGATCTTTTAAACTGTCACCTCTCCCTCTGCTCCTGTACGTGCAGAGTGCCCTCAGCCCTGAGCCTGCCACTGGTGACCACCAGTTACAGGCAGCGGGGTCGTACCTGACTCTGCCTCACAGGGCCCGGGCTCTGGCAGCACACTGGGTGGGCCTGGGCTGCGGGGACTGATTTTATCAGCAGTGTGGCCATGTGACAGCCCAGCTGGAGGCCCTGAAGGCTCTGCCCAGGAGCCAGGCTCTGCCTGCTGCGGAAGAGCCTGGGACAAACTGCACAGCTTAGCAGGCGAAGAACAGCGCGACGGGAATAAGCAGAGATGAATGCACATGACAAGAGACCGTAAATGCAGAACCAAAATAGACAGCAGCAATCACTATAGCCTAAAATGCCATCATTAGTCCCAGCCAGGAAGCTATAACAGCTAAAAGGATAGATTCAGACAAAAGATAAAATCAACTGAACGGGAAAAAAGCAACCAAAAAGGCCCCACCAAAAACTAGCGAGCAATATAAGATCATTTAGGAGCCTATTGGTGCCATTTTTAGGTAGTCATTTGCTAAAAACAACGAAGAAGAGGTCAGTATCTCTGGAGCACAGCTGTGGCTCAGCCTGCCCAAGCCTCCGATCCTGCAGTGCCACACAGCCAGCCCAGGCGCACCACGATGGCCACAGCCACAGGACATCGTGTCACTCATTACCCCAGGCTGCTGCAGCGCCGAGACACTCACCTCCCTAGGCAAACAAACCTCACACAACCACGTAGAACAACATCAGCATCTCCAGTTTGGTATTAAATAGAAAAATTCTGTATCGAAAAGCCTCTAATTCACCGGAGCAATAAACCATGAAAGTTGCTGGGAAAAAAATCCCCAAACTCTAGTTCAAAGAAAAATCTCGAGTAATTCAGTTGCAAACAGAAAGTATCAGTCGTTCAATTTGCTGGTCCCAAACTAGGCCAAGTTAAGAGTTCAGAGCAATTCCTTTACTTTCAGTCAAAAATTATTCCTGAAGGAGAATATTTAATGCCTACTGTGAAGTGTTTGATTTTTATCAGGACGTTTAGGAATTTGGCTGCAACAGTTTGCTATGAGATGACTTTGAACTAAGGAAAACCATCTCAGAATCTTAAAGGAGCACTTAGCCTTTCCCTGAGAAGGTCCTTTAAAATGAAAAACTACTGCCTGAAGATTGATTAATGACCACTTAATTAGATAGGGGAGATCTATTGACAATATCTGACAGCACCGGGAAAAAAAAATGTGTGCCTTCAGGGAATTTGAAAAAATGTAATATCTTGTGTTTCCAAGATCCAGCACACACCACATCTGTGGCAGGAAATGGTGTAAGTGCAGCTTTAGGAAATAAGGTGAAATACAATGAAATTCATAATGTAGTTTAATGTACAGGTAAATGCCTTTACCTGTAATAATTAAATGAAAAATAGCCTCCCAATACTTTTTCATATTAGTCTAGATTTCTTTACCAAAAAAAAAAAAAATGTACTACTGCATTAAAATTCCACATTCTATTTTCATCCAAATTAAAGGGCCAAACGCACTCTTCTGGCTTAGCATACATAAGGCATAGGCTGTCTTATGCACTCTAAAAGCTCTCCAAATCTTCTCAGGTTCAGATTCAGGATTTCAGCCTCCACTTCTGTTCTTATCAGGATAAAGTAGAAAGAAGAGCACAATCCTTTTCATAGAGTATCATTTGAAAAGGAAAAGAAAAAAGAACGGAGAACAAAACCCCCAGTATTTTTAAAAGGTAATAGTTAAAAAACCAAGCAAACTCTAACTACAAACAATTCTTGGACTCTCCTACTCCCAAATTATATAATAAATATGCTGTACAATTACCGATCTGCATGACCTTTCAAACAGCACCCAAAACACTTCTCAGAGTATCAAAGCTTTCTTGATACCATCATATAAATGGCGAATTACCTGGATAAAAGGAATCAGCACTTTTGAAGGTATGTGTACAATAGTGTGTGGGGAGCAAGAGAAAGTGTAGTTAGGAAATGCCAGCTTCAGCTGCTGGCTACTGAGCTGTCAGTTCACAGTGCTCCTGCAGCAGGGATGCACTAGATTGGAAGAGGCGAGCGCTCCATTACAAATAACCCAGCAGGGCATCACAGGAACATCAGTAATGTGTGTCTTTCTAAAACACGAGTGGTCAGCCTGGACTGTGCTTCTAGAGCACACTGAGGGGCAGGGGCAACTGCCTTGCAGCTCCATTTCTTTCAGCTGTCCAGCAGGACAGCACATCCCTGTAGAGCAAGCTCAGATTGCACTGGGATATGGCATCCTGAGCTGTCAGGGAGCTCTTTGAATAACTCTTCATACTCTTTCCTCGAGTGGTTTTGCCAGCTCGGTTGCTGCTCTGGTTCAGAGGAGTAGAATGAATGTCCCCCCAACCTGAGCCACAGTTGGTGACAGGGCAGTTTTCTGATTTGAACCAGGCTTCTAACTGGACCTTCTCTTCTAACTGAAAGTAATAGAAATCCCACGCAGTATTCTACATTGCAAATTAATGTGAACAAAATAAAACAAAAGAAACTCAAAAAAACTTCGGTGAAAGTTTTATCCTTTCTGTTTAGTTTTTTTTTAAAGAGGAACTGGAAAAAAAAAAAATAAGCCATCCTAAGTATTGCCCAACTGTTTAAAATTTGCATCATCTCCTGAAAAAAAACCTGAAAAAAACCCTCATGCCATGTTTAGTTCCATTTGGCACAACAGAAACGCAGAAGAAAAGAGTCCTCATTAAATGCACCCCTTGGTTTAGGCAGATGGGAGTGTGCTCAATAGCATTTCAGCCCTGATCTTACTAGTTCCTGCAGAACAGATGCAATATGTAATTTACTATGGATGATGACATTTGAGACAATTCAAAAATCACTGATAAGATGAAATTATATCAAGCTAGATACAGCCATCTGCCAGGATTTCAAGGATTCACCTCATAGTCACTTTTCTCATTATTTGAGCTTCAGGATGAAGAGGATTTCCTACATCTACATTTGAGAGAGTGGCATGTAAAATTGCATTTCTCAGGGATCCACAAAGGTGTTTTGTTCCATTGTTGGAAGAGACCTACAGCCATTTTACAAGTCTAGACACTCAGAGAGACATGAAAATGTCTTTTGTGGTTAGGGAGATCTACCATATTATTTATAACTCATACTAGATCAGTGTGAGAAAGTCCTCCAGGAACTTCTCCAGTGTGAGTCTATCTATTCTGAGTACGGCCATCTGCATCCTTTGTCCTTGCTGTGCTTTATTGTCAATAGGCAGAACAAGGAGGGCTACTACACAGTACCAAATGGCATTATTCAGAGCTTGTTAGAATGCATTATACATTAAAGACCAATAGATGACATTCTGTGCACAGTATGTTGTATTCTCCTTCGTGGGTACTGCAAACTTCACTCAGAGAGGCAGCCCTGAGCACGAAGGGGCTCCTGCCCAAAACACCAAACTGGTAAGAATTGCCTCGGGACACAAAACTTTCAAATACAAATGTTCAACAGGAGTACAATAAACATTTAAGTAGAGAAAACATGGATCTGCTGGCTGACAAATCTGCAAACTATCTCTTTTGCCCACTACATCCTCCTTCACGCTGAGCAGCCTCCAGCACAGAGGATTCACCAGATTGCCAGGACTGCAGCAAGGCCTACGTAGTTCATTATTTCACCAGTGCAACTTGCAATACAGAAATACAGAATACGCTTAAAAATGATACATTATCAGTACTGAGTGACCATGCCTAGTTTTCTGTATTTACACCTCTGCAAAGTAATCGAAAAATTGAACCTCTCAAAATGGATCATTTTGATGCAAAATGTTTTTCATGAGAGGTTTGTCTTTTCTCCTTATCAAAAGGTACAGGATGATTATTTTCCCCATTTTCTAGTTACTTTTTGTATGAAGAAGGTAGCTGACTCTAGGAGATAGCAGACAGAAAAGGGTAACAAGATGCAATGGCTGGAAAGTAGTGCTAGAAACAGTCAGCTACACTAAGGAATTTTTTTTGCCCAGGAGGTAACGGAATTACCAACTGCAATTACTCACCAATGGGTGTAGAGGATTCCCAATGAATTGCAGTCTTTTAAACTGAGAATTTACAGTTCTCTAAAACCCTTTGGTGTGGCCACTGGGTTTAATGTGTAAGTGGATGAAAAAAACCCGACTATCAATTGCAGGGTTCGCAATAGGTCATCAGAAACGTATGTTATCTGGAAAAAGCGGCTATGAAATTTCAAGCTGAAATTATTAAATTGTTAAGGTGATCTGTCTGAAGTGTACTTATACTGTCAATAGAGATGAAGGCTGAAATGCAGAATTTTATCCCTCTGCTAAATTTCTTAGGTAACTTCAGTGAAAGCAGAGCTACTGTCCTTGTGCAGCCCCTCTGCACACACTGTCACATTGGGGGATGGAACACAAATGACACCAAGAGCTGCTGGCAGAAGCACTCCAGCCCATTTGTTCCTTCAGGAATGAAACAAACAATGTTTTTAAAACACAGCTTTAACTTCATCATAGCTAATGAATATTTACACTGCACAATTTGAATTTTGCTTCAGTTTAGCACGTATTAAAATCACTACATTCACAGACCGAAAATCCAAAGTCATCATTATATAAAACATCCATAGCAGCATCTCAATCCTGACCTTTGTTACAGGGAGCAAACAAATCCTAAATGACACTTATTCCTTTATATGAGGTCTTGGTCTCAGACCTGATAACAATTAGAAGCTTGGGTACACCCTATCAGTTTTGCCCAACATATTTTTTGGTGTGAAGATGACTGACATCATCAAACATGATCTGGCCTCAAAGTCAAGCAGTATGAAATATCAGGAAGCTAAAATGTTTTTATTAATTTTCACATGGAAGCAATTTGAATGGCAATCTCTATATAGATTCAGTGGACTTTGGTGTTGATAGATAGTACTAAACAGATGCAAAAACACTGGATCCTACAAGACCTTTAAATGCTTCATTAAATGACCAGGAAAATAAAAAAGTACAAGCTTCTCTTTCAGCTGCAACCCCACACTATCATTTATTAGTCTAAAGCTGCATAAATGCAGAAAGCATCGGCTTAACTCTGGCTTGGTTTTCAACCATTGGTGCTGGGACTACCTTATGCACATCCGCAACTCAAACAAACAGCCCAGCTCCTTGATTAATCTTGGCACACAGAGAAGTTCCCAATTTCACAGTACTTTCAGTGTACCTCAGTGCTTTCTCAAGTCTACAGTGAAAAATGTCTTAAAATCATGCACAACATCACTGCATTTTCATACCTTTCTTTCATACTCTAAGAATATTCAATACTAGTACTGTTTTATTACTTTAAGAATAAGTCCTCTAAAAAACATATAAATGAGCACTTGAAGAATTCATATACTCATCTGTCCCTTTAATTACATCTCCAAGCTAAAAAGGCTGCCTGTGTATATATACATTTTGCAATGCTGTTATATAAATGTTTAAATAGTTGCTGAAATTCAAAGATGCTTGCAACTATTTCAGTCCATAGCTTTTGAGACAGTTAGGAACAGCAACTTCATATTTTTTAGAAACATTCTGGATAGTAAACAGGCTCTTTCATATGCAGTTTGTGTTGTAACTTGTACTTCAGTCTTCACTGAGTAGCAGAAGCGTTTTAAAATGTCAGATTCTAATGAAAAATTAAAATGTACCTTCCTGTATATTCAGTTCTTGGCAGACGTCACAAGATTAAGTGGACCAGGGTAGTAGTTAAATTCCAAAAATTGCAACACTTTCCCTTATCTTAGTGTTTTTTCTAAATATCTCCTGTCTGGCCTAAGAGTAAGGGAAAATACTAAAGGCTGTGTCACAATATTAGCAAGCTCGACAGTAAGGCTTGTGACAAAACTGCCAAATTCAAACATCTCTAGAAGTGGATAACGGATTTAGTTCAGGACCTCTCTCATCCAATTTTAAAAACTAAATTATAGTTTTCAAATACTTAAGTAGGGCAGGATGCTGAAAATTGCATACATAGGATAATTCTTTAATTAAAAGTACTGTATTGTCTAGGAGTAGAAGTGTTAATGACCTGATAGAAGAAGGTTCTCAGTATCAGCAGTACTGCCTAGACTTAAAGGAGGTTCCTGTTTTATGCTGTTTAAATTACAGCTGAAATAACTGTAGCTCATGTTGTGCAAAGCATTTTCCAAAACCTCTTCTTCGATGCATTGGGAGTCTAATACTGAGTGTATATATCCACATATACTTCATTCTTTGCACCTTACCTTTACCTCTAGGATTGCTACTTAAAACATGTAAAATTGGCTAGCAATTTCCAAATCAACAGAGAGGAAAAAGGAAGGTGGACTGCAGTTGGATTTTACAACATTCTTTCCATTCCTCTAAGAATTGCATGGCACAGAGTATTGTGTGTATGAGATATTACCTTCTCTCCTTGCCTCACACCTTTTTTGCAGGTTTCTTTCTCAGCTGAGGCCGATCAGACTTCAGTGCAGCAACACATTTCACACTGGCCAAAGGTCTGGCTTTCAGCTTCTTTCCTAAAGCTTTCATGCCTTGTTTTTTCCTTTGGGTGGTTGCTACTCCTGATCAAAACACATTTTTTAAACATTTTTTTGTCTCTTTGAATAAGTTTTACATCCTGTACCTACCCAGACATCTATGCAATTTCACTCCCCTGACGGTTGCTTAGCCAAAGGCAACACATAATCCCGAACAAACAGGACAGCTGCCTAAGGTACCAAGCCACAGGCAGAGCCAGAGCAACCAGCCTTTACCTCCACTTTTGGGGGAAAGTAGAAGAGAACGGACAAGACAAAAGAATTGCTGAGTACAGAATAAACTTCCCCAAAGCAGCAATTTCCTTCCCACCAGGCATGGAAGAGGAGTCAAGCTCAAGGCTCTATAGGACAGGAAAGCCGAGAGCTGATTCCAGATCAGCTGCAGCTCCTTGGCCCCTCACCAGCAACAGAGCAAAACCCCAAAGCAGCTCGGTCTCCTCACACACACTGGCAATCACTGGTTAATGCACGTAAGCAGTAGGGGAAACCTGTTGTAAGCACTAAAATCAGCTAATGGGATCCTGACTACCTGCTGGGAACTGGCCTAACAAAGGACATGGCACTTGAGCTTAATCACTTTCCATGGAACTAATGGCTGGCTTCCAGACCTCGCATCCATAATACAGCTGCTTCTCTGTTCACTTGCTTTTCTACAGATGTTTCCACAAAGGCTTGCTGGAATTAGAATTAAACGGTAGTGACCTTCCTTTCTATTGCTTTTGACACCATTACCTGCCAGTTAATCTGCTTTCACATTCAGTCTTCCTACCTCCTAATACCAGGCATTATAAACTGTGGTGTCTGCACCAACTGCTGAATATACAATTGGTATTTTGGGTTCATTTCTGTCCTGAGGGTTTTAGTGTCATAATTAAGTTCAGCAAAAGGTGATGGGAAAATAGTTTCCATGCAAACAATCATGCTTTTCCTAACTGAAAAGAGCTACAGGCACTCTAAATTAATTTCCTCACATCTCTTATTCAAATCAATTGACATCTGAATTGTTTCCATGTACAGTATTCAACTGCATGTTGTCTGGATAAGTTTCTTTTTTCTTCTTTTCCAAAAAGGTAGTGTTACGTGTTTCTGCTGTGTTTAGTAATATACTGGATAAGCCTCAAAGCAACTTGAAATACTTTAGCTTAAAGCTAAGTAGGAATTTCACTGTAATGAACCCTGGTTTATTCTGATCCCAAGACTTCCAACAGCAATGGAAATCTTCAAATTATTATCAAATCATTATAGTCATTGAAGAAAAAAACTATTGTCCCAACTCATTCCAAGTCGAAAAGATCACTTGTAGCAGAACTGTGGTTCTCCTGTGCCTTCAGAGGAGTTCCTGGATCAATAGCATCATGCGAGGCAGAAGAGATGCACTGCTGGGAGTTTATTTGACATGGCCTCCAGCTATTGCATTTCATGGGCTGCACTAAGCCCTGCAACTTTGATTGCTCTATTTGTAATACATCACAATGTTATCACCGCATTTTTGACTCCCCCTGGAGCCTGACCCTATGTTTAGGACAGGATAACAGCCAGAGAAATTGTCTTCCCTGAATAGTTGTCTAACATTTCAATGACTAAATTGCAGACAGAATTCCCCAAACACAGCATTTCTCAGTATTACCAAGCACCAAAACTTTATTATACTTTTGTGCTGGTGATGTTCTTCCATTTTTTAGGAATAAAGACAGTTACTCCTCTCAAAAGTGCTGCTCTTCAACATGATGTAGGACATTTTAATGCTCTGGAACACATCAGTGCAAGTTCAAATGGAGCATTTCAACAAAGCACATTTGTATTTAACAATCAGCTGAGAAATCACACCAGGCACCTTCCCTACCCATTTATCAAAGCATGCACAATTCCTGTTTCATGACAGATGAAGTGATAAATATTGAGCAAAAAATTCATCTGTATCCAGTACATTTTAATAAATAAAATTCACCAAAATACCATGGCAGGTATGTGGCGCCCTGACAACCTTTCCACTGTAATTTTTCACCATTTATTTCCTCAGCTGAAATCTAAAGAGAGCCTTGGAAATCAAAACTCACAGCGATAATTTGGTCAGCCACAGTCCTAAGGTTTCCTTTCATTTAATGACATGCTGCAGAAAAGCACATGCTGGACATAATGACAGACACTTGAAGACACGTGGCTGGCCCACCTCACTGCTTGAGCAGGGAGAAAAAGATCCGTGTTAAGCCTGGGTTGTTTTTTGCCTTAAAAAGCAGTGAGCCCAAGGGGTTTCAGTTTAGGCTCGCAGTAAACAAATCCTCCAAGGGACAGACAAAACTTGGTACCATTTTCACAAAGCTACAGCTCTCTGGGAGGCAGCTGTAATATGTGTTGGGCTCAGCAAGAAAACTGCGTGTGTCCATCACGTGTCCGTCACGTGTCCATCGTGAGCTGCAGGGCTGCAGGTCAGACTGTTCCACTGAGGCCTTTGAGCCTGTAGCTGCTGTTTCAGATTGTCTTGGCTATTTGTAAGTGTTTGGTCAAATATTCCACATTTTAAAGGGGATGAGGGTTAACTGCCAGTAAGAATAGAAAGACTGTGCAGCTACAAAAGGCACCAATGCATCCAAATACCAGCCTAAGGCAGTTATACATTATGTCTGATCTAATTTTACGTATTGACAGTACATTAATTTATGAATAGGCTCATGACCATCCCTGGGCAAGGAGGAAAGGTACATTTTTACTTGTGATTTGGACCTACCTAAAGAGCTTTTGTGGTGGCTGTCACGAAACAGCTACCACATGTAGGGAAAACACATGGAACTGTTCCTTCAGACACTGATGACCCTGTCATCGGTTATATCATAATCTATAAGCAGTTATTAGTTTATCCTGCACTCAAGGGCCTTATTTTGTTAGGCCATAAATTAAAGTCTGTCATAACTGCTGGAGATCTTTTTGGTGACACCAAAGGGCCTTGGATTTATCCTTCTGTGAAAAAGTTTAAATTTACTAAAACAACACTGGTGGTGTTCCCAGGGACTTCCAGGTCATGAATCCATGCTGCATAAATTCTTTCTCAGTCTCATACAAAATGATTTCATATGGAAATGGTGGAAAATAACAAGTTTTCAATTAAGATGATGTTCCTGTTGCCTCTACAAACTTTTAGCCAGAGGTAGTGTAAAATGTAAGGGAAGAGGTGAAAGAACCAGATTTTCTTTTCACAGGGGAATCAGATAATCGGTGTTTTACTTCATCAGATGTGAATGCAAAAGACTTATCTATAGAGCAAGTGGCATAAACATCACAAAGACAGTAAGTAACATGGGATTTTTCTTTATCTTAAAATTACTTTGTATAACATTATCATCAGAATTGTTTCCTATAAGCATAAAAAATCAACAGTAGGAACAAAGATTAGCACTATCCCCATATACATTTCAACAGCTGCTGAAAAATCTTGTTATGAATAGACACTGAGTACTGAAATGAAATGCTCTCTTTCTAGATGGGTGTTGTCAACTGCATTCCCTGATCAAACAAATAGTTCTTCCTCCCTTAACCAGCAAACCGCTACTCAAGCAAGAAAAATCACACTGTTAAGGACAACCCCCATTCACTCAGTGTGCCCCTAGGACAGTGTAGTGTTTCCAGGGCTAGCACCTCATGTAAAAGAGCCTGTTGTTTCTGCCCCTCTATGTAATACCTAACACTAAAGCCCCAGTCTGTGCAAAGTCAGAGATAACAGAGATGAGCTGAGTGTTGCCATAGGAGCACGTTGGCCTCTCTTGTCTGACAGAATGCACGTGCACACCTGTGCAGTTCATAGCAGAGGTAAGCACGTGTGCAGTTCCTTAGTGATAATTGGAGTACAAGGGCCACTAATTACAAGGAACCTGGTGGCACATGCAGAGTAAGAGAAACACAGCATGGACCTAATGACTTCTTCCATTCAGCTCTGAAACATTTAATCCACTACCCAGTTGCAGACTTAGGGAGGGAACTAGACTGCATTTCAAGATATGATGGAGATTCCATAGAGGAAGCTTCCAAAGCAATGTAAGGCGGACAAATTCACATGTGGTTAGTTTCCTCATGTCTAGCACACTCTCATTAAGTTCTTACCTACAAGGAAGCATTTTTTTTTTAAGATTAAATGAAAAAAAAAAGAAATTGGAAAACTCATTTTTCTTGCTTTGGTTTTTTGCTCTTTGGGCAGGCACATTGCTTCTTTACATTCAAAATCCAATCACCTTTCCTATGTTGATGAGTAGCCAGTATTTTTCTTGCTGTTGAGAGTAAATACATTAATTTTTTTTTGTGGCTCAAAACAATTCTATGTCTTCTCACATGGTTTTCTTTGGCTATGTCATGCCTATGTCAAATTCACTGAAATCATTCAAAAAAATGTAGGAAAAGAATCAGCCTTTGCTTTATGGAATAGGATGCATTGCTTTTCCTCTGTAGACCCTTCACTGATGGGTTCCGATCACTGAGATTTCACATTCTTCAGTGGGACCTCCCTTTGACAAGGCACTCTTGTTCCTGATCCCACCAGAAGAATTACGCCTGAGGCACCAGTACTGACACCTTTTAATCTCGGCAATCTGTACCAACATCCTCTGCTTCTGGTTCTTGAAAGGGTATTTTGCAATATTGGACTTTGCTACAGTTTCATGAGTAAAGGGTGAAGAAATTGGACCACTCCCATATAAACTGTTTTTGAGACGAAAACAGTAGAAATTAATTTATTGGCAGATCTAAAATTACAGAATCTTTTTTGGCATTCCTTTCCTGAAGCTGTATGAAATTAACAAGCATTGAAGGCCCAACTGAAGGAAATTTTTCCCCTAAACCATAAAATTATGAAAAGTTATCCTCAGACAGTACTTTTGGGTGTCATGCACCATTGTCACAGAAACAGTACACCTGGGAAAATAACTAAAATACAGCACAAAACCCATACACATCCTTGGAGGTTCTACTTCAGGCAACTATTAGAATGTGAAGACCAAGTGTGGGGTCACATTTATCCATTGTGCTAGGAAGGATTTATTATTTCAGCTGTGTGTAAAAAGCCTTTAAAAGGAGGGAATGGCTTTAGAGACATGGATTTATTTATCTTGACCACAGCGTATCTACATATTGGCTTGTGCTGAATGAACAGTGAGACTCTGCAGTCGCTATCTCAGCACAAATGAAATGATGATACAGCTTCCTTCTTCACGTGGGAGTGAGGCTGGCTTTGCTATGCACTCATTTTGATTTTGAGCAGCACATATGAAGTGTATTTATGCAGCCTATGGCTTATTTTAGGGAGAAAATAATTAAAAAATAAAAGTGTGGGCATCTTTCAGCTGATTGTAGGAAGAATTGCTCAGTGTACAATATTCACAAATAAGAAACTGAACCAAAGAAAATGCTTTTTAATCTTGAGATTTTTAAGTCCACCTGCTCCAAAACAAGCACAGGTAGGGCTCCAAAATTCACTCTGTGTTAATCCCTTGTGGCTTTATAATGTATTTCTTCCTCTTGCAAGTGACTGGTACCACCTTTATTTCAAGCTAACAGAAGCAAAGATGTCAAGGTCATGCTTTTCCAGTTTGCTGAAGCAATCTAATACTGAGACTATCTAGGCCAGCTGCCAGCGGAACCGGACTTTTAAATATCTTATAAAAGCATCGCTGCATATCTAGTTTAATTCTGCCCTGCAATTTAAAAGTCTAATGCAGGCAACTACATGAAAGAATTTCTCATTCAATCAGCCTCACCTTGTTCATATAGAGAAAAGCATCACATTTCTTTAAAGCGATAGCGGAAATAAGGCCAATGACAAAGGGCTTTTATTCCTTCTGAAAAGGGAAAATGGAGCAATAAGCAAGAGAGAAAGAGTCTCCTGGGAAGGAGTCTCTCTGTCCAAAGAATGAGACCTGACCTGCAAATGGCAAGTGAGCATTTATACCTTGTTTGTGTCTGAAGATGATATCGGATGATACAGAGGAAAGAACCAAAGGACAAACAAAATAGAAGATTCTGTTTAGAATTTTATTGCTATAAACACTACCAGCAATGGCACTATGCCTGTCAGTAGATTGAGCCTGATATACCTGCTGGCTACCAAAGCAATTTCAGGGCATTCCATAGCTCAGCTGAAGAGCTTTACAAAACTGCAGCAAAATAAGATGATTGAGAACAAGAATACCCCCATGTAGTCCATTACCATCTTCTTTCAGCTTGATTGCTCTCACAGCTTATATTAATCACATTGCCTACAGTCATTGTGAAATGAACAATTAGGTTATGAAAATAAACAGTCAAGTGAAGGCTTAGCTCAATTAGTCTTTAGTTCTCCCAGACACACTACCACTTAGGGTCACGAATTAATTGTCTGTTGCTTTCCTCCCAGGAGGTCACCTCAGCTAAAGAATTTCATGGTACTAGAAAACGTATCCAAGAGATTGTAAGAGTCTTTGCGTTCCCATATAGCTTAGAAGAAATAAAGAAACAGCTGTATGGACTATCTAAATCCAGTTCCCACTGGAAAAATACCGATGTTAAAACAGAAGGTCTACATCTTTGACAATTTCAGGACAGGAGCCCAAATTATTTGCTATAGCATTGAAAGCACCCACAATGTTTTTGCTATAAGCAATAGGTACTGAAAGAGCAGCACCTGCAGTGTCACTGCACATCTTAAGTACAAGCATAAAAGACCAAAACAAGTGGTGTGGGATATTCCCATTGCAGACTGAGTGTTTAATGGGTTAAGAAAGGTTTTATGTGTTGCTTAAAGAACACTGTGGTTTGCATTAAGTGGAAGGTCATGCACTGAGCATGGTGCCATGTAAACAAACACAGGCAGAAAGCAGAGACAGCTGAAACAAAGATGATACAGAGAAATATCAGTGACGGGGAGGGGATAGTAAATACAGGCATGACAGTGCATTTAAGCTGAGAAGTAGTTGGAGAACTTTTTCCAAGGTCTGAATTTGAGAAATAGTGAAAATGAAGTGCCAGCATGCAAGTACAACAAATAAAGATAAGGAATCAGGACTGCAGCAGATCACTAAAACTACAAATGAAATGTTCCTTCAGAAAGTGTCATTCCAGAACAGATTTGGAACATCTTGACTGCGCTGTATGGAGAAAATCCAGTCTGTTTTCAGCTAAGAGCGCTCTGGTTTTTTGTGCAAATCTCTCTGTTTGTGCAACACCCAGAGAATGCCCAGCACTACAGACAACTGGAAAAGGATACATGTTAACATTAATCCACTCTCTCAGTGAGCTAACTTGCATCTTTGTTTAAGTTTAACAAGGCTACCTAACACAATCAACAGATGATGGAAATAGAGCAACTACAGATTTCTAGAACCATGCCCATACAACAGCATAGAGATGTCATTGCTGAATTCCCAGTCAACACAAAGACTGCTCTGCAAAACTGCATGGAGCAGCTTTGAATGGGAAAAACATTATAGAAATATAAATGGTGCAGGTAATGTGTAAATTTGCAGGGTCAGTGGGATTTTAAAGAACTCAGTTAAACTAATGAATGGTCCTGCAGGGAGAACAGAGTTCACAAATACAAGACACTTCTGGGTGTGGCCAGAGAACCTCTCTAGCAATGAAATTCTGCTATTGACCATCTCCCTTCTCAAATGCATGCTTTGAACAGAGTTCATTCCAAATTACCGTTCAGGAACCCAGGGAAGGAAAAATTAAACCAATAAAGTTCAAGCTTAATCAAACAATATTAAAAGAACTGAAGATCAATTCAGTGGGGAGAATTCAGCACTAATGGTAGTCAGCAGTATACACACACATTTGTATTAGTGGTTGAAGTGAAAGTGCTTCCTACAATTATCAGTATTTGCTTGCACAAAACATTGATATTATTATACAAAATAGGCTGCAACACATTTCCTCACAAAGCTTCTTATATGATATCAAAGATTGAAAGCTTAAAAGTATTAGTTTTTATGGAGCAAAGTACCATTTCTAAATTTTAAGATCCACAAAAAGGACACTTTCCCTTGATTTAGAATTTGCCAATGTTCAGCTTCATACGTTGCCTCTTTGTTGTGGATTTTGGCAATAGTTTGTTGCTGAACTCCACGCTTGTCATTGTCCCACAGTGTAAAACCTCTGCCAGTAGGAGATTGTTGGAAAACACTGCTTCCCAATCACCTTTTTAGCACAATCAAAAATGTATAATTTTGATATGGGAAGAAACAAGAGAAGGCTACAGTGCAAGGTCAAAGCTCTTAGGGATTAACTGATGCCTGGAATGGCATTCCTCCCAGCTACACTTGTCTCCTCTTATGGTCAGTCCTGAATTCCATGATAGTACTAAGATCTCCATTTAGAATAATGCCATCAACATGCATGGGATTTTCCAAGAAGATACATTTCCTGGAGGTTTCCCTCTAAACAGAACTTAAATAAAATAGCAGCCCTCTTCATTGTCCAGATAAATCTTTGATCTGAACATTCTGTAATTTGACTTCAAGCCACTGAGGTCCTTATCAGAGGTTTCTTTTGTAATGTTTTGTAATTTGCCTTCCCAAAGCATTCCCCAAGTGCTGCACCTTTGAGAGTTCTGATGGAGAAATCCTTAGCAATAAAGGATGCAAACCCCTTATCTGTTCACCAAATAAAATGTCATCCAAGTAGTAATTGGAAATTCTTCAATCTCAGACTTTTTTATTAATTACAAATTAATGGCATCTTCACTTCCTCACAGTTACAATTTCTCTACCGCTTCAGTGACAGTAAAGAAAGAGTTTCAATATGTGGAATTTTTGGTGCAGTGGTTGAACGCTATTTAGCTATAGCAGTATTTAGCTATAAGTAACTTGACTAGTCAACTGGAACCTTAATTTTCTAGCTTCAGATGTACATACCACCAAGCTACTCCCAGCTATCTACTTCAGTTTTCATGGATCTCAAGTTAACGCTTTCACTCTTCACCATGTTTACGGGCTATTTTTATCCCCAAGCTAAAGCAGAACCTAAATAAAACAAGCCACGGTACGTACTAAATTGTGAGTGTTTTGCTTATCAAGCCGCTACAGTCATGCCAAAGTCTCACAGATAGTCCAATCACACCAAAACTAGGAATATTTTTAATTGAAATCAGTCTCCTAAAAGAGGTTGTACTCAGAGCTTGAAAAGCTTATCTGGAAACATAGGTGGCATCAGTGGTGCATACTGTCTCCTAAGCTATTCCATTTATTTATCAGGAGCCAAGTCATTTGATTTCAGCAATACAAATTTCACACTGCATAAGACAAGCAGTTTTAGAATTAAAACTGGTTTAGAGGAATGCAAGGATTATAGGAAACTTGCACATGGAAGCTTACAAAGGATCAGAATTTCACTCTGGGATCAGCATTGCTTCTCCCACGTTTGCTCTAACTCAGAGTAGCTGCATGTCAAATCATAGTCTCAATCCAACCTTGAAACATCGTAACCTGAACATTTATATTTTCACACAGAAACCTTAGAGCTGTGGAGGAAAAAAAACCAAGTGAGGTTTCAACAGAATCTGACTTTGAAATTAATTCAGAGCATATAATTTTTGTACTTTTTCATAATTTTTTCGTGGACAATGAGCTTCCCTGTAGGGTTAATAGGATCTGCCCTTAAAAATAATTTTGTCAGCAGAGAGCATACAGTTTTGGCTGCTGCTTAGTATGAGTCCAGTACTAATGCACAGACCTCATGGAGAACAAACATTATTTAAATTATTATGGTCGTGGACATCGAAAATTCTAAAAGCGCTCCTGAAGACACTTTAAAAGGCATTTTGTTTACTGGGACAGAGCAACACACCATAAAAACATCCCTTTAATATATTGTGGGGTAGACTTGAAAGCATATTTCACATCTGCAATCGGATGGGATCACATGTATTAGTGTCAATCAAGCCCAATGTTTCTTTGCCCAAAAGCCCTTAATCTGCCATGCTTTTCAGACACAAACCCTCAAACTTAAATTAAGATTGTAAAAGATGTAAGATCAATGAAACTGGTATTTCTGACAAAATGGTTCTGTGCATGTTTTATTTTAAAAACACTGCTATTTTTGGTGGCAGAAAATATTTATGTGATTAATTATTTTCTTCTTGAATTACATCATTACACAGCATTGAGTTTTGTGGAGATCAGTATAAACTAACCGAGGAAGACAAAAAAATCAGTTGTCAGTTTTTCTATTTTTTCTGACTTTAATGTGTTTTGATGGCTCTTTACAAGCTGAGTACTGCTTCACAGAAAACCACAGCAGAATGTGAGGCTGTGTCAGTTCATGCATCGTTTGCAGCTCTAGGCTCTGCTTTGTTTTCATAGTAGGACCCCTTTTTAGCCAGCAAAGGAAGTGAGCAGAGCTCATGCGTGTGGTGGAAATAAAATCACCTTCAAAATCTCAAGCTGTGTTTTATGAAATGCAAAATGAGTTACACTGCATTGTAACAGAGCAGAGACACACAAAACCCCTCAATGTTTGCTATTTTGAGGAATCTCATTCCCTACTTACTGGGCCTCCGCTCATCTCTATCAAGGGCAGAAGAGATGCTAAAAGTCTAGGATGACTTTCTAATGGAAAATGCATTTCTCTTATCTCTTCCACCTCGAGCCACAGCGTATAGATTGTATTGTGGAGTCTCACACAGGTACCTGCTCCTGGTGCTACCCTGCATATGTGCCTGCAGAGAAATCAGAGGAATTCTGGAGGGTCACACAGTGGGGAATGCTGACAGCATCAGACCAAGGATTGTCTTCTTAAAGCAAATGACATGGTCACAGCCCACAGATTCAACCTCTTTGGCCTTCATGCCTCCATCAAACCTGAGCAGTCTACAAAACATGTATGTTTAAGTTTAACTACCTCAGTTTTAACAGAATCTCATTTATATTCCAGTGGTGTTTTGTTCCTTTGTACAGCTGTCATCAAGCAGTCAAAACTGAGGGAAATGTTCTGTATGCTCTTGAACAGATTATCAGCTATGGCAACGACACCTGGGCAAGTAAGGCAAGGAAGATAGAAAAGCAGCAAAAAACCAATAAAAGGGGAGGAGCAGACCCAGCTAGTACAGCTCACCTGGGCCTTCAAAATCTCCTCCAGACACATTTGCTCTAGGGGCTCTGAGGGTGAAAGCACTAATGCTGATTTAATAGAATATACCTACAGGATGGCAGGCAATGTGCAGTTCAAGTCATGGGGGACTAGCATGAAATGGATGCTGCAGAAAAAGCCACCAGAACTGAGGAATTGTCTGAACTGGAAGGTAACAGAAACTTTTCAAATCATCTGCAAACTTAGAAACATATATGCATATCTCCCTACTCTAGGAGAAACTGAGAAAAGTAACTGAAGCAATGCAGGCTGATGTGGGCATTGGTCACAAGATACCCTCACAATTATGACTACAGAAAGCCAGGTAGTCTGGCAATTTCTCCCAGAAAATCATTCTCCAGGGTTAATGCCTGTTTATTATAAACACGCACTGCCATTTCAAGAAACTGCCAATTCCAGGCATAACATTTGTTCTTTCAAAGGAGGGAGATTACAAAGTAATTATTAAAAAAAACTTATTTCCATGTCATTGGGTTTGTATTGTTGTTGTACTACCGTAGGCAAACAACATAAAATTACTGGCTATTTTACTGCAACTTTTTCACCTTCCCTTTCACATACACCAAAATAAAACCAAAAACCTCCTTCCATTGTCAGTTCATAGAAGTATGATTTTATGAGTAAAAAGTCAGCTCAGAGCAAAATGATGCAGTTGCAATGAAACCACTACAGTGCCATGAAAAGCTGACTAGACAATCATAAAAGTAAAAATAGCCTCACATAAAGCCAAAAGTGTTTAATTTGCTTAAGGTTTTTTGGTTATTTAAGTGGAAAAAGACCAATTTGATCAGATGAGACCATGTCAAACATACATTGGTCATCTCCTAGAGGATGTTTTTACATCAAGAGCATATGAGGGCAATCTATGATGAACGTTTTCTTCACGTGAAACAACATTAAAGATGAAGACAGAGAGGAAGTGTTAATTTCTTTTAAACTTGCAGCTCTTCTGGCTTCTCTCTGTTGCTGCCCATTCCCAGACTGAGTGCACAGGTTTTGTGCTCTTCCTGTGTCCAGATGGGCTGTCTCATCCCACACATCCTGCCTGCCATACAGTTGCAGAAGGCACAATTACCATCACTGCCACTCAGCTGCCCCTCTGTTCCAGTACCCTGCCCAGAAACAGCCCTGGCTGGCAGGACCAGCACTCACAGGGACATTCAAAGAACCCCAGCAGCCCCCATGGGAAGACACATCCATGGGGACTTTGGCAAATTCTGACAAGCCTCTGCTGAATATGTGGAAGATGATGTTTTTCATCCTTGGCATCAGGCCAGGTGCAGGCACAGCCATGATAGTAAATTAGCCTCCTGCCAAATTTTTAGTCTCTGTTTCAAAACACTGGGGATTCTCAATTAAACTGTTGTAAGAAACTATGCAGCACAACAACATATTTCACCCTATCTTATTTAAGCAATACTGAATCATGTTTATTTACATTAAGCTAGAAATTTAAGACGAGGAATGTGTCTAACAGGAGTTGTCAACTTGTACACGCAGAGTCTACAATGTAACTAAACCCATCATCCCATAAGAGGAATTACTTGGGAGCTGAAAGCACCCAGAATTTCTACCAGATTTTGTGTTAGACAGCAGAGTAGGAATGTCAGTCACTCACAACCACCTATATTTATGTCAAAAGTTACAGAAAGAATTCATATTTTGTCAAAGTGGATCCTTTGGTCTTGGAGAGCAGCACTAGTACATTCAGCAAGTAAGGTACCAAGATACAGTGTCCCAGGTCTAAATTAGGTGTATAATCTCTCAGCAAAAAATAATGTCAAGAGGCTGTCTCTCAACAGCCAAAACCATTTCCCTCATACATGATGGAGTTCTTGGCTACAGTGTTTCTAAGGAAATCATTCCTGTTGATACACCACAGCAATTTTGCTGTACTTCTCCCCAGAAGGCATGTTCATTGTACTGGTTGGATGATGTTTTGAAGAAACCAAAGCAGCACGACTTCAAAGAAAGCTACTATTGTTCATCATTTACAGAACAAGTACCACTCATGAGTCTGTAAAAACAAGCCTATGGAATCAAAGTGGAGCAGATGCTGTCTTCATCAGTTGATCTTTAAGACTCTTTTCACCATTCTTTGGGTTTATCCCCATAAAAGTGCCAAGATCTTTCCTTTGAAGTCTAGCGCTGAGACTGGAAATGCAGCAATAGTGAAATGCTTTCTTAGATACAGCGCAGACTGCAGCCGACTGGCAGCAGGACAACTTCCCTTCAGGAGTGACGAGTAAGAGAACAGGAGTGGCCCTTCCCTCTACAGTGTGTGTAGCTTTTGGCTGACATTGCTATTGATGGCGCAGTTTTCTAATCTAGGGAATCACAATTAACGAAAGTAAACCAGCCTCTGGGTGGCAATCACATGCCACCTCCTACACGAACAGGTGACTTTGAAGACAAGTTTCCTGTCTCATGGGTCATTGCTCAGGAAAGTTCTTTCAATGCCAAGGTTTGGACACAAATCTTTTGAGAGGTAAGTCAATGAAGTATTAAACTGAGTTACTGAAACAAGTGAAAAACAACTTTGTACAAATATTCAGCAGACTTTGGTTGTTCTGGATTGATTTCTAAGTAAAAATGCCTTGACTGGTTTTGAGTTAGTATCAAAAGCTGATAGTTCCAGAAATAAATTTGTATATATTTGATTATAAATAGTTTTTTTGCTTTTTCATAAGCTGCTCTATGAAACTAAACATGTTTGTCTTGCCCTACCAGGTCACGGGGAATAGCAGAATCCACCTTATATATCCTAACGCTTGCAAGCATAATCTGCACATTGCACTAACCTTGCTATCTTTAATTACCCACAATACCTGAATTTCTGCTTACTGCAGTAGTAAGGGTATCTCTAAGTACTTCTGCTACAGCATTTTTCACTGAGGGAAACTATATTGAGCTCACAAGGGCCATTTAGTGGCATTCACATATTGGCATTAAGGCAACTTGATGAGGCCCATTGCTTAGTGGGTGTCCTACCACATGAATAAAAGATGGTAGTTTGCTGACCATGTCCCTTGAAATCCTTTGTCCATAAGTTTCTACAGTTGTCCTGCACTTAGGTCAGCATAAATAAATAAAATCATGGGAGATTTTTATTTTTAAAGCAGTTTATGAAGGTATTGCTGTCAAATCCCTCCTACTGGTGAAGAAGGAGACAGGTCAGCCGGCAGATGCACAATGTCTTTGAGGAGCTGTCGTCACACTTTTGTGCATTGCACATAAAACCTGAAACAAAAGGCATTGCACTCTGAACTGCTGGGTGATGTTCATTGAGGGTATTCCAGATGGGGAAATTGCATCCAACCGATGTTCAGTGCTAAAGCATCACCAGCCCAATAGTCCTTCAATTTCTGAAAAGCATGTTTGCCTTCCCTTGCCAATAGCCCCACTTAGGTATAAATGACCAGCACAGCAACCCCAGCACTGACCAGAGGAGCGGAGAATAAGCTTTCACTTGTACTGATTGAACAAAGCCAAGATTAATTAGATTTACACTAGAAATTACTGTGATTAGTTCAAAAGTATGTAAACTGATATTCTCTCTGTGGCTGACAGAAGCAGAGCTGGACTTTTTCCTAGGCTACACCACAATAACCTGGCTACATAGAGAAATATTGTATATTATCTGTTCCTGTTTTGCTCCACCACATCACAATTTTCTCTCTCTTCTGCTGCTACTGGCTATGGTGAGTGGGACTTACCTGGGAAGAATGGGAAACAAAGTACGTTTGCCTACTTTTTATTTTCTAACAGAGAGAATAATATTGTCAGCAGAAGTGTGAAGGTTTTAGGATGTGCTTTCCCTAAAATCCAGGGGGTTTATTCTTTATAACCTTTGATACAGCAACAAAAGCGCCACCACAGAAACAAGACATCTTTAGCTACTGGTTCCTCACTGTGTGCCATAAGTGCCCAGTTACTGAGGTGGATGGGCATTTTTCTTTTCAAAAAACAAATTAATAGTAATTTTTATGACAAAGATTTAAGAGCTGCAGTGGCACAGAAGAGTCTCCTTGCTGGTCACTGCAATGCCAATTGCACTGAAAGTCAACATCTACTGAGACAAAAGAGTGAAGTTGTAATATGGGAGAGAGATCAAATCCTACATAGTCAAGTTTAAAGAGCAAATATTAATTGTACTCTAAGCAGTTGTAACAATTTTCCCATGGAAGTGAACTTAGAACTTCTCGTGTTTAGAGGCAGGTAGGAGTACTGTTTAGAGATTTAGTTTTTATTAAGGCACTCATTGAAAGCACCATCTCATTGGATACCTTATATTTAAGGATAAACATCAGGCACACCTTAGCCCAAAGCTGTTTGGTGTTTTCCTTAGTATAATTGCAAGGAATTGAATTATCAAAATCATAGTGTCACTGAATACACAAACTTACAAGCCAGACTTCCTAGAAAGGAAGGATGATCAAAATATTCCCTTGGCTTTCCAGAGCCAAGGGTCTTATCTGCCTTTTTGCAGGCTTAGGGAATCACTCAGCTTTTCTGTGCCTTAGGACACTGTCTGTAGAAAGCAAAACCCTGAGTGATAAAATGACAAATAGACATGAAGATCAAGATGTTCAGATCATTGGGGCATCTAAGTAGACCTTTAGAAAATTCACATACTCCACTGCCTGGTGCAGTAGGAGAATAAATGGGACACTCTGCAGTTTCACCTGTGGCAAAGTGGTTTTTGTTGACTTTGGACACACCGAACTTGTAAAGCTTAGGAGCTGGTTCATCATACAGTCGTTTCCCACCTTCCATGTTTATGTTGGATTAACCATATATATTGAAGTACAATCCTTCATAGTGTCAAGACTATATTGAAATGCTGGAGGGCTAAAAGGCAACAAAAAATCTGATAAGAACATTTGTTTTGCACAAAGTAATTTGTTAGTATATTGGGAGTTCTTTTCAGCAACATAAAACTCTGCCTTTTGGACACCACATGGAACTGCAAGAAAATGCCAGGAGAAAATTCTAAGAGTTATCATAAATAAAGCACTTGTCATATTGCCCGTAAGTGCAGAGGTCTCTCTACTTTGTTATGCTCCAGTAATGGGCATAATGGTTTTATTTGCATAAAACCCAGATCCTATTATACTGTAGCTGCTTCTTCTTAAGCTCTTAAAATTACACTGGCTTCCTGAACTATCATGTTCAGAGCTGTTTGAAAAAAAAATCCAAACCAAAACACAAACATTTGTTATCTTTTTATGAAGTGAATTATTTGCATAATGCATTTAGACTGGGAACAAAAAAATATTTAGAGTAAAAGACATTTCTTCCTGCAGAATTGAACTCATTGGGGTGTTTAACCAAGGAAAAAAATGCATTTCTGCTGCTGCTTAATGGACATTACCAACAGGCGGTACAGATACCACGGTTCCCTAAATGATGGAGAATTTAAAATAAGTCACCTTCATAAAGTTATGTTCAGGAAAGAGATTGTTTGGGAAAAAAATCTCTTTTTTTTTTCCTAAGGGAGATTTTCATGTGGTCTTATTAATAGGAGAAGAAAATAAAAAATATTCTATTTCCATAATTCATCTCCTCACATTGCAGTCCAGCCAAGCAGCACTGTGGAACTCAGATGAGAAATAGCAGGAGCTGAGGCTGTTGGATATCCTCCATAGGGCCTACATCACTACATTTTAAGAATATAGGAAGCATGTTATTTACTGGATATCCCAAAGCACTCATTATGTTTGTATTGCATAAAGAATTAGAGGCTCTATATCATAGCTCGTTCAGCTTAAGATATTTTGAGTAGTTCCCCCTTACCTTGTGTCAGGAGATGCATTTGATACAGTAAGTGGCCCATGGAATCACTGTCATCCTTTCAAACACTCCTACATATTTGCAGCAGTTTTTCCCAACTGTATTCCCTTCCCAGACTTCTCGAGAATGGCGCAAGAGTTCAAACTGTTATTAGTTGTATTCATTTTGAACTCTGTAGCTCCTCTGCTAGTAGAATAATCCTTCATAGAGCAAGGAAATACCTAATGAGGATGAGAGACTGCTGATGACAACTCTTGGACAGTTGCCATCCGAGACTAGTGGAGAAGGAATTTGGTCAAAAGATTTCTCATTCCCTTGTGATCCAATAATGCAGAAAGGAAGAAACCCCATTGAAATCACTGAAATCTAGTGAAGCTTCAAAATTCTAGGTTTCATTATCACATCCTGGTAAGGGTAAGGTGGAAGAAGATGAAAGCATATTAATGAATATACAGACTACAGGTATCGGGGCAGGGATCTGATAACTCCTCCTCCACATAGCACAGAATGCATTGCTGTCCTCTCCAGCTCTTCAACAGCTTGCTCAGCAAAGAGCTTCTACTACTATGTTTTGTTTGTTTGTTCTTATAAGAATTCAAAGGACACAGTAGATACACCATTCTTTTTATATCATGCTATGGAACATGGGCATTTATTGTTTACTGTCACAGAGAGACCTAAGGATCTATCTGCCCTGTGAAAGCATTGAAACAAACCCAAAATACAGCTGAACAGTGGCAGAGATGCAAGGACACCACGGCTTGAATAGACTAGAGGTAACTGAATAAAAGGCTGTATTTCAAAACCAGTGCAGTATACTGATTGCTCTTAAAACCTCAAGGCTCTCTCAGAGTCTCTGCGGAGTTATTTCAGTAAGCTCAGGGCTCTTTTCCAAGTAAGGTATTCAAATCACAAGAAAAGGCTAAGAACAGCTATTGCAGTAGGCACTGACATCTTGTCAAGAGCTCTGACCAGTCAGAACAGGAACAGAGAATGAATTGCTTTCTCACCCCTGCAGACAGATTGTGGCAGGGTGAGAGGGAGACTGGCCTAGAAAAGCATTTCTTCTGTGAGTGGTTGGAGGGTCACAGTCACTATCACAGCTGAGATGGCAGGGATACACAACCCGAAAACTGAGGAAAGTAACCAGAACGCTTTTTCTCTCCTCAAAAACAAAACAAAACAAAACAACAAACCAAAAACCCAACCCCAACCAAAAACAATTACACAACCAAAAAAAAAAAAAACAACAACCAAAAAATACCACCCCAGAACAAACAAACAAAATCCAAACAAATAAAAACCAACACAAATGCCAGCTTCCTGGCTGGCCTGTACCTTGTTACACAAAAGCCAAAGTATATTTCTACTGGGTGAGGTATGGGGAGCAGTGTGGCAGAGCTACGCACCACTTTCTGTGTAAGTTGCTGTATTCATAGCAGGGTTTCCACCAGGAATTCAGTAGAAGTCATTATCTCACACAACTGTGGTAGCACCCTCTGCATCATGACAAAAACAAAACAAAAAACTCTATCCCTGAGCATCCATACTCACTCAGCTCCTGCTGATCACTGAGCTGCCTGCCCTCCCTTCCCTCTACCTTCCTCTCCAGCTGGATTACATTGCAGCAAATTTGCAATTTCATTTCCTATATTTTCATACATTGTAAAGTTCTATGGATGGAATATTCTGTTAGCCTTAAAACTTCCATTATCTGTTATTCATTATTTAAATGATCCCATTTTCTTATAATAAGGCAGCAAGTATTGGTCCAGCCCCAGGAACATCACAGACTCACATCCTGATCCCAGTGTGTTTAAAGCAGGAAAGGCATCCCTAGATTTCACAAAGCAAGGAGACAATGTCATTCAGTTCATAGGACTGAAACACTCAAGACAAAGAAGGTTTTAACAAGTCTAAGCACAGCACTGCTTAGGCTTTTTTTCTTTTAATCACATTTTCACAACACTTTTGTGATTTAGTAGCCCAGTTTCTAAATCTCACTGAAACTCATGGAGGCATATGAAATATTAACAACTTACAAACCAAACGAAAACATTAGATGCTAGAGAAAGCATCTTTTAATTGCCATAACTATTTTAAATTAACATACTGCTGTTAAGGCTTTCAAGATCATTAATACTCCTACTCATTTCCAGATTCTGAATTTTAATTCTTGGAATTTTAGCCTACATTTTCACTTTCTGTGAATTATCACTCTCTGATACTGTGTCTTTGAAACACACAGTATCAGACTTATATCACACACTTGTAGGCTGTGAAACACCTTTTAATGCAGTTTTGCTTTACATATTTTCTATGTGATAATGGAGACAGAGTTTACTGGTTTAGTGAGTCTTACACTTCTAGTGGTTGAGATTAACAGAATCACAGAATCAGTTACATTGGAAATGACCTCTGAGATCATTGAGTACAACCTATGACCTAATACCACCATGACAACCAGACCATGGCACTGAGTGCCACATCCAGCCTTTCCTTAAACACCTCAGGAATGGTGAGTCCACCATCTCCCTGGGCAGCCCATTCCCATATCTCATCAATCTTTCTGTGAGGAATGTTATACCTGAGTACTCGAAGATTACTAATTTCTACTGAGCTCTTGATCTTTAGATGTGTCCTCTTTAAATGTTTAAAACTTGTATGTGAAAGCATTTTATGAAATACTTCCTCAATAGCATCAAATGCAATCACAAAGAAATTGAATACAAAATAATTTCCTTTGCTACTTTGAGAAATAGACTGAAGTTTTATGCAAACTCACTACAATAAATATGCCATTGAAAAAACTTCATGTGCTACCTTTGATTTTCATTATGTCTGTAAGGTTTGTATTATGTTTGCAAGGGACTGAGATATTTTTAGTTTGGTACCATTGTTGCTTCTCATTCCAGCCGTGATCCTAATACATGTTTAATGCCCAAACCCAATCCGTCAGCCCAGCAAACATCATTAGTGTCTGAGATTAGGTTCAAGTTACTGTATAATCAGGCTCGTGTTCAGCTCAGAAACAGCGACACAGCAGAAAACAGCAGGGAACAACTTAAAATGCTTTTCAGCTGGTGTGACAGCAAGTGCTTCTCGTGTGTGCCAGGGCAAAGACAAACAGCACTCAAACCAAGTGGTGGAAAAGCTGGGAAAGTTTGCACGAAGGATGCTGAACACCAAAGCAAAAGCTTTGCTGGGAGATGGAAAAGAATAAACCTCCCTGAATGCAGGAGGCTACCACAGGGATATAGAGGCAGGCTCTTGATGGGAAGAGTCTGGCTACACTAGCAACAAATGCTGGGTGGTGTATCACGCAAGAGTCATTTAAATGGCAGCTTGTCCTCCTCTTCATCTGGATACAGCTTTTTTTTCTAGGATAAGTTCTGACTTTCTTTCTAGTTTCACTTTTGGAGTCAGGCTGGGCAAACCCCTGTCTTGCAAATGGTGCAAAATGGCAATTCATTTCATCATGACATTACAAAATACAACTCCTAATGCTGAAAACCAGCACTGTGCACATCAGTCACAGACCTTTAGTGAGAGGATAGGAATCACCTCCCAGCAAGAGGTCTGAATAAACTTCTAACTGATTATTATTGCATCTTAGTTGCCTGCCATTAGAGAAAATCGCAGAAAATATTTCCATTCTTCCTATACATAGGCAGAAGTTTCATAACCCTTCAAAATGGTTCAGAAGAAATAGTTTCTCCTTCATTGGTACCTGAATCTCCAAATAAATCTACAGTACTCACAGCCAGCTGCTGTGAGTGGACCTTCCAAGGCTAGATTTATGCAACCTGTTAGGGCTGAAAGTACTGCAGGGCACAGTTAGCTGTAGCCAACACCCAGAAGAAAATGATGCCTTTTTCAGCCTGGAGAAATCCTGGAAATAGGAGGATATCCAAATGGTAGATATAATGGTTTGTAGTCTAAGCAAATTCAAATCAAATGTACTTAAGGATAAAACCAAAAGCTGAAAATTCACAGTGCTCAGAGATCTCATTTACCAGGGAGTTCACACATCAATTAAAAGAGGCCAAGTTAAAAAACCCCTTCCAGCTGGGCTTTGCTGTGGAGGTGCCAGGTGGCCATTTAAGCAAGGCAGGACACAGAGAGCTCATGCTGTTAGATTCTCTCTAATGAAGAGAGATGGGAACACCCTTGCTGTCAAGAGGGAAGCAGGAAGACTAGATGCTGCATGAGGTAAAGTAACACAAAACATTCTTATCTCAATCAGAAATGTCCATTTTAGTTTGCAAAAAGCTTTCCACTATGAAATGTTGTAAATGTTGTCTCATAACACGCTCTCTTGTTTAGGGTATTGTGTTACTATCATGCAAGAGAACAGACAAGTAAGAATATACACTATAGGTTGTGTTAACCACATTGCCTAAGACTTTGGTTGTTTCTTTTTAATAAATAGCCTCCAACTACCACAGTGAGATCCATTTGTGGTTTTGGAGATTTTATTCTACCTTTTTAGGCTTAAAAATCTCATTTAATTATGGCCTAGAAATCTGTCTTTCCTATTCTAAAGTGGAAAGGTATTGAATTCCCCTCCACTGAATTAGAAACCCTAGTCACAGCTGAGAAGCATTTAGTACTCTGTCCTGCAGGGTACTGTACATTTATCTCATTATTGTCCCACAGACAAAAAATACTGAAATCTGTATATTTACATCAGGTGATGCCAGCAAAAGCCGTGAGGCATCATTCAGGAGCATCGTGCAAGTCACCAGTCCAGGAAGGAATGGAATCATGGAGCAGCAACACAAGTCTCATTCACACTCCACATGTTCCAACAAGATCTTGATTGTTTAGGGTGGACAAGACCTCTAAGATTATTGAATCAAAAATCTTCAGTTTTTTCATAAAATATAACCCCACAATCTACCACTGGGGATGTGACTGCTAGATGCAGACACCGGAAGGAAGCCCCTTTTACAGGTCACAGAGAGTTAGAAGGTACATAAATAAGATAAAAACAATGCAGTCACCATGAATATTGTGATTTCTGTGATACTCTATTTGCATAATTAAGTACAGAAGTCTGTGGAATCTTTCATTTTAAGGACTGCTTTTAACTGTGCCAAAAAATATAAGCTGTAGGTTAGGAAATAACAAGACAAACTTCACACTTCTATACTTTTGAAAACCAGAGGTATGTGGTTTAAAAAAAAAAAGTAGAAAACATAAGGCTTTGAATACAAGATATTTAAGCAGCATAGATTCACAATAGTATATGTTTGGACAAGAATTAAGAATTGATAATTCTTAGAATATAAGCAATAGAAATTGTTTACCTGTGCAATGAATGAAATTATTTCCATATATTACACAGATGCTTATCAAGAAAGAAAGCAACGAAAACGTTAGTCAAAAGTATTTTAAAGAAGTATTTAAAAAAATTTCAGTGCATGAAACTAGGAATGCTCCTAGGAAAGAGAGATGGAGATGTGGCAGATGGGCTCAAGTTCACTGTAAATTTAGAGAAATGGCTGCTAAGAATAAGATGTCCCTTAACTCTGATGACATTGACCATTACTGTAGAAGTCCCCAGCTAGAACAAGTAATTTGCATCAAATTATTTTTCTATTTGTACTTGGCCTTAAGCAGTTTAAAATATTCTAATATGCCACAATTTAATTATTTGAAGACCCATTCCTACAAATAATCTTCCATGATGGGATTATTGATGAGCCCTTCATCTTGAGTATATAAAGCAAAAATCAAGCATTACCATTTAACTTGGATTGTGCATTGTATTTTTTTATATATTTATAAGCATAATTATTAAAATTTGTGTCTTCTGATTAAAGACTCATCTGTATAAATTCATAATGTGATTTTGGAAAATATTCTTCATGTGTATAAATCTAATGCTCTGTACAGATATTCTTTATTCACTAAAATATTCATAGAAACCAAACAAAAGAACAGTCTGAACTAAATGTTGAGCTTTTTTCTTTAATACTCTTTTATTCCAGTGACTGCAAGTGAAGCTTTCTAAGGTATTTGCTTAGATTTATGCTTTGCCAGCACAAGCCAATGCCCCATCATGGCAGGACAGCAGGTCTGCCAGGATAGTGCAGAATATTCACTAAAGCACATCCTCCCAGGTTGTGGGTGGAGCCAAACTCTTTTACCTGGGACATTCTATCAAGTTTTGCTGTGATCACAGTAGGTGATAATTGCACAAGAAAGGGTCAAACTCCTATTCAAAAGATATGGTGAAACAGGGTTTGTTTCTAATAAGAACTCAAACCAGACTGAACGTGATCCCTTCAGTCACCTTGCAGAGGACCAGTGTTCTGAGTGCTAGCAAGAGGTGATTGTGCCTTTCAACACTCTCACGGTGTGAACACACAGATCTGTCTTTTTTTTCTCCACAGTGACAATCAAAATGGGCATCTGTAAATACCCTTTCAAAATGTCCAGACTAGCACTATACCTAAATATTGTCCCCTACATTACATGAAATTTAGTTGACTTTTCCCTAAAGTTGTCCTTATCACCAATCACACCACAGCTGAATCTACTGAGCATTCTGCCTAACATCATGTGCGAAGAGACTGTCAGCTTCCCATCACTATGGATATAGATATGTGGATAGAAAGACTGTAATCCTCCATAAGGAAAATTGCATTTGATTTTTCCAAAGAATCTAAGAGAATCTTTGTGTCAATGCTGTCAATGAAAGTCATCCCAGGGAAAGCCTGACAGTCACACCATGAATTTTCTTTCATTCTTATCCCAATCAAAAGAATTAGCCTAGAAATATCTCAGGTCAGATCCTTATTAAGACAAGAAAACATTGCAAATATAGCTAAGCAGAAGAAGCCCTGCAGGCTGTTGTCACCGTGCTGATCAGACAGATGCTCTTGTTGCACAGAATTTGGGGAATGTGGGCTGCATCATTTTTTGGACCAGCAAAGGAATCCTCTGAACCTTTGTTCCTCCACCTGCCCCTGCTACAGAGGAGCTTTTGCTTACCTGCTGCACCTCATTCTACCACGTGTCTCACTAAAGTCGGTACTCAGTCGCCACAGATACAAGGGTACGCTTTCATGTAAATCAGGATGTCAGGTAAAGCCCACAGGCAAACAGTGCCCTAGGAAATCAGCAAAGGTTTAAGATGATGCTGTGATACAAATGAAAATCTGGAGAGTGTTTTTTAAAACAAGCCCCCCTGCCCCTTACACCTTAGATTTTAGGTGATATTTCTTCCTTGCTCACTGCTAAGCCCATCTGCTTATACACGGAATCTTTTTTAAGTCCCTTGTTTAAGAGATCCTCTGTTCCTGCTGCAATCATTTCCATGGCAACTAATTTTCATGTCACAACTAGAAAGCAATGCAGGTTCAAGAGGTGAAAATCAGAGGCATATTGAGATAAACTTTTAAAAAGCTAGAATCGTGCACCTTGCTAGAATTTGCTAGAATCTAGCAAAATATGGGAAAAAAGAAAGGAACAAATTATGTCAGTTTAAATCAATTACTTGCTATATCATCAATTAAGTTTGCTGTGATAGAAGATTGCTTTTTGCCAGCTAAAGCGCGCAATCTGTGGTGTGACTGTAGTGTAAGATGTAAACTTGGTAATGCCTGAATGTGAAACATTTGGGCACACACATGGTAGCCAGGAGGGCGACCTTCCTGCAGGGGTTCAGATGTGGATGTGGCCCCGCAGAGCACCGAGCCTCAGGCTCTGGTCAGTCCTGCTGTGGTCACTGGGTGACAGTGCTTCTCACAGCACCTTAGCAAACATTCACTCTTTCTCTCTGACCACCTAAAAGGAACCCCAGTGTAACAACTTCTCCACTGCTGAACCCTGGATGCCCACAAGTACAACAACACTGTAGTAACATCAGCCTCACTTCTAAGGAAAAATTGCTTTCTGTATGGTTTGCTCTCGAGCAGACTTGGTACAGGGTGTGATTATGGAGCTCTCCCGCAGCAGGTTTAATTTTTCAGAGAAATTCTCTTCCTAAAAACCAACAATGCTGAATAACCTATCCAAAAATCCCTGTAGGTAGTCAAAACTTCATTAGACAACAGCCCTGAGCAACCAGAACCTGAACCCGTGCTAAGCAGGAGGTTGGATTGCAGCTGTCTGGGCATCTCTCCTAAGAGTCAAGTTTTTGCAATTCTATGAATTTCAGTGTGTTGGTGTCTTATTGAGCACAAATCCTATTTGCACACTGAGAGGCAGGACCAAAACAAAAGAAACAGAGCTGAAACTTATTCTCACAGTGCTACACTGTCGCTATTGTATCGGGGATGGAGAGAAAGGAAGCAGGCAGATTTCAGGAAAAGCGGAATTAATTATTTATTTACAGACCAGTTTATATCCTCTAGGTCGCTTGAATGGCATAAGGTCATTGGTTCTTTGACTATCCACCTCTCAGAATGATTGGCTAGATTCTACAACACCCATTTAAAAACAATTCTTCAGTTAGTAATAACAATACTGCAAAACATCTTGCACCTGCAAGATAAAGTAGTTAGTTTACAAAAACCTCTAACTGTTTCTCAGCCAGCATCCGTGCGAAAGTCTTCGCTTTCACACAGACACTGGCAATAGAGCTGGAAAATCTCTCTGCAACCAAGCTTTCAGCATCCACACTACACCACTATAGTGCAGCAGCTATAAAGCAAGTGTTCAATAGCAACTTCTGTTTGAGAAATGATGATATATAGTTCTGTTATGTGGTTTATGTTGGTATTTCCCTACCTTAAGTAAATCACATTATTTCACTTTGGGTCTATATTGGACCAAGGCAACTTTATTATACATTAAGTACTTTCTTCACTTTTTTTTTTCCTAGAGAGAAGTCCAGAAAGCTGCATGTGATCACACCTCCAGGGCAATATCATCCTCCTAGAAAATTCATCGTGTTCAGACATTTGTGTCCTCTGTTATACAAGGAGAATGAATTTACAGAAATAGGTCATCAGCAAACCTTAAACTCATAACTAGAACAAACTGACATGTTGCTGACCTCAAGAATTTCTGATGTAGCAAGCAGGAATATATGTTTGACAGAAGAACCATCAGAAATAACAATCATAAAGAATTTTAATGGTCTGAAGGAAAGATTTCTTTGCACTCCTTTCATGTGCAGTAGGCAGCTCAAATAACTTCCTGGTGGCTTACTATGTTTAAGTCACACCTACTGCTTTAAGCTGACGTATTTAATTATCAATGGAATGCTCTTCTGGAATTAGGCACTTGTGGGCCTCTTACCACAAGACTATTATTTTAAATCACAGAATCAGTTGGAAAAAAGCTTAGAGAGATAAGAAATTATGACTGACCAGAATCTATGTGAGAGGGAACTAAATCCTGAATTAGTCCCATAAACCTAACTCCTAAGATTCAACAGTTCCTAAATTTATTATGAGATCAGTATTCACTTACCAGAACTAGAAGAGTCAGATCTTAGAAAAATATTAGAGATGCAGGGGAAGGCAAGTTGTAAAACAGGAGCTGATGCAACAGCCTTTCTTCTCATTCCTGATTGCCCACAGAAAGCAGAGAAAGATGTGAGGTGGAAGCAAAGAAGCAGAACTCCAAACCCACAAAACCCCCAAAAACTCAACAAACTCAGATAAGGCAATCTCCTGCAAGTACAAGTGTCAGAAGCCAGCATAATGATACACATTAGAAACTAGTATTTAATTTCTTGAGAAGTCAAGGTGGATTTCACGGTAAGAGTTGTGGCTTGGCCATTAAGTCGCAGAAGCTGCAAGACTGCAATGTGCCCCAAGGCAGAAGCATTTCTCAGCTGTCACTACCGTGTATTTCCTCCACCGCCTGCCACACAAGCAAGCTGCTAATCTAAAATTACATTAGGACACAACATTTGACTAAACACATCACCTAAGTGAATCCATTTAAATCCAAGTTTAACACCTCTCTTAAATGCACAAAACCAAATCTAATAAAGGGCTGAATGGAGGTTTTGGCAACTGAGATTTGAAAAATGCATAAAGGAAGACATTAACTTTTCATTTTATCTCAAATGAAGAAGCCTAATTTTCATGGCAGCACAGAAGAGGATGAAATAAAGCAGTGTGAACTTATAGGCACATCACATCTATTTAAAGCATAACTACATGCAAACTTGGGAGGAAGGTGGAAGTGGCACTATAGGAAATGCAGTCACTGCACACCTTTAGATATAGTACCAATTAAAGTCTAGAGAGAAAAGAAAAAAAACTTCTAGCAGCAAACTGATTTACTCAGTACTGAGAAACCACATGAGAAGTCTTTAATCTCCAAATAGCTGTGACCAAAACTCATTAGGTGACGACAATCTTTAGTAAAGAACAGAAAAATCCTAGTCTTGCTATTACTAGAGAAAGCGTCAGATCACAGAGAGGATCAAACCAGCATCTTAAAATGGCTCATCCCCAAAGTCTGAGCAGAAATAAATTGGAAAAGCACTTAGAAGAACTACTTTTTGAATTTATTTCGATATCGGGATCATTGAAGCCAAGCATTTCCTTTAAAGTAATTAAAAGCAAAATTAATAGCACATTTTAAAAAAAGCATTTAAACTTGAGTTGCTGAAATATTGTTGAATATTTCTGAATTACCTTCAGGAAAATAAACGACTAAAATCTGCTGCAAGTGATAAAAAGGAGACCAAGAAAAGAGGTTGCTTTGCAGATCTAGCATTTCTGAAAATCTAGTTGTTGAATTACCTGTTTTTCAAATAAATTGGGTAGGCTTTGGGGGTTTTGTTACATTTGTTTGTTTGTAGTTTGTCTATTTTGGGGTGTTTTTTTGGTTTTGTTTCTATTTTCATTGAGGGGAAGTCAGGGAAGGCAGAAAATGTGTTTGCCATCAAGTACGAGACCTGGTAATGGGCAATTGCTTTGTATCCTCTTCAAAGGCCTATGCTGTAAACCACTGTGGTTTTATGGTGGAAAAAACTGAGAGCAGAGTCTACTTCACTGAGGGCTGTCTTGTCATCAATGAAAATCTCATCCTGCACTAGATTATTTAACTCAGTAATTGAATTATTATGAATTCATAACTGTCCATTATGGAAAACAACCAGTAAAATTAAATTCCAATTATAACTTGAACATTAATTCAGCACTGAGTTTCAGGAGACCAAAAAATTGTAGCTATTGAAATAGATTTCTCCAATGCTTTGAATGTGAGCTTTTGCTACTGATTCCATCTCAGGAAAGGTTCAAAGTCCTGTTTTGACTGCTTGACTGACTATATTGTGATTCATTGGCTCCCTACACTGTCAAAAGCTGATGCTGAATGTAAAATTCGGGGCACAATCTTGCTTTACTTTTCTCTTTATGCACCCTTCTTTGCTTTGCAAGAAAAGGTTCAAGTGTCTTCGTGTGATTGGAGTGAGGGAATGGTTATGGAAAAGTCAGCATAAAAGGATGGACACAAAATGTTTCCAATAGCATCCAGGAAGCAATATTAATTAATTTGACTACTTGTACCTTGGCATCCTCTGTTCAACATATGCCAGCTTGAAGAAATGCTTGCCAAGCCTATATTCCACTTACCCACTGCTCAAAAAAAAAAGTTTAATATGTAGGAAGTCTTCTCCCATAAGAAAAGTGTCATGAATACCTAAAAAATTATGTCAATTTTTAAAAGAATATCAAAACCAAATCCATTGATTTAAAAAACAGTTTGCATGTTACAACATCTAAATGTCATTTAGATTATTTCTTACTAGCTGACAAAAAAGAAAAATGTGAGTGGTTTAAAAAGCCACATTCAATTATTCTTTCCTTGACCATGAAACTCAAAATACCACTTCTTATCAGTCGACAGAATTCAGAAAAGATTAAAATATTGCTTTGAGTGTTTGGGGTTTTTTAGGATATATTAAATTCTCTATTATTTTCAGTTTGAGACAATCTGATTCAGATGAGCCTGTCCCTCAGTAACAGATACAGTCCCTGCCCTGCCTTCTCATGAGATGGCATAACTGGGAAAAATTGATTGAAAACAGTGACCAAAGAAGAATTCTTCAGAGCAGCCTTCCCTTTTTGCACCTTCCTGAACAAAAGCAAGCATGGATATTCTCTCACCCAGCCGGCCAGCCATCCCCTCTGTCGGGCACGTGTTCATGCCCTAGGTAAGATCCTCCCTGTCAAACTAGATGGTGCTGGTAACTTTCCAGTTCACAGTACTTTCTACAAGGTTCAATACCAGTTCAGGGTACCTGCTCTGAGCAATTCTCCTTGCTTTAGAGACCAAGGAAATAATGCTGACCTTATATCTACAGCCATTTCTCATTTTAATTAGTACATTTCTATATGAGATATCCATGGCAATCTTATTTCTCCATATTTTGTTCTTCAGTTCACAGTATATGTTCTGTGCACCAAACCTGAGCACTACAGGTGGGAAATAAGACACACTGAGTTAATTCAGAGTGTAGACAGACACGCAGACCTCATTATTACTTCTCTTAATCCTCTATTTTTGTTCTAATGACTGTGACATTTAAAAGGACATGAGAAGCAATTTGGTTGGTGCACAGCCTCTAACTGCACATCGATATTCTGCTGGTTGGGAGACCTTGGTTTAACTTCCAGGACTTTCTTCATCTTTGGGTCATTATAACCCATACCCTGAACCAAACGCACAAAAGCCCCAGAGTCATAACCATGCTCTGCTTTTCCTTGTTGTTGTGCCCATGACCCCAACAGCTGTGAGAATAACCTCTGCTACAAACATCTATTCTGTGTATTCTGCATGCTTAAAATAGCATCTTGACCAGTCAATAAATCATACTTGACATAGAGGAGAAATAAAAAGTAGAGGGAATTTACAGAAACATCACACCTTCCTCTTTAGAGATAGACAATTAGCGGGATTCAGTTTGATACCTCCATACAGGGCAATTAATATGTAAAACCAGAGTGGCTGATCCAAGCAAAAGGTCACGTGTCCTTGGAAAAAAAGATGATGGTGAAAGAGGATGATAAAATAAAAGGAAGCCAGGTGAAAGGCCTTGAAATGGCACTGTAAAGTAGAATGCAAGGAGTAGAAGTATAACCCTGATGGCCACACAACGCCACCTAGCAGACAATGTAAGGGGTGATTCTGGCAATGCATTCTGACACGTGCTGTGGTAAATTTCAGCACAGCAAAAATAGCTTTGCTTAAAGATACAACCTGCGAGGGAAATAAAAACAATTTAAAAACACTACAGTGGCCTTCAGCTGCTATAGTCTCATAAGGTAGATTAGCGCAGCAATACGATCTCACACCCTGTGCTTTGATGAGACTGTTGCGTGCTCCCTTGTGAACGAAGCAGAGAAACAACTGAGGTCTTAAAATAGACAAAGTCCTTAAATGAAGGCCTTAATTGCATCTGAGAATAAATTTTATGTCAGGAGTCAGTGGACAGTCTAACGAGCCTTATGAGACCTTAGTATGGTCTGTGCAGACAGCAGCATTTATGACAGAATCATTTGTTGAGTTTCTCTGAAAAGGCTGTCACAAACAGGCAGGTTTATCAACTTCATGGCTTGGTATCCACCTACTACCTGTTGACCTGGAGTCTTGAGAGCTTACACAGCTTGGATAGGCACTGATACTGGCACTGGAGCAAAGGTGGCACCTCCTAGGAGGTTACAAGATGGCACTCTTGTGAAAAGAGATGGAATAGACAGAAAAGCCCCATGCTATTTGGTTGTAAGACAAGAAAAGATCACCAGAAAAATAATGGGATGAGCTAAACAGGCCAAAGGAGAATATACCATCTTCTCAGAAGGTATTAAAGCAAGGCTTGGAGACTTTTCAGAAAACTGAGGCATGTGTGCATGGAGATTAAACTCAGTCAACTGGAAGAAAAAAAGAAGGGGTAAAAAAACCTCTTGTGGACAAACAGCTACAAACAAGACTGAATTTGTACATCATGTATGATACCGATTTCATTCTTAGTGGAAACTGAGTTTATAAGAAACTCTAGGTACCCTCCACTCCAAATTGGATGAAAATCCAATAAACAGATATGCACATGGCATTTACAGTAAGTATATTTGCAATGCAGCAAAACAAAAAAAAATTCAGTTCAGGTAAAACAGTAGTTACACTATATATGAATAAGTATAAAAATAAATCCAGATTCAAGATCATGAATCACTGTCAAACTAGACAGGAAAAAAATACCAGAACCATGAAAAATACACATGCAATTTATTTTAGATACTTCCATATATTTCTTTTTCTGCATTTATTTTTCATGTATTTATATACCTTTTCTACTGGCTGCTCTACTATGTAGTCATTTATATCGGGGTATCTGCTCCAATATTCAGGTACTTGAACAGCTGTAGTTAAGATACTTCATCTTCCTTTAATGTAAAACAAATTAAACAAAAGCTTTTGATCTAAAGACAGCATATTACTACATATAACTAGCCTTTCAAATATAAACGTTAAACAAATCTTTATTATTGCACACTAGCAAGTGGGGATTTTTCTACTAGCATCATCTGCTAAGCCCTTCTGTTAGTTCTTTTTATGCTGTGAGCCCACGTATTATCCCAATAACTACTTCCTTATGGAAGAACCCTGTCTAGTGCTGTAGAACACACCAAATCTTCTGCAGAATTTTGAAGTCAATGTCTAGATCTTACAACAGGGAAATCGGTCTCAATTTGGTTCTCTCCACTCTTTAGTGTGTAGTCAGTGTGGAGACCTGCTTTTGTTGGGGTTTTGTTTGGTTGGTTTTCATTTCTTCAGGGTTTTTGGTTTCGTTCTAGGGGGTTTTGGGTGTTTTGGGTTGGATGTGTTCTTGTTGGGGTGTTTGTGTCTGAGGTTTTTTTCTGTTTGGGTTTTTTTACTTATATCAAGGTATCTCTCTGAGCCTGCTGCCACACAGGCCAATATAGAGCAATTAAGGCTGGAATTAGATTTCAAGTACAGTAATTCGTGCTAAGGTGATGTTTCTTTCCTGACAAACAGGTATGTCTGCAGATGCCCAGCATTTGCCATCAGCTGGGTAACTCAGTGTTGCCCTTGATGCATCTGGGAGAGGAGCAGGTGTTTTGCCCACCAAGCAAATGAGAAGAGTTTTGTGCTGTTCTGCTGCCCTTGATATTGAGGCTCAGTAGCCAGACTCCTGCACCTTGTTAGAGAAGAAAGCAAGACACAGTAAGACCTTGGATGTGAATCCTGAATCTCTCCCTTAGCTTATTAGAGTGCTATCAGTTCTTGTTTGGCAACTGATGCCATTTTGCTGCTATCTGTCAGCAGGTTTTTGAGTGGTGAAGAAGCAGACTGGTTTAGCACCCTGTATGGACACTGGCAACTAACCAAAGTGAGCTAAGGTATCCACCGAAGTCCAGCCTCCATCCAACAGCACAACTGAGAGAGGATTTACAAGCAACAGAAGACACACATCTAGGCTGCTGCAGTAACATTTTTATGCCAAGCCCTTCATTACAGACTGTTTCAATGCCCTTAAATTAAAGAAGCACCTTCCTGCTTCCTGTTGGCGTAACTCAGCCAGACAAGTGGCTGAGAGTTAAGCACAATCCCAGCAATGAGCACTGGCCACTCAGAACAGCTATTCACTAGCAAACCCTACAGAGGTAGCATTTATCTCCTGTCCATCTGCTCCTGCACCACTGCAGGACCATATCCCTGTGATTCCTTTGATTTTTATTCAAGAATGTTTGCTTCTTTAGAGGTGAAATTCCCCAATACATGCTTCAACAGCAACATCCACATGCAATTTTTTTTTGACAGAACACAGTATTAGTTGCAAAATCCTAATTGAAAGCCCTCTTCTCTAATTTTCCAGATGTGTAAAACTTGCTATGTGTTTTCTCTTCACCATTCAGGTTCCCTAAAAAAGCTATTCCCAGTAGAAGTTCCTAATAAAAAGCTATTTTACACCATGCTTAAAAAACAGGGAATGTGACATGCAAGTTCCCTGTAGGGCTGCATCCACCAGGTGTTCCCAAGGCCACCGGAAGGAGAGAGGCAGCAGCCCAGCTCTTTTAACCTACATTTCTTCCTTGCTCCACAGCATCCAGGTACTGGGAACAGTTTGCAACACTGACTGCATGTCAAAAGATCTCCCTTTCCTCCTGAGGTCCTAGACAAGATGAGTATACCCAACATTTCACAAAATAATTAAAGTATAAGGATACGGAGACATCTCAAGGACTCCTGACACAGGATCATACAAAAAATAAAACCATGCCTTAGCTGCAGGTACAAATGAGCCTTTTCATACAAGAGACAAGCAACACAGATTATTTATCAATCAGATAGGTAGGGAACAAGGAGAGCTAGGGGAGAAAAGGACATGTGATGTCAAGTAGTATTGCCACTCTGAAGTTCCTTCTCCTTTCTGACTTTTCTGTCTATTTTTAAATACATATTTTTATTAGGTAGTAAGGTCGTGGTACAGCTCACATAAAACTTGCAGAACTTGCAAACAAGGACTCAGTGCTTGCTGCTTCACATAAACTGAAGGTTATTTGGGACTGAGGTGAAGCAATGCAACGGTGCTAATAAAGAGGTTTGTGTTTTTTCTACATTTTGTTCTTAAGTGCACATGCAAAAAGACCCTCATAAGCACCAAAATTATGGATATGGCTCTGAAAATATGAAGGTTTTTATACAGAATGTCGTGACAACCCGTATTTTCTTAAAACAGTTAGCTTAGGAGTGCTGAAACTTTAGAAAGGCATATCACATTTTACTGGAAAATAGGGAAAATAGAACCAAAGGAAAAAAAAAAGGTAGTGTGACCAGAATGTAGCCAAAAAGAGAAAATGGCTTTTTTAAAAAAACATTCCCATTAATTCTGAAAATTTTCTTTCTGCAACAAACAAATATAATCAAGAAATAATTTGTATGTTTCTCTAGTAAAGAAATCCAAACATTTGTAGTTTCTAAGTGAAGTTACTGGAGTTGCACAATCATAGAAGGCCTGTTCTCCAACTCAGTAGATTTCATGCCGCACAGATTGACCCTGATTGTGCACATGAAACAGGCAGTAAGTCATATACTTTTGTCTTCCTATTTAGATAAAGGGATGACAATGGTTGTCTAAGAGGACTTTTATCACCGTATTCTGAAAAATCTGCCTTTTAAATTCCATTTTTCAACAAGTCTCACTCATACTGTATTTTTCCCCCTTTGTCCTTGAGCCCAATGCAGTTAATGGTCTGTTCCTCATATCTTTAGCTACATTACTGAATGAACTCTGTGAGTGAAAGTACCTGTCAGATTGTCACCCTGCATCAGCATAACACATGGAATTGCGGCTGGATAAAACAGTGCAACTTCGGGGACACGACTGACTGCTGAAACAATGGCAGCTGGCCAAGATGAAAACCACCCCACAAATTGCTTCCCAATTTCAACAGCAAGTAGTATTGGTCATTTAGTTCCACTATTTCCTGTTATTTACCTTAGATTAGCAACTGAGCTCTCGGGAAGGGCCTGCTGAGTGACTTCCGAGGTGGAATTGCAAAGCAGAAACAACAAAAAGAGGACAGCAGCAATCACTATTGACTTCCCCCTCCCACCCCTATGATTTCACCAGGATCAGTACCTTGCTTAATAGGGGCTGCTTTAACAAAAAAGCATAAACCAGAAGACTAGGAAACAATCTTGCTTAAGGATCAATGGCCTGTACTCCTGATTCTGAAAGAAAAATATTTGGATATAACTCACTAATCAAAAGAACAGAGACATATGCCATAATAACGTAAGAGGGAAAACAAAGCATTTGAAGAAAAGCAGTGTGTTGTACACATATTTCACTTTCAGTTCACTTCTTTTTTTTCTCTCTCATCTCCCCACTGACAAATCTTTTATATAAATGGCAAAATAAGTGTTTCACTAAGACAATCCTTTTCTGCTGGCTTTTCCATGAGCTCCATCTATGAGTCATGTCAAGTTCAGATTTTCAGTCATATTGAGGAGGATCTAGGGGAAAATCTTACCCATTATATTAATTAATCAGGTCAAAGTACTAATACAATTTTTCCAAGGTGCTTCAGGACGACTGCTGGTGAGAAATGCACTTTTGCCACTAGACTAGTATTAACAGTGCTGAACCAGTCACACCTTCATATTTCTGATTTCCTGCTGTTGCAGAAGCCAACCTCAAAACAAAATTTGTAATTTGTGTACTGTTGAAGAAGCCACAATGCAATGCAGTTTTACAACTGATATGTTTCCCCAGCAAACCAGATTAGAATTCAGTGATTCTATACTCCTGCCACCTTTGCTACCTTAACTCAGTCTGGCATAATAACAACATATGCATTTAAAGTGTCATCTGTCAACTCGCATCTCTCAGAAGCAGAACAACTTATTGGTTTGTTGCAGCCTCACCTCAAATCAAGGCTACCATGTCCTTCTAGGGGACAGAGTACAGTCATTATATAACTTTAGTTTGAAGGCTTTCTCAATCCTAACCCTTTCACTGTAAAACAGAGTAAATGAAAACTTAAGAGCTGAGCTATAAATGTTTGCAAGGTCCTCTAATACATGGAAGCAGCTAAGGCTGTTTGAGATCACACATATGATATCAGTGACTGAAGGAAACTTCTGATGCAGCAATGCTGAAGGTTTGCAGCCTCCTGTAGCAGCATTGCAAATTTAGCAAGACAGGGAAAGAGTCCTCATTCTGGAGGCCTTACAATCTAAAATGCAAATAGTGAAATTACTAGCCATAGGACACACAGGCAGCCAATGCTGAAATCCAGGTTAAAATTCAGTGCTCTCAGTGCCCAGTTTAATCTATTGCTTTGTCAGAAAGACACATGAGACGGCTCCATGGAAATCTGTGCAGAGGGACTGTCTGATTCAACACAGAAGCCTTTGCTTTGAGGATAATTGCAGAATTGCTTTGTTTTGTCTCCCTATGTAAATCTGCCATATGGGCCTCAAGCTACTGTAATGACAGAAAAAGTTGAGGAGTTTGATAATTCTTGGTTTTAGAAAGTGATTAAGGTCTGGCAGCTGGCACGTATGAAGCAGGAAAATTCAATCTAGCATGCCCAGCTGCACTGTGGAAGTAAGATGAGCCAAAACAGTCTCTCTGCAGACAGGGAAAGCTTGCTCAAGAATTGCCAAAAGTGCTCAGGTACAGAATGTCACCTAAAATTAAGAAAAGGGAGCAGCAAAATCAAAGAGTCTTTCAAAAAGGTGGAAGCAGGTTGAGACACGAAAAGCACAATAATGGCTCCTATAACAAAAATGTGGGTACATAAAAAGATTATCTTAGGAAATTCTCTCTTTGAATGACTATGGATAGTTATTAGGAATTCATTAGATAGTGAAAGAGAATACACTCCATAGCTTTGCTGTCTAAGCAATCTTCATAATTGCACACACTGCACAGTACTCAATAACTCTTTTTGAGTAGTGATACCTAAGAAATTCTGCCAGGTAGAGCTCCAGAAAGGAAGCAATACCTTTAGATCCTCAAAACTATTACATTTTACAAAAGAAGACATAACAAACCAGCAAACTAAAGACAAGAGGCCTAATTCAAGAACACAAAATCAAGATGGGAAGACATAAAAGACTTGAGATGATAACAATGTTGAGATTATATTTTTTACATAATGAAAAGATACATATTTAGACATACTTTATACATTATGTAAATATGTTAATATACACGAGTATACGTGCACATGGTGAACTAAACTGTTTGTTTATTTGATTCTAATCCCAAATGGCTGTAATGGCCATGATGCCTGTATAGTCAACTCCGCATTAAAATACAGTGAAAACAGTAAAATTAGATTCTCATACTGTAACTATTATGCCAAAATCTGGACTCACTTAAATTGAGCCACAGAACATAAATGGAGATCAAACACACAGTGTCTCAAACAACGACATCTTGATCAATTACCAAGGCATTCAATAATAGAAAATGAGAGTTCTTGACTCATTGCCCAACCAATTGGTAATTTATAATTAAAAAAGGGTTTTACCACATGTAGAACATGGTGCAGAACAAGAATCAATATTCATATAAAATGAGATAACTAGCTTAGTGGCAAAACCTTTTTCTCAATATACCACGAATTTTTTTTTTTTTTTGTATGCTACTTCATTTCTTAACTGTTAACTGAGATTCTGTGTTCTATTCTATATTTTTATGATCGGGAGTAAGACATCATTCAGTGTCATACATTGTTTGGGCAGTAGGTACCACTATGCTTTCAGAGTTCTAGAGAGACAAAATGAAAAACACAACCAGACCTCAAACTATTAGAAATTCTTTTGGCTTGGGAAAGTTGTTAGTGCTGCTTTAAACAAAACTATTTAAAATTAGTTTCAATTCCTAATTAAATGATTGTTGCAACAGAAAGCAATGAAGTACAAAGGTTGCTATGACAATGTTTATGCTCACACTCAGGGAAGATCCATCTTTAAACTTACAAATGAATTTTACCACATAAAAATGGCTTGATGAAAACCTGTAATTTTTGCTTAGTGAAAAAGAAGCTAATCCTTCAACTGGTATGAAGCCTCTACAGTAAAAGTCTGAGCTAATAGTGTAAAGTTGTTAAAAAGTTTTATTTGCTTTTATTTATTAGCATCACTGATGTGATGCAACTGCATGCATTCCACCTGAAAATATCACTACAACTGTTTAAGTATTGGGGCCTCCCTATAAATTATGACCCTTCAGTAGAATATGTTTTCCCTATAAAGTCAGTCCATAGCTTCAGTTTTATGGGTTTTCACAGCAAACTCTTTCATAACTTGAAAGAGAATAGTGTGGATACGGATATATGTATATAAACATGCTAATATTCAAACACATACAGATATATACAAAAGCACAGCACATATACACACACACTATTGACAAAAGGAATTGGGAAGATGCAAAAAAGATCCCTTTTCACTGATTTTTTTTTTTTTTCAAATTGTGTATTGCCTTTAAAAAGCCACTGCAATATTCCTTGATACGTTTGAACTAATTGCTCCTGACAGAATTTGATCCTTTTCTTTTTCTCATATAAGTCATTCCTGGAACATTATTTCTGCTCATGTACTTTGCTGACTTTCTCACATTGACGAGTTATTAGCAACAGCTATTCACCTATAATCCAAACCGCTGTTTGCCCAGATGAAAAATGGAATTGTAGACTATAGAAATTCTAGGAAAGAATGCATTCTGGCCTCAAGGAACCATGAAGACATATGAAAAATCCATTTCATAGGCTGGAAAAATCAGTCCCCGGCTGCATTACAGATGCAGGACCCAGGAACTCTGATGCTTTTGCACAACCAATAGGGCTAGGCAAAAAGTAATTCCTTCTTTTCTGGGTTGTCTTGAAAAAAAAAGCTGTAATTCATGCAAGATTTCAATAGATTCCTGATCCCTTATAGTGATAGGTAATTTGGTTGAAATAAAGAAATTTTCCATCGTGTTGCTCCTTTGGAAATTGTAAGGTTGACTATAATTCCCCGCTTAACACATGACTATGGAGCAAACCTTGCCCTGAAATGGACACAGTGTCATATATATGAAGGTAGGTACACAAAGCAAAGCCTTTTAAACAAAGCTGTAAAATTAAACAAATATGTCTCAACTTCACAGACAACTCCTTAAACTGACAAAAAGAGCTCTGAAAACTTTCTTTGATGAAATTTTCAGTAATTGCTCTCCCTGCTGCTCTTTGTGGATGAGTTTCATTCTGTTCTAGAGTAATCCATTTAAGTTAGAGGAGGGAAGTGCTGGTTCATTAAACAGCTAAGAAGGTGACAGTACTGAGCTGGAGCTTCCAAATCACGTTTGTGTGCCTGTTAAATTGAAAATTCTGTTGCCAAAGCAAAATAGCAATCGTTACAGAGGAGAACAACAAGCGAGAAGAGATTCTAAGGCTTTGAACCACCTTCCAGGGATGCAAGTAACTTTCTTTTTCTCCTGAACACTGACCTGGGAAGGATCTCCACCTGGGCTTACTTGATATTGTATTTCAATTGCTTTGCTTGTAAATACAACCCTGACAGAAGAGAAAAACGTTAAGCACTGAAGACACTGAAATTTACAGATTGATTTGCTCTAATGGATCTCTTTTTTTCAAGAGAAGGTAGAAAAGGGAAAAGCCATAGTTTGTAAACTTTTTAAACTGCTGTAAAGGAATTTCCCAAGTGAATTTGCTCAACTAAGTCTCTGAGGATTAAGCTTTCTCATTATATTGCTTTGTGGGAAGCATCCAGGTGGATGGAGAAAGAATGCAAGATAGTTCTGATGGTACACCTGTAATGCATCTGGTATGTTACAGTACTCCAACTCCATGGATACACTATATTCTCTATTTCCTGGTTGGAATGGTATTGAGAGGAATCACATTATTCAAAGGGTCTTTTCCTGTAGAAACGTTTATGAAACTTCCATATTAATTTTTGAAATCATTAATAGCCATTTCTCTGCAGGTTTGTTTTGTTTCTTCTACGCACCATCAGAAAACTCCAAGGCAAGGGAATAGCTTGCTAAAATTTGGAATTCATTCAACCAGCTCTTTTCTGTTCTGGTCATTGTCGGACTACAGCAACAACAAAAGAGAAATGTGACATTCCTTCAGTTTGCTCTATGGCAGCAGCCTGCTGGGCTGTCTAGTGCTATTCCCACTTGTGTGCCAGGCTGCAGCACACAGGAAGCAAACAACATATTTCCCAAGGAGTAAATGCTCAGTGTTACACTGTCAAACCATTGGTTTCTCAAAGATAAGGTAGCACATGGTGCATAACTTCTTTGTAAGCACAGGTTACAACACAGACTTAGCAAGCGTATTTTGGGATAGGACTATTTCCTATACCCTCATAGTTTGCTCAGTTCAGTCATGAAAGGAGTTTTTAAAGTGCACGTAATATTACAGCAGTCTACTCCCCACAACTTTTATTGATGCTCTTTGTTGTGGTTTAAACTCTGTTGGCAACTAAGACCCACACAGCTGCTCGCTCACTCCCCTCATGGGGATGGGGGAGGAATAAGAAGAGTGACAGAGAAAACGTGTGGGTGGAGATAAAGACAGTTTAATAGTGAAAGCAAAAGCTATGCACCCAAACAAAGCAAAACAAGGAATTCATTCACCACTTCCCATGGGCAGGGAGGTGTTCAGCCACCCCCAGGAGAGCAGGGCTCCACCACGTATGTACTTGGGAAGATGAACACCATCACTCTGAATATCAACCCTCTTCCTTCCTTCCTCTTCCTCAGGTGTACATGCTCAGCATGACACCACGTGTTATGGAATATCCCTTTGGTCAGTTGGGGTCAGCTGTCCTGGCTGTTCCCTCCCAATTCCTTGTGCACCCCCAGTCTCCTCACGGGTGGGGTGAGAAGCAGAACGGCCTTGGCTCTGTGTAAGCTCTGCTCAGCAATAGCCAAAACATCTCTGTATTATCAACACCGAATCCCAAATTGAGCTCCATATCAGCTACCGTGAAGAAGTTAACCCTATCCTAGCCAAGCCCAGCACACACTTTCTTCTAAAAATGTAGAAGAGCTTATGCCTTTTAGTGTTTGTGTAAAGCTTGCAAGAACCCAGTGACTTCATTCAGAGGAGTTGCCAAACGCCTGTATTTCCTCTAGAAGAGTGGGAGCTGCAGAAAAGGAGTTTGTCTTCTGAAAAAAAATTCTCCTCTGCACAACGCAATAGCTGCTTCAGTAACGCCAAGTGACACTAAACCCCAGTGATTTAGGTGCTTAGAGAATCTTCTCTATGCAGGTAGATCAGCAGGAGGCAAAGAAGCCCTCCAATAGTTTTTGTTCTATCCCTTCTCCCCATTAGTTACAGCAACGTATACATTTCAGCTTCCAGATCTAGAAAAAAATATTCAAACCCAACATGTAAATGAAAGGGTTGCTTAGGTGACTTTCCACAAAGATGAAATAAGAAATTCTCCATCAAAAAAATACAAAGCCTCTAATCCTCACCACTAACCTAAGGTTAGTAGAAAAGCTTAGTTAAACACATGCAGTAATTTTCTTAATCAGCCAGCACTTCAGAAAGACAGATGCTTCTGTTTATGTTGGTCTATTATCAAGTCTTTTGGTGTCTGAATAATTCTTACGCCTATCCTGAAACTTCATTTACATAAATTTCTTCTGTATTATTCTGCCTTTTGTGACAGATAGTACAAGTATTTTTATTTGGTTGGTTGGCTTATCTTTATTGGCCTTTAGAATCACACTATTTTGTGCATTTCCTGTATCTTTTATTCAACTGGCGTGATCAAAAATTAGGAATAATTACACCATGTGTATGAAAATCAAAAGCTGCATTAGAACTTATTCTAGTCTTGAAACTCGTGCAGGAAACCCACTGCTGTATCTGTTTTTTATTTACCAAATGCCATCTGTTAGAGCTCTCTAGAGAGGCTTATACAAACAATGTAAATCACAGGCTGTCTGAGGCTGCCAGGGACCTCTGGAGGTCATCTGTTCCCGCACTCCACTCAAGCAGGGCCAACTAAAGCTGGCTGTGCAGGACCATGTCCAGAACGCTTCTGAATACTGTCAAGCATGAAACCTCCACGCCCTCTCTGGACAGCTGTGCCAGTGCTCAGCCACCCTCACAGCAAAGGGTTTCCTGATGTTCAGACAAAATCTCCAGTTTCAGTCTGCACCCATGGCCTCTGGTCCTGCCACTGGGCATCACTGAAAACCTCTCACTCTTTGCACTTTCCCTCCAGGTATTTACATACTCTAAGATTCGCCTGAACCTTCTCTTCTCCAGGCTGAACAATCCCAGATGCCTCAGCCTTTCCTCACGGGATAGATGCTGCAGTCCCTTAATAACCTTCGTGGCCCTTCATTATGCTCTCTCCAGGATGCCCTTGTGCTCTTGTGCTGAGCAGTCCAGAACTGGACACAGCACGGCAGGTGAGGACACTGGTGCGGAGTAGAGAGGATGGAGCAACTCAATGCTGTTACTTGTCACAGGTCTGTAAGTGATACAATACCAGAACAGCTCGGACAGAAACATGAAAGCTCCAACTTTGAAATTGTGCATCTGATTTTATCAATATTGCCTAACAACAACATCCTTAAGAAAAAAAGAGTGAAACAAGACAGATCTTGTTGATTCCATAGGTAAGAATTTATCTTTCACATTTACATTCTTGTGTCTGGCTAAACGAATTAATTACCCCAAATCTCCGTTACTGGATGAACAAAAGACCAAGGACTCAATTACTATAGTTTTGATTTTAATTTCTCTTGATTATTCTGAGCACCAAATAGACCAAGGTTTGACTCTATTGGCTTCACACACATAAAAAAGGCTTTCCTTCATATCCTTAAGTGCATTTCACACAACGCATCATTGTGATAGTCAAAAACTAAACAAGATTTTAGAAACTTTCATGGCATTAGCAATGATATATTTTTTGACTATGCTCATCTTGAGCAACAGGATGCTGAATGCCATCCTTTTCATCTTTTATGGCAAGGTTTTTCTATAATAGTCTAGTGAAAATGTGAAAAAAATGCAAAAAATTTATTAAGAAAAGAACTTAATCTTCAGAGGAAGACTTTTTTTCTGTTCTTCACATCCCATTCTTTTATTTATTTAACTCACTAAAAATACAACCCACAGCCACTCTTAAGTAAAGCAGTAAATCAGGAGAGATGTGCAAAATTTAGCTGAGTCTAGATTTAGACAAATTACTCAAGCCTACTTCCAGATTGAACCCCCATGACCCTCTTAGTATAATATCAGCTCACTGTGTATCTGTTTTAGCAAAAATCTCACTAAGCATCCAGCATGCAAGCAATTTTTCCCCCTTCCATCGAATGGCTATTTAAGGAACATAAATAACAATAGAACTCCAATCCATTTCTGCCTATTTTCTGAATCATGAGTAAGGTGAAATAAATATACAGTAGTGACTAGGTTGCACATAAGCAAGATTACAAAATGCAAGACTGGTATCAATGTTCCTTGGCCAGTATTGCTGAAGAGCTCCAAAGCAATTAATCCTAGAGAACAGGTTTCCAATCTCCCTGAAGTCAAGCACTTTCTTCTACTAATAGATTATCAAACCTCAAAATACGGGCTCATCAAATTAACTACTAGCAGTAGTAATCGGGTAAAGAGCTTGCAAGTCTTGTTGCAGTGACAGGCTTATGTCACCATTAACAGATAAAATAAAAACTACTTATTACAGGTATTACTATCAGGATCGAGTGGGTGTTTTGTGACCAAAACTTAACTGAATCAACCCCATTTTCCCTTTCATCTTTCAGAGAGTTCTGGATACAGCCATCACTAGCCTACTTCACAATCCTCACTGTAAACAGTGGTATTCCACAATATAACAAAGGATTCTTGAAATATTTGAGCTTAAGGACTAACAAACGTGTTGACTACATTAGCTGATTCTGTTATATAAGCTAACACAAACTTACCTGTCTCTATTGAGAACCATTATAGCATCATAACTCATAACACACATTTCTATATTCACAGTATAGAGTACATTCTAGAATCTTCTTGCTTAAAAGGTACTATAAACATGTAAGACATTGTTGGCTCACCAGCCTTCATATTCTACCAGTGCCTAATATTGCCTTCTATTTATCTTTACATACAGTACAGAAAGTATAAAAGAAATAAATTCCTTCCAGCCTCCAGCTTTAAAAACTAATTCACATTAAAATATGACACTGACTTGTAGTGGAATAAGCCAGGTGAAACAAACTGCTCTAGCCAGGCTTTGACAGACAGCTTCAATCAGCCTACTTATCCTCCATGTGGAAGCTGTAATCCAGGCTGCTGCCAGCTGCTTCCCTAAAAAGCTCTTCCTCATTCTGTACATCAGAATTGCTACGGCAACAACTCATTCAGTAGAAGTCCACTGCGAAACATGTTGAAGACAGATAAGGATATGGGAAATGTGCTTCTTGCCTGTATTTGTACCGTTCTGCTCCTTCTCACAGAGTAACTGCTGTTTGTGGTGTGAAACTCAGGCAGAGGCAGCAGAGGTGACTTTGGATCATCCGCAAAAATTCCACCCCAGGCTTGCAACAGCTGGAGATGGCACAGACCCACTCAGCACCATGCTAGGCAAAGGTCAGATCACACAGGAGCCTGTAGTTGCCAAAATAGGCAAGGCTTCCTCTCCTGATCAAAAGGAAGCTGTCACCAATCCCATAAGGGCCGTAAGGGACACATAAGCCTTTGCTTTTATCGTGGGTTGGTTTTTTTTTATTTTGTTTTTTATTGTATTACAGAAACTTTTCTGCTGAGGTCTTTCCTTTAAAGGAAAAAAAAACCCCAACAACTCTCCACAAAAAAAAAAAACCAAAAGTAAACAAACAAAAAAACCCCCAACAACAAAAACCAAAATACCCTGGACAAACAGAAAACCAAAACAACCAAAAAAATACACACAAAAGTAGCTCCCAGCATATAAAATGCATACTGTGTAAACTGCAGTGCTTATAAATGTATGCTACAGCACAACAGAGATCAAAGTTTGGTGCAAGGAAGTCCAATTGAGCCTGCTCAGAGTTCATATCAGTACTCAGAATTACTCAGAGAAAGCCTAGACACTCTATACTGACAGCCTCCATTTTCACAGTACTATTTTATATATCTTTACTCTCCTTACAGCCATTCTCTGACATGTTGTCTGCATCTGTCTTCTCTTGAACACATGTAAACATGACATATGTATTAAGTTGTTAAGGATGTGAGCAGCAGTGTGGGAGGACAGCCTATCAGGGCTCATCACTGACATTCTGGGGGACATCCATCTCCCCTCACTCCCAGCAGTGTAGGTCCTATGGCAGAGCTCATCACTGCAGAATCCCTCTCTGGTTAATGAGGAGAAACAGGCTTTTTTTGGTGATTCATTAAGGACTTGAGGATGGTAAGTTACATACCCTAAAAATCACACATATCTTTCTTCTCAGCATACAAATTGCAAACTTCCCAGGACAGCCGTTATCTTCTTTGTACCATGCCAGGCACAAAAGGGCTTTTTGACATGGTGGTAGTAAATAATAATGATGAAGAGTGTCAGCCACAGTAACAAGGCAGCAGTGCCAAGCCCCACTGACAACCTGGATAAAAATACCACTAAATCAGAAGACCACTTCCTTGTGGCAATGAGTCAAAACTAACTGGGTGTTCCCCGCTGAACTTTTATGGAGATCAAACTGTGCTGAAAGACACCATGTGAGTCAGCCAATAATTCCTCCAAATATACTTCGGAGCATCCTATCTTCTTTAACATCCTCACTAACCGTTCTATCATTTTATTTCCTCAATCATCATAATTTTCCTCTCAAAAATACCCTATGGATTCACCTTTTTTCCCCCCGAGGAACTTCTGATTGCATGAATTTTTATTCTGCTTCAGAATTTTCTTCCCTTAGAGATAAAGAAACCGTAAAAACACAGCTTTACTGACGTTATAGTATTTTATTTTGCATTTTAATCTTCTCTTTTTTCTTGATAGATTTTTTTCTGGTTTTAGCAAAAATATATCTTCAAAAAAATTTTTTCCCCAACTGTACAAATTCCTCAGTACTTGCAAATAAGCTGAAGCATTTAAAGAATTGAGAGTTTTTTAAAAAGAATGTAATCATTTATCCTGATAGCAATTATCATCTCCCATTAATGAAATATTTAAGGGTTCTGATATACAGCTTTAGATGCAATAATCTGTAAAATCCCTGGATGGCATAAATTTGCTTAATGCCATGGAAATAAATGAACCTGCACCATTTTCCACCAGTAAAACCTGGGGACTTAAATTTTTCATGGTGAAGATTGCTGGTCAACAGCAACAGTTGTTGGAATTAAAGATTCTCTGCATCAGTTCTCCATGGTATCAGAATATAATCAGCAACTCTAAAGCAATGTAAAAAGCAGAATCTAAAATAACTGTCAGGGCATTGCCTTTTTGCATTATTCATACCAATATCAAAGGGTAGAGTCTAACAAAAAAAATACCTAAAGATTAGCACTGTAAAACTGTGTCTCATGTATCCTCTTTCAGCTCTTTCCCATTTTTCATGAATGGAATATCACATAATCTTTTAAAATATGTTCAGGGAAATCATAACATAGCTGATTCATATTCTGAGATACACATTTAGTGGCTGTACCTTGTCATAATCCTAAAGACTGTAAATTATTGGTCTTCAAGAAAACTCCTTCTTCTCTGACAAATTCTTAGCACTGACAAACCAGTGGGTTTCTTTTTCTAGATCAGTTCTGAGCTGTATTCTTGTTCTTTTCGATATTCTTGAAAACAAAAAGCAACATTGCTTTCATGGGACTTTGGCATTTTCTGTGTTACAGAGAGGGATGTATTGGTATAAGATCAAATTTCCCAAGAAGGTAAATAAACATTCTCCATTCCAATGGATCTTGCAGTTACAAATATCTCTGTGTTGTAAGGTAGTCATTAAGTACACGATGTATAGACAGCTTTTTCTGCTTTGTTTGGGCAGGGGTGGTGGGAAAGGGATGACGGGGGGGGCGTGTGTGGGTGTGTAGTTTTTCCTGCCATCTAGAATGTCAATTGGTTCTATTTTTTGTTCTATTTGATATCCACAGAGCTTTGTTGTGTTCCACCTGTGGAAATATACACTGTCTAGAGTTCCCCTGGTGTAATCTCTCCCTTCTTTTCCTCACTTGTCCAGTTTTCACCAGTTTCCTAAATGTACCACATGCTACAGTGTGGAACACAAGCTCTCTTTGCTCTCTTCATTTTATGCCAGGCTTATCCCCAGCAGCTTTCTGTTGTTCTTCCCATTTGTTCCAAGATTTGCTATTAATCACAGCCAGGACATTCTTCTGTCATGTCACTGAATTTCCTTCTAACTCTTAAATTTCTCACCTGGACTGAGCACACACACAAGAGACTCACTGTGTTGAGCAAACAGATGATGTTTTTCCTGACTTCATGTTATTGTCCAACTGATACAAAATTTTTTTTTGCCTACCTACCTGTTTTGAGGACTCTAAAAAATTATGCAATGTCACACAGGAACATCCAACAGAGATATTTGGGTCAGGCTTGCAATGCTGAAAGGACAAGCAAACTGTTAGCAAAGAATAGAAGATTCAAGCCTTTCTTACTGCATTAGGAAGAAATCCTTTAATGTGTGGGTGGTAAAGCACTGGAGCAGGCTGCCTTGAGAGTTTGTGGATGCCTCATCTCTGAGAGCGTTCCAAGGCCAGGCTGCAAAGGGCTTTGAGGAACCCGGTCAAGTGGGAGGTGTCCCTGCCCATGGCAGGGGGAAGTGAGGGGTAGCACTAGATGATCTTTAAGGTCCCTTCTAACCCAAACCATTCTATGATTCTGTGGTTGGAGCTGCTCTACCTGCTTGCCTCCCATAACTTCCAGGTGCCCTTTCAGCCAAGGAACACCCCTTTAGCCTGTTTTGTATATGGGTGCAGTCAGAGGGCTGAGTAATGAATCAAATCAAATCTCAAGCTGTATCTGGCACATTCATAGGCTGTGACTGAAAGCAGCAGTGAGAACTCCTGCAGTGATACATTATACCCATCAAAGTCTGCTGTATGCTGTATTCTGTATTCCATTAGATGATCAGTTACAAACCATTCCCCTGGACTTTTTACGAAGTGGGGGGATTAAAAAAATGTAATCACAGAATCACCTGAACATGCTGCACCTAATGGATCCCACTCACTCCCCTCCTTCCTGATCTGATAAGGATCTAGAATTCTTTGAAGTTCTGATGAATTTTTAACCCACTAAACCTTTCTGGCAAGCTTTAAGACCAACCAACACACGCCCTGGGCACCAATTAAGACAGGACATTTTGCATACTTTATTTTGCTTTTAGAAATATGACTACACATACAGAAAAACCCAGGCAGTGCCTGTCTGGCTGGGACTTGATTATTCACCAATATCAATATGAGAATTGTAAACTTCAAGGTTCCTTTAAAATCACGCAGCGTCCCCTAAGGAAACTTGGAAAAGTGTCACTAGTTTCAGGGACTAGAAATTTTGGGATATCCCAGTGCTAAGATAAAACCTGGAGTGGTTTCCTAGAGGCAAACAAAAAAAAAAAAAAAAAAAGGCATCATAACAAAGATGCTCCCAGTTCTGCGTAGCTTCCCCAAGCAGAGGTGGCTTTAACCACCAGATAAAGCAGCACTCCAAGGCTGTAACACCTTTCACATTAAAACGCACTGATGAGCAGGTGGAGCAGAAGACCCAAAGCAGAATCCACTGTGTAACCCATCAAGCATTGTGGAATCTGAATCCAGTCAAACTCCCTGCAAAATGGTATCTAATCCTAGATCACACACTATCAATGAATTCTAAATGCTAATATTTTGCCAGCATGGAGCTGATGAAACAGGCATATTTTAATGAAATGGATGCTGCAATGTTCACACATAAGAGGACTTGCTATTCCTGTTTCTCAGAGTTTTGCATACAAAGAATTTTAATACATATGCATAATGCCCTCCATATTCAACTTCTAGCCAAAAGATACTTAAAAAAATTCAATACATGTATTTTATTCAAGTGATCTACTCTAGATAATAGAACTGAGGCCAGGAACAGTCTAATTTCCAGTTGTAAAGTGTTATTAGTATTTCTGAACTACCTCAGATAATACACTAAGCAACATTCTAAATAACAATTCAGTTGTAACATTTTATCTTAAATACATGCACAACTTAGTTTTGGATGAAAATTGGTTTGAGGGAAGCAAAGAATTTTATCTGTGGGAAGCCAGTGCATGGTACAGCTGCTAGGAACGACAGTGTCAGTACCACAGCATTTCTCCCTTTGCTATAAAGGACAATTAGAAATAACGATGCTGACTTTGAATAAGTCCATAGTCCTGTCCCCTTGCAATGTTTTGCACCATTACAGGAGAGGCCTGATAAATTTCTTGCACTGTTACACACAATATTTATCCAAAGTGGCAGAAGACTGTTACAGAAACTGAACATGGGTAAAACAGCTGAATAATCACCTCTCTACTGACCACTTCAGTGCAGTGGTAAGGATACGAGGCAAAACCAGTTTTATCGTGGTTTTTTCGTAACAACTTACAAGAAAAATTACCAACCACCACACAACCTGCTTTGAAACTGTAAAGATGCGCACATTTGGGCTCCCTTTGACTTTGCAAAGCCTTTGAACTAAAGGTAGTATAGCCCTTGAACACAGACGAGAAGCAGGCAGTACTTGGTAAGACAGAGAGAACTGTGTTAAGAGTTCACATTTTTTTGTTTTTAGATTTTCAGCCAGAAGTAAATGCATTAGCTAGAAAGTAATAAGTTGTTATTTCTTCACTTCAAATCCAATGTTGATATTAATTTAACCCTTTTTCAGCAGTAAAGGTGGAATACATCATCTCCAGAGACCTCCTTGTAACGTTAACTGCTCTGCAAGTCTAATTCACCGCTTTTTAATAAATATTGATATTTTTCCCTAGGTCACTATATTTAAGTAAAATTGTTACATTATACATTTAGTACTGAAGAGATAGACAAAAAACAAAAAGAGAGCAACATTTTACACCTTGTGTTTCTGCAGTCCAGGCAATTTTCTCCTTAATTCATGGCAAATTATTTTCTACTCATTATCATGTCAGTTTTTCCCCTGCCCAGTACTGCTGTGGTTCTGGTTACCTCACCACATTTCTTTGATGCTGTCTATTAAAATTGAGATTTTTAAAGATGTGTGCCCATATTGCTACAAAAGGACAACCTGGCTAACTTTAAGCATCAGGCTTAGATACCCAAGTTGCTAAAAAAATTGATGGAGCTGCCAAAACCAAAGAATTCTAAATTAATGATGTAAGGCATCAGCAAGTAAGTAGGGGCCAGAAGAAGCAATAGGAAGACCTATCCCCTCTCTACAAGGCCCTTAGCAATCAGGCCCCTTTGAAATGTATTTCCCAGAACAACTTCTCTTTTCTTTTGTGTAAGTTGTAGTTCTTGGGAGTTCAAATACAAGAGGTTATGTTTAGCCAGGGGAATGAAATGGCACTACCCCAAACCATCCACAGCCTAGTTGGGAATCTTAGACTGAAAGCTCTAATGCTTACTGTGTGGATAAATACAAAATGAGCATAACATCCTCCAGATCAATTTTTTAAATGTATTTTTATGTTAAACCCTTTTTAGAAAGATGCAAGTAAAAATAATTTCCTATACCTCAAGTCAACTAAATGCTCAAATAACCTTGCTTATTTTTGAGATCTTTAAAAGGAATGTAGCTGTATATTCCTCATTCTTACTGATGTCTGCTGTCCTTGCAATTAAAAAAAGAAATCACTGAGCATCATGAATAGCAAAATTTTCCTGTGATCTTCCTGAAAAGACTTAGAAGAAAGCAAACTTTTGCCTGTTCTGATGCACACATCACATCAGGCAAAGCTCAGAACCTTAAACATCACATGAAGTAACAGAACAGACATCTTACAAACATGTCTCATTTTTGGCTTCACAGCTGATCTTTGCAGATGACACAAATGGCCAGTGGGAGGTCGAACCATACTTTCCTGGATTTCTTACGTTTCCATGCTGAAGTGCAACACACCCTTTTTCTGCACAAGCTGAGCACAATACACATATCACAACATGCTCCCCTGAAAACAATCTGGTATAGCTTTACATTACTTAAAACCTTTTTTTTTTTTTTTTTTTTAATGCTATGTAAAAGATCAAATCCCTCCAAGGTGCCTCATTGAGTAGCTTATTGCTACTACTACTTATTAAGTTTCAGATTCAATCTCTTTTTATATCACCACATTCACAGGATATAAGAAAAGAGGCTGAGAATTGAGTTTCAAAGGCTGAAACAGTCTATATTCAATTTTCTTTTGGTAAGAATTCTCTAGAGTAACTGGCTATCTTGTGAGGGCAAAGAGGAGGAAGACAGGTGATGCAAGATTGCACATAATTCACAAAGGAAATTCAATAAGCTTAATGTCCATTTTAGTTCTCCCTGAAAATGCTAAATGATGTTGCTGATATCCAGCACCGGGCTTCTGATACCCAAAGGGAAGTTCCAGCCAGCCCCATTTTCTGCCAAAGATAGCACTGGGATATGAAATGTAGTCAAAAGCAATAAATGTGATCATACTGCCTCTTCCTCTGCTGTTACTACAGTCAGAACATGTGGGTAGCTATCTGGAGCAAGGTGACTTGTTCCAGCAGCTTGGTGTTAGTTTTTAACTAGGTACAACAGACATGTTCCAAAAATTACACTCCTTCCTTGAGCTAAACAGCACATAAAATGAGTGGCTCTGTTCGGGCAGGGAACCTTGCTCAGACCAAACACTCCTTCTGTTGTCCAGCTTCTACCCAGCCTATTTCCCTACACAAGTACAAAGTACAAGGCCAGTCTTAACTGCTGCCTCAATGAGGATTCCAAAATCCTCCTGTCCTCAGGAGGAACAACCTGGCTGTTAGCTCTCATCAGCAACTTGACTGCACCAGCAGGCTCTGCAAGCCCTCTGAGGGGTTCAGCCATGTCTGCTACGGATCAGATTGCTGTGAAAATCACTGGGAAAGAGCTGTGCAAGAAGCAGGTGTGAGAAACCCTGCCTGGGAGGGTCCCTTCCCCGTGACTCAGGAGGTGCTGGGAGCAAATGTTCACATGGTCACGTCATGCAGCCTGCAGTGGTAAGGAAGAACTTTGAGACACACACGTACCTGGATCCAATTCTGCTGCTGCAGGATGAAGTTAATTATGTGAGACTGGAATAAGAGCTTGTGAGGTGCACTTCTGCTTTTAGCAGTTTTTTTCCTTCTTTTAAAAACTTCATTCACTTTCACTAAGTTCCACAGATCATTTTGCCATTCCCCAGTGCTTTCTATACTGCCAAAGCAGTACGCATGGAACTAATTGCTTTGCAACCAGAAAGGCCAACTAAGGACTGGGCTTCCAAAAGCAAGTTCATTTTTATTTCTTTAAAATGCAATTTATGTGCTTGGAAATTTTCCTTTGTAAATTTAATCTTAACAGACCTCTTATAACATATTCCTCAGGAATTACTATTAATTATTCCTCTAAGCTGCTCCAGACACCAGACAAGCTGTTTTCATTCTGTTCTGAGTCTAATGGACTAGGGAAAGCTGTGATTTACAGTGTTCAGCTGCACTGAAACCATTACTCTGAAGAATTTATCCATCTACACTATTTCTCCTAATATTTGTTTGTGCTGCAAAAGTAACAGACAAATTCTATCCTCAGTGTGAGCCTCTCTGCTGTTACCTTCTGTCCCTCTCAACTCTGGACACTACTGTCCTCAAACTTGCTTTTCAGAGCTGCTTTCATTTTTTACCTCATTAAACTTGCTGAATATGGCAGCACCAGTATGAAAAAAAACTAGTAGGAGCTCCCATACAAGCTACCAACAACTGCAGTAAAGGAAAAAGCGTCCAGATACATGGCAACATTCTGGTGTTAGCTTCTGTACAAACATAAGCAAGGGAAGCATAAATTCCACAGCAACTGAAAAATTAAATTATCCCCAGGCTACGTGACAGTGAAGGCTATTCAGTATCAAATGAAAACTGCCATGAAAACATGAACTGCAAGAAAAGTTCTCCTCACATTTTCTATTGTAAGAAAAGTATTCAGGAAAGCTAGGAGCCAGTGAAAGCTGAATGCTGATGTAAAGAGGTTTATTGATCTAAGTGAAGCGTGAAGATCCATTAATATCATCCTCATACAATATTTGTGTTTTAAAACAAATGGCTCAATGACAGTTTCCCTTAGAGACACAGAATTTCATGCATTAAAACTACATGATGTACAAATCTGCCAAGGTTTTCCATGATTTTTGCCATTTTGTCAGCCATATCCTTTTGGTATCTACATCTTCAAGTGTTCCTGAAAATAACTTGTCATGTGAACTCTCTCCCTTTGCATGTAATATGTATGTCGTGTCATATGAAAGGAAAGAAAATCCCTCACAGCAGCAGCACATTTGTGTTTTGACTCTAGGTATAACACCCTTGTTTTGCCATACTGCTTCCTCATAAGACACTTAAAAAACATATCAGAAACTTTAAAAGTTTTTTCAGTCATGAATAGCTTCCACAGTATAGTCATGCTAACAAATTTTATAGAACTGCTGTGATCTGACTGCAGAATACATTTTTGATTAATCAGACCCAAGGTTTTAATAATGAAACAGCAGGTGGGGTAACTACAAAATTAAAACTCTTAACAGCCTCACAGTAATACAGTCATAAATATAAAAGAGTTGAAAACAGCTCATTTGCATTTTTGAAAAACATTCTCAACGACTTACTCTGCATCTCTGCTCCCAGAAGAGGGCGATGTTTCTGCCGGCTGAGAGGTACCGCGGGCTCCTGCTGCCTCTCACGGCTTTCCAGGGAAGGCTCCTCCTGTCTCACATGCCAGAGGGTTACCTTTCCCTTGGGAAGTGGCCGCTGCTTTTCTAGAAGCGATTTCTGCAACTGTAGGATCTTGCTCAGAGACTGCACACCCGCTTTGATCAGCTGCTAAACATCGAGTATTTCCCGTTTGAGGAGAGTATCTGCAAGAAAATGGTAAAAGGGGCTTGTCATAACCTTGCCATTTGAATGGTCACCTTTTGTTCCCATGAACATCTCTGAGACGGTTCCATCCTTTCAATTAGCAGCAGTTGAACATTTGGGAAATAAGGAGTTTGCTAAAAAAAAAAAAGAAAAAAAAAAAAAAGAAAAAAAGACATCTCCACCATGTATTTTAAGGATTTTGTAAAAAGAATAAAAATTAAGTCTGCAAATCCATCCTCACTGTAATTTATACTGCTCAGGCTTAAACTGCCACCAGATTGACATTGTGTAACAGTAGCTGACACCAATTAAACTGGGGGCTAAAAAGCTGTGCTAATGACAACAGAACCAGTCCAGGTATTACATCAAAGTTTAAGAGGTTTTCAAAACAGTGGCTTTTTTTTTCCTAGCTGAAGGAAAACTTTTGCTTCAATCAGTGGTTGCAGAAACATTTCCAGGTCTAAACTGCTGCATCACAAATGGAGGCACTATGATTTACTCCTAGAATTTGTTCTCTTCTACCTTCTTCTCATTATATATAATGCCAACCCTGAGGAAAATGCAGAGTCCAGGAAGGACTCCGTTTATTATTTTTCCTTTTTATATAAGAATACCTACTACATATGTACATATACACACACATATAAATACCTTCTTCTGAGATCTCCTCATGAAGTAACCAACTTTTAATAGAAATTATTATTCAAAACCAAAATAACCTATTCTATGGACAGACTATTAGTTGTATCCATAGCAGGGTTGAATTTTACATATATCAACTCAGCTTTCAGCCTCAGGGTTTTGGGGAAATAAACAAAAGCTTTTGACAGCAAATTGTTTACAACACTGACTTATATAAGCGTTAAAAAACTAGAACATTAGACAGATAAGCTTCTTTAAAAAAACAGAAGAAACAATTTATTTGCTAAAGAAAGCTAAGTACTAAGAGGAAAATGTACTGAAGCAGAGACAATAAAAAGATAATGGAAAAGTTAGGCAGGGTGAAGTAACACCCTGAAGTCATGAGATTAGAGATAGGAAAGACTTGTCACTGCTCTTTGTAAGTATTCAGAACTGGGACCAAAGTCAGCATGGATCAGCTGATTCCATGTAACACAGCAGCCACAGCAAAAGATCAGTTCCTTAGGATATCTCAAGTACTCCTTTCATAATCCAAGATAAAAAAATCCCACCCAAAATGAAAATAAACTGAAGCAAAACAGAAAGCAGAAGGAGCTTCAAAGCAAAGGGCCACAAAATCCACAAGCAATAGAACCAACCCATGCATTTTCAGGAATCAAAAGTTGCAGTAATCACGCATGGGCAATAACTCTGCCCTCCTTCAGGTGCAAAGTCAAAGACAAAATCCCCTTTATTGCGCAGTGCCAATTCCCTACATACCCCCACAGAACAGGATATAACATCATGGAAACAGGAAAGATGCTCACCGCAGTGTCTCCCTATCACCTGGAGCAGTGCACAGACATTGCCCATTATGGGAACAGGTAAACAATACCCTGTAAGGTCACAAACTACAATCTTCACTTCTCACAGGTCCAGCTTTGTCCACAAGCCACAAACCTCTCTCCGCCCATCCCTGGTGACCTGGATACAGTCCCAGGGTCACCTCCGGGCCCAGGAAAGAGGCTCTCTCCGGCCTTCCGGGCTTATCTCTCTGTCACCACATAGTGTAACCCAACAAAAAGTTAATGATTTAATGTGTTTACATGCCTTGCTGCAATCCCATAAAGCTGATGATCAATGGTGGACAGTTTCTCAAGGGTCTAGACAACCCCTGTTCTGAGCAATGGAAAAGCATGGGAGCAGTTGTCACGCCAGGATATTCCTTTTATGCTATGAGAAGGTTTATGAGAAGGTGGACTGTGAGTTTCTAAGAATTTTCTCTTAGAAGGGAAGAGGTTGAATTCTTTGCAGATTTATCCTAAAATATTCCTCATAATTAGAGAGATTACATATATGATTGACCAGACCAGCAAACAAAAACAGGCTCTCTCTTCTTTCAGGAGACAGAGCCGCTGCATTGACCCAAAGATCCTGCTGTAAATACCCATTAAATCTGCATAGAGCTCATGTGTCCTGCCAGCATCCTGGTTTGTCTGCCCTCTGCCATTTCATCCCATGACTACTAATTTGTTGAAATTAAACAGATTACTCCAACCTGCATCATACCAGTGCTCTGACCAACTGCAGTTGCCCTGCCAAATCTGATCCAGCTGTACACAGTCCAGAATCTCAGGTATAAGAGAAAACACTTGTAAATTCTGTTAAAACGGGAGGAGACAAATAATCAGGAAAGGTAGGGATATATAATAAAGTTTTGACTACTTTTCTTTATTCACAACACTCCTACACAGGATAACTGATCCAAGAATCTCTCTAAAATATGTCTGTAGGTAGTTAACACCTGTAATTAACACAGGTGTAGGTAGTTAACACCTGTAGTACCAGCAGGTGCCATGGATGGCATGGTTTAGGCTTCATTGAAGAGTTGTTTATTGTGCATATATTACACAGGTGTTTCCTCAGCTGTTTCATGTACTGGGATCATGAAAGTGGCTATAAAGTAACGTAAGGTAAAACTAGATTCAGACAGCAAATATCTTCAGGTGGGACTGAGGCTTGTGAAGGAGCAGCTTGTGGTTTGTCACTGGTGCAGCCATGCAAAAGAATCTGCTAACAGAGATGGAAAACAGAAACACACCCAATTTTCCCATTTCATGCATTTTTAAGGAACTCAGAAGTTACATCTAAAGGATGTAAAAGGTCCTGCATAAAGAGGACCAAATGGATCCAAATCACTGTCTGAGTAAGAAAGTTCATTTCATTTTGAAGAATTCTGTTTAGTTCTAATGAGTCCTGGATGTGGAGGTGGGAGAAGTGACTGCCAGATGGAATTTATTTCACACCGTCTGAACTCTTTTCCCCAGAGAACTACAGGATTCTTACTACAAAGGGAAAGAATATTAAGAAATGGAAAGGGTCACATCTGTCCATTGTAACATACTCCTTCAGTGTAACTATTCTCTTTTACTTCGAACCAGGAACAGAATTCTGAAGGAGTTTTTATTAAAAAATATTTTAAAAATAAAAAAAGTAATTGTATATATTCATTCATAAAATAACCAAGATGCATGGTGTTTGAAGGTCCAAACCAACCAAAGCCTGACTAGAAATGCCCATGTAACCCGTCATTCAGCCTTTATCATTTCACCCTCATTCTTTCAATGTTGTATTCTTGGCCTCTTCAGAGCCTGTGACCAACCACAACATTATTGATTAAAAGGATAAGGTAACTCCAAGATGAGAAAACAGGATGTAAACACCAACTCATTTCACATGGATTATCCATGTGCTGCTAATAGATCCTGGTTATGCAAGAGTCACTGAGAACAAATCTAAAGCCCCCCTTGGATTTGCATTACTGATGAGTCCCTGAGTAGTTCACCTTTGGTAGAAAAAAAGTCAGTCTACTTAAGTGTTTCCTATCCTTTCTACAGTAACAATCAACCTAATCTGGGAAGCTTCTGACCAGACCTGTCAGAGGGTACAAAAAGATACAGAGCAGCAGTGCCACACGGGATTCTGATTTATAGAAAAGCATGAAGAGATGCCAGACGAGACTGTACAAAATTGCAAGCAGCATTGCAAAATTTTTGCCTCTTCACAGGATGAGAGCACTCTGGCATTGAATGACAAAAGTATTTTTTCAAAATAACATAGGGAATCTATTACAGATCTGCAAATTAAATTCAGACCTCCTCAGGCCCAGCCCTGAATCTAAACGTCTGTTGCTTCACATGTTTGGTATCTTTCAGGACTGCACATTTCCAGTGCCTCCAGTTTCCATGTTAAAACAGGGATGTAGCTTAGAATAAAATTTTGAGTACCTCACGTTTATCAAAGGCCATTGTCAGTATAGTTCCTTTATATCCAGATGGATACATTCCATGAAATACACAGAATATATTTACGTCACTACACTTCTCTAAGACAAACTGTGTCCTTCTGGCTTCTCCAGAACATAAAAAGTATTTGTCAAAATCACTTAAAACACAACACACACACAATGTTTGGTAACTACTGGCAGGTTTACACGTCCAAGTGCTATCCTGGCAGTTGTAGCTGGGCCACAGGCCCAGAGAAAACAGCTACAGCATTCAAAGATACTGCATTAGACACCCTGAGAACCATGTTCCACTTGTTCAAAGAGAGGAAAGGTAACAGGAATTATATTTACATCTCCATAAATAACTACTGCACTAAATATTCTGAGTGCAACATGAGTGTAAAGATCAAAAAAGCGAATTGACTCAAGACTAACAGCATTTCAATACTGAGCATTGCCAAGGCAACACCACAGCCTTCCAGTCAGGTTCATACTGTGGCTCAGCTGGATTTGGCACCACAACTTGCAGCAAAGTACATAAGAAAAATGTACCCGTGACCCTCAAGACCAACAGGTGTCATTTTATAAGTAGAAATGCCTCTGTGCATATCACATTATAGATGCTGTAAAAAGTCCTCTATATCCTGCAGCTGAATAGTCAAGCCTAATCACACATTTGACCTTTACAAAGATACAAACAGGATGGCAAGATAGATTCTTTTAATCAGATATGAATGCATATGGGAGGCCAACATGCAAATTATATAGATAATGCAATTATACTTCTATCTAACATTTCAGCAGAAACCAACAGATTCCTGTTGCAATTGCCACGAAGCACAATAGCACGCAGATTATAATTTAAAATACATTTTATGAAACACACAGACTTCCATTGGCTAAAAAAATAACCATCTCAGATTGACTTTTATAGATAGGACCACCCATGTCTTACTGCTGTGTGTCAAACAGAACTTCACAGGCTCACTGATCTTTGCTGCACAGAGAGGGTACATTTGCAATTATATTTGTTGCAAGATTTCAAGATTTCTCCCCATCTCTGGACAGGGTGGGGAGCAGGAGCTCCAAAAACTGATATAGAAAAAAATTACACATTCTCAATCCAGTGGAGTAACACAGAAAAAAACCATAAAAAAAGTGTTTGTTGAGCCAGCTCTATCATCCCAAACCGTGATCTCAGCCCTCATGAAAGCCTCCACATTCATGTTAGGGAGCAGAATAGGTGACTACTGGATATGCTCAAGGGTGACCTTTGTGCATGAAGGACAACACTGAAGAAAGGAAACTAAATGAAAAGCAAGGTAGCAATCCCTGCCCAGAAACAACCAATGAAATAAATACTTGAACCGGACAATGATTCTGTTGATTCCATGGCCTCCAAGAGAATTATAACAAACCATTAACAGAGCAAAGTAGTTCCCACAGGGATGGACAGTCACTGGGCAGTAGCAAATCAAAGAACAACAGAGGACAGGATTAGATTCTAGTCTTCAGGCTGATCTCTTGGCTAGGGTGGAAAAGGCTGATATCCCTGGTGGGTCAAAGCTGGAAAGGCAGCCAGTTTATGGGCTGGCAGATCAGGTAAGAGAAGTAAACTTACAGCTACGCTGAGTTAAACGCACATTGAGTTCAACTACATTGAAGCTTTTACTTTCTTACTTTGATCAGGACCCTACTAGCCTACCTAAAATCCTCCACCATGGTCCCGGAGATACACCTTCCAGATTTTTTCTGTTGTTATCCTAACATGCAATATTCCCATGGGATCACTAAAATTAGCATAAACCACACATTAGCTGTTGTTCCAGACCATATATGCTGACTTTACTGCTTTGCTTCTGCTTTTGAACAAGCTAAACCTAAGTTCACTTTTGACCCTTGCCTCCTTTCCAATCCATTTTAATGATTCAACAGCACAAAACCCAGTAATTTTTTTTTTTTCTAGTCACACAGAAATGCAATTATTTTCTGTAGCAACACTGTGTAAGTGCTACTAATATTCTGGGAGGCACAAATTGGCAATTAAATAGATTTTTATAAAACCGCCGTTTTGTTAGATGAAAAGACAGCTAAAAGAATAAGGAGAACATAATTTCAAATGCAGGTTAAGGGAAATGTAACTTAAACACCTTTTTCTATTTTATTTGTTTGTTTTTATTTTAAACTTTCTATCTTGAAATACTGACTTATTCCAATAGTGGAAGAGGACATGTATTAGCTATTCACTGTAGATACCATACACATTGGATCTGAAATAAAATAAAAGGGGCTTAAAAGAATAAAAAGGAAACATACATTACTCAGGGAAAAAGCCACTGATGGATAACTGTTATTGAACCAGAAAGAAATAATGAGGCCATGGCTAGCAAGTGAAAAAGATGGGTTTATGAATGATCATTTAAAAGACAGTGACACATTGCATCTAGATCCTTCTGTTCTTCCTCTGAGAATGCAATAGACATAATAAACAAGAAACAAGGAATTCAAGTATGTGAATCTAAGAAGAAACATGAAGTAAATTGCAGCCTGTGAGACCTGGTCTAATCAGGAAACTGACAGAACTGCTTAACTTCCAGAATAAAGTCTACAGAAGGGATAGATTCCTATAGACAGAAAAGGGTGCAGAGATACATTGCGGAAGGACGAGCAGCACATGGCAGAAGAAAGGAAAGATATATGCATGCTGACTGCAGGAGCACTGCCAATTTGTACTGAACTGAAAGATATATGGTTGGAATATTATAGGAAATTGCAGTAGAGCTCCAGGGCAAGATAAGAAGCCAGACATGGCAATATTTAGTAGCAGAAAGGAAAGAAAAGTTAGAACAGTGTTCAAGAAGGGTTTGGATGATGTACATCCCAGAGAGGATAAAGACGGCAGCATGATATTGAAAGAAAACATTTTTCCTGTGATGCTGAGAACATGTTCATAGCCACTTCCTGCTTGACAATAAAGAATGAGCAGAAATCACGTGCTTAGCAAAATAGCAGGTAGCTGATCAAAATGTGATGAAAGCCAACAAAGTTTGAAGACATACTTACAAGATGGCACTGCAAATTTATTTCATTCTCTTAAAGCAAATATTTCAGGCATATATAAAATTGAGAGATCTGTCTGAATCAAACACCTTTTAGAAGTGTTTGATTCTTCCCGGGCAACCCCAGGAAAGGAAAGAAGAGTTGCAGGGAGTTTCTAGCTCTGAAAAACAATTGGAAACACCAATGGCAAAGGCAGAGGAGACCATAGAACAACAATGCTATCATGTAGGGTCAGGGGAGCACAATGGTGGTGCTCGGGGCTGTCTTTGCAAGCATGAGATGCATTCTTTCTCAAAAGGATCAAACCTGACGCTGAACTCACACTGATACCAGAAAGGTTAGCATCCCTCAGTCTAGGCGGTACAACCCCTGTTAGCAGGGCCCAATTAATATTTTGCCACTTCTAGACTAATCTATAACCTGATGAGTTATTTGAGGATGCCACAGTTTTATTTCAGAAGTCAGACTAACATTTCATTACCAGGTAGTTTGTCAGGCCTTCCGTTTGTTATTTTTCACTTCCCTTCAATACATTCAGCCAAAATAGGACAGCTTGGTGATAAAAACTATCAGACAGGGCAAGCACCAGAGAACAAAGCTTCTCCATTTCATTTGATCTACTCCACATATAAATTTCCCAATTCATATGTGGTAACAAGATTTAGAATATCTGATACTTACTTACTGACAAAAACATACATCAGCCCATTAACACAGTCTTATTGTGGTAATATATTGCAATTTTAAGTTTGGACTTTACTATCGAGGAGCAATATAATGTCAAATATTTTAATTTAATAAAAATAGCATATATTTACTTTCTTGTCAAATCAAGAAAGGTTTCCCCTTCACATGATAGAAAAAAATTTGACTTAATTTTTTCTTGCCTATCTTTCTGCAAAGCTATTTAAAAAGCTGTCATCTGTGATCAGCATCGATGCTAGTTATATTCTTATGCCACAGTTTAAAAAGAAAAGCAAGTCCTCAGTCTGGAGCAGTCCATCTACCAAGTTGCCTTGGAATCAGGAATCTTAAAAAGCCTGCAAGTTTCACCTTTTAAGGAGCGATGAGAACAAATGCCAGAACCCCCTAGTTTGTCATGTTCTCTGTTGCTTGTCAACCTGCCAGGCAGCTTGCCAAAGGCTGAGGCAGGAGAGCCAGCTAGAAACCCAGCAGGGATCTGTCAGAGCCCTACCTCAGCTTTGCTGAAATGAAAATGTCTGTGCAAGCCATTCTGAATACAGCAAGCCAGCAAGTTCTAATGCACAGAGATTGGTTACTTTGAAAGAATGGACTATGACTGAAGTTATCCTTTCCTATGTTCCTATGAAAAAAGTATTTATGAGAATTTTCCTGGTCAGCCTTACTCAGTCGAAGTCACAGACAAATCATCTTCTCCAGGTCACCTTCAGATATAGAAACCTGCACTGCATTGTGTAAACAGATTCATCTCTTATCTGAGCCAAACATCCTTTTCCTCCATCATATTTTCTGTAGAAGAGGCTCTGAAGTCAACCCAAGTAACTCTGAAATTACTAAAACTGCAGGATTTGGTTCTGTAGGAGGGCTGGTCAGTCCTATGAATGATGTACTAAGCTCACCGAGCTACACCAGTAATCACTCAAAGTTGGTCTGAGCCAGGGAGTGCAACTGCACCCTTATGATGGAAGGCAGCTCAGAGGAGATGGGAAAACCAGCGAGCTCAGGGAATATTTTAAAGAATGAGCATCAGTTATCAAAGCAAGCTGGAATTCTCGGTGCAAGAGGGCTTGGTGTAACCTTTGGTTTTAGGGGAGCTGCTGCACCAGTGGGCCATTGGTTGTATAACAGCCTTTCCTGAGATAAGCACTTGCTCTTTTCACAACCAGAAAGAAGAAATTTAATGAAATTAAGTGAGACCACCATAGAGCAAGGAGAAATTTAGTTGATTTCTATTTCTTTCAAATAGCACAAAGCTTTGTATTCAAGAAAAAAGGATGTGGAGTTTATGAACTAAAACACACTTCATTTTACAAAGAGGCTGTAATGGTGCAAAAAGTTATTCTATACTTCTGAGCTGGCACTAAGCATGTTAAATCTCTCAGATATTGGATCAAATTTATGGTTTCAGTACTCCTGAATAAACAGAGCCTCTGTTTTTCCATTACACTGACTAGCATATACCCAACATGCCAGCATCAGCATTTATCAAAAAAGGATTTCCAAAAAAATAAAAAAAATTGAAAACCATGAATTTTTAAGAAGATGAAAACCTATACAGAGATAAGTGTTCATAACAATTCCAAAGATATGTGACAGCATGAAGTGGAGTGGGTTGATGAAGAAACATTGTAATTATAGAACCCTGTAATCTGGAACAGGGCTAGCTGATTTCTGCGACAGTGTAATTCTGCTGGTTTTAACATTACATTATGTAGCTATGGTATCTGATTAGGTAATTTACACGGAGTGATTCGACAGGAATTTTAAAATATCCTTACTGCTTTATATATCTATTAGAAAGGAACATTTCTATGTTACTGTCTATGCAATGAGGCAAGGAATCTTACATCTTTCAGAATACGAATCCGGCAGACTAGAATTTAATTACAAAGTACTTGCTACAGAGTAGAGACTCAGGTGAGATTTTTCTTCAAAGCCCTCCAAATAAATGATTTTTAAATTGGAAGGATTCACCCTTTTAAATGCCTAAATTTTACTAAAGCAGTCCTCAGACTACTCAAGATTTCCTGTTTGTTTAAAACTCTGGTCTCCAATTTCCATTTACTTTGGCCTTCCTTTAACACCACTGTAATACCCTATTTTGTTTTTCCATTGCTGATTCTTCTTCACAATCTGCCAGAGGCATTAGAGGCTCCCTCTCCAACACTCCCCAGCTGTGCTCCTTACTTTATCTTTGTGCTTTTCTCTAACCAATCTTACACACATACAATATTCACAACTACTTCTAAACCTGCATCTCACAGTTCTATTACCTATTTCTGACTTTCTTCTTCAAACTAATATTTAACCTTCCTGTACAGATATCTCCTCCAAGGTAGCACAGGTACTTTCAAAGGGTTGATGCCATCTACTTGTGCGCAGATCTGCCTCATGCACTGCTTATATATTCAGTGGGAAATTCAAGCAGAGCAGTTAGGATAGGAAGAATTATCTTGTCACTTCTCTATCAGCTGTTGCCCAAAACCTTAGACTAGATTCCTAGATTTAAAATGAACCCTATCCAAAGGTACATTCATGGTAGTAAATTAAGCAATGCCAGGAAAGACACCATCAGTGTTAAGAAGCATTGAAACTTGCTTTGACTGTTATATTTTCAAGTTTCAAATGGTTTTTGCATGTAGCAAATCACACCCCACTAAACAATTCCCTGGAGACAGCAGATAACAAGGATCATTCCCAGAAAAAAACATGTCAGCTTGAATTTTGCCCACCTGTTCCTTATGCTGGAGGGTAAAACAGTTTCATAATGCAGACATGTTCTTTTCCATGCCAGCTGCCCTCACTGTCTGAAAATGGTCCAAAGCACATCTAATTTAACTGTAGAGATGTAACCAGTAAGGCCACTAGTATCCACTATCAATCCTGCCATTTTAAATGACTGTGGAGTTTACTCAGGAGCAGGAGAGAGAGAAATACACAAGCAATTTAGAATAAAATAGCTAAGTGGGTCTTTAATTATTGAATCCTCAGGCAATGTCATTTGGGATCAATCAATGAGGGAGTTTGCACTGAATATAACATTAACATCTCCAATGTTAATTTCTTTCATACAGTTTAACCATTGAATGTTTATTTTTAGATGTTTACATATGGAACCAGGAGATAGCTACAAAAAGAGCAAACATGACTGATGCACGTGAAACTTTCTACCTGAACTTTGCATGGGAATTTAGCATTCATGAGACAGCTGCCATGGATCTTTATTGCTGCTGGCATACTGATAGCACAGTGCTACTTCACACTGACAACGCAGCACTTCAGCAATCCAGTATTCAGAGAGGTTGCATGGATTCAGGTCAAGACTGTAAATCCTATCTCCCAGGAGTTTCATGCTGAGCAGCTGACATTTCAGCAGCTCCCCCCTTCACCAACAGAGAGTTTAAATAATAAGCGCAGCAAACAAACCTTGCACAACAACGACTCTGTCATTCACTTACTTCGTAAGAACTCTATGAAATGCAGAGATCTGATGAACACACACAGCCTTACCGGCAAACTAAAAGTGCATACAGCAAGAGTTTGACACTCTTGTTCTAAACCAGTAATATGCAGGCATGGAAAGACCTCAGAGGAAAAATACATTCCATACTGTTTCTGCAGAGCAGTTCCACAAGTCTTCAACACTAGACCTAGAAGGGCCAAACCCAGTTATTTACAACCCACTTTGCAATGCTTCAGAAAACTCAAATTTTCTACAACATATAGGTTTCAAGTTTTCTGAAGCATTTAAAGCTTCCAAAACATTTTTCCAGTATTTAGTTATATTAATAGCTGGATTCCCAGCTGTGAAAAGTGACCCATACCCCATGATCTGGCACTATGCAAGACCTGAACTAGGCAGTGAGGAATCCTGGACTCCTTACAGCGTCCTTACAATGATCCTTCTGCTGAATCACATTCAGTCAGTGCAGTATCGCCATTTTTAAACCTTGTCAGTAAATAGAGGTAATGTTTTTCCTTTCCCAAATCTAGCATCTGAAAAGGTATGGTCCCAGCTGCACAAGAATCACATGCCTGTATTTTATCTTTACATAGTTTACATATCACACTATTGAAAAGCAAACCTTATGACAAGGAAGAGTGATGTCTCTGCTTCTCTCTCATCACAATTAAAACAGTTTCATCTTTTGCCCTTAGAAAGGTTCTCATATAATTCTTACTTCCATAACATTAAATTGTTCTCAAGTAATAAAAGAGATGCAACTATTGTCTGTTTACACATTTCATTTAGCCTCACCTTTCCCAAGAATGAAAATTTTGACTTCTGACTGCAGAAGAAAAAAAAAGGAAAAAACCAAAACAGTTGCTTTTCCCTTAAACATCTTTGGCCAATGTCCAAAACCTACTGACAGATTCTTCCACCTCTAGCTGCATCCAAAACCCACTTTCTTATTAATTCAAGAAGCATATGGTGAGAGATTGCTTCAGGAAGCACTATGGGGAGGAGAGTAACCCTCTCTGCTCAGACCCTTCCTTATCTAAACCTTCATGTCAGGTTGAAGTAGTGCACTTTTTAAACTACTTTGGCAACTGAGGCTGAAAAAAAAATAGCTAAGGCAATGTGAAACTGGTGTGTTCCTGTTCAATTCAAGCAATTCCCCATTTTGTACAATTTTACACCAGTGTGGAGCCTTCCCTCTATAAAATAAGCTCTCAGCATTGTGCAGTACCCTCACAGGTGGCAGTCCCAGAAAAAGGACACAGAGCTGTATGCAATGGCACAGGTAAGAACGAGTTGGGACTTCTACCAAAAGTCAAAGGAACTCAGGTGCAAACTTGAGGGAACCACAAAGTGAAATTTCACCAGCCTCCCTGGCTGACATCCTCTCCATGACAGAGCCAGGCTACGTATGGAGCAAAGCTCCCACTTAGTCCCTTGGAGACTCATGACACCTTCTCAAATGAAGTTTTGAATGACATATTCAGATCCCTTTCTTTCAAAAACCTAATACTCTAGATCTTGTCAATGAAACCCATAGGACAATACCAAGCATAATACTAATTAAAACAGGAAAAAAACAAAGGAACTATTCCAGAAAGAACTGTGGAAAAATTTCCTTATTTTTTCCATTCAAAAAGGGATTTGCCAAATTCAAATGAATACCAAACTAATTACATTCAAGGCTTTAACTAGCTTTTGAATTTTTATCATTACTAACTGATTATCACTTAGTAGAGCAATAAAATTTACATCTACTACTACCTCTGTTTGAGGAACCCAGATAATTAACAATGCAGTGAACTCATCATTTAAATGAGGAACTACAGAAAAAGAATTCTAAAATAATGAACAAGCCTAAGCCTTGGAAAATTGAAACTGTTAGGAGTCACCCAAAAGCTGAGGTAACCATACACTATTTACATTAATCAATGACTAAGAACAGAACTCAAGGAAACCCGCAGAAGGTTTGTGAGAAATGGCACCAACAAACAACCCGTTTGTGTTTATCTGAGTGATTCACTCGGAATTTGCACACACCATGTAATAAGGCCCTTTTGGATGGCAGAGCCATGAAAGATACCAACACTGTTCTGACAGTTTCGGGTGGTACAACAACATAGTATGGGCATAACTACCTAGGATGAAAACAAGATGTTGAAGTACATGAATCTACTAGTAATTAACAGTTTCCTTCAGCAGCTACATAATTAAGATTAAAATAGCCCTCTGAGGGATCGCTAAAACTTTATAGCATAAGTAGTTAAAAGAATTTTATGTTTAAACATATGCTAAAAGCAGGAAGAATTATATTAATTCTTAATATAGTTTGATCAAATGCCTGATCTTCAGTATAGTTTTACAAAATGTGGATCTGCTTTAAAGTCCAGCATGATACACAGGTTCTAAAGAAGTAGCATTCCAGAGATGTTGGAGACTGTTGGCAGCTGGAACTAACCAGGAACAGAAGCACACAGGATAAATCAGCATGTCCTCAGGCTGCTGATTTTTCAGTGAATTAGAGGGAAACTTTCTATTCGTACATTTTGGGCTTTGGGCAGTTTGCCATTAAAAACAAAACCAGTGAATCAGTAAAATTTACGTTCCACAATCTGCATGATATTCATGCTAAATCTGTCCTCTCTCATCATGCCAGCTCCTTTAACACTGCTGCAGGTGTCAACTTTGTACATGACTGGCACAACTAAAGACAAACTGGCATTTTTTTCTATCTGTTTTCAACACAGGATCCACTTACAGACAAGAAAAGCATTCTAACAGTAATTAAGTTCTGATTGCTTGAGTTGAACCAAAAATATGAGAAACCATAAAAGCTCAACTTAAAATTTCATATTCCTTTTCTAACTAAAACTTTCACAGTACCCTCATTATTCTGAACTCTTTTCAGCGTAAACTAGCATCTAGCATGAGGGAAGAATTCCCTTTTGCTCAAACCCCTCCAAACTAGTTCCTCATCCTGTTCCCACTTTCTCCACAATTTATGTTAGTTACAAAGGATCTTCAGCTAGTCATTTACTCACACTGCACTTGCCACCTTGAGTTTGGGTTTTCTTGGTCTTTTAAACCCATGTAATGCTGACTTCATCATACATATCTAATTAATGATGCATCACCACAATCACCTCTCCACAAAAAAGAATGTGTCACTTTCAACACTTGGGATTTTGGGAGGGCCTCTGGTAGATGGAATTCCTCCGCATTCCTTTTTGTTTTTTCTATGATTCAGTTTGAAGGGGTAGAACGAAGAGCAAGTGATGTTCTACTTGAGTGTTGTTATTCATCCTCTACTGGCTGGAACTCTGCCCACCGACCAATACGTTAACAAGTGTCCCCATCATTACACATGCAGTTATACCATTGCTTACATTGGTAAAACATAAGGCACCAGATTTTATTTATTTATAGAAAACTTGCCACAGTAAGACGCCATTTCTTGTTTGGGACTTCTACAAGCTACTCTAAGAAAATGTTTAACTTTATCCCATCAACAAAGCACTTTTCATTCTTTCCTAAAAAACTCGCTGTAGAATCAAAAGATTAAAGATTGTTTTTTTCTTTGAAGCTAGCATGTAGCAATGAATAAAGATATACCCAACTGTAGAAAGGAAAAATGCAGAGAGTAAAAGAGTAGAGGTCTATGCCAAGAATGTCAGTATGAAGTAAGACTTCAAACATCAGTAAAATTCCAAGTCATATTCTCCTTCCAGAATTTATTACCAAGTATAGCAAGTGGTAAGCAATGAAAATAGTGAGAAATGTCAAAGCTGGATAACACCTTTTGTCTCCCTGTGGGCTTTTTATTTTTTTAAATTGAAATCCATTACAACACTGGATTCCTAGAAAATAAGGTCAAAAGCTAAAGGAAGAACTGCTCTCAGCCCATTACATTTATTTCAAAACCTGCTTTAGACCTGATACAGCTTAGCAAAACAGAACCAGAAGTTTAAAAGTTGGCGGGGGTGGGGGGGGGGGGTCAGATTTTTCAGCATCTGCCTCCTTCATATGCAAAGATTGCAAACCATTTGACCCAGGACTGCTATTTAAACTGGCTCTCAACTCTGCTGGCTTTACAGCACACTTACTGTAACAAGATAAATTGCAAGCATCCTCCCACAGCTGGCATTAGAAAATGGAAAATACCCATCCTCATCAATATCTGTACTATATGAGGGAGTTTTTGAATCACTGCCCTTTGAGCTATGCCTGTATTCCAAATGTTATTGTCAGATAGAAGAGAGAAAGCCCATGAAATCTCACAAAAACCAAGGATTGCTTTAGAGTGCTATTATACAAGTTGACTCCAGAAATGCAGCCCATTCCATAAACCAGTTAAATACTTGACACCGGAAGACAGAAAACATAAATTAAACCCCATATCTGAAACTAAATATTGCAGAGCATGTCAAATAAAAAAAAAAAGAAAAGCTAATTTTAATTGCTTCCATTAAAAAAGAATTTTGCAAATGAGCACAGAAAAGTGGCTTGTTTTATAATGATCTAGATGAAAATCAGCCAAAATAGCTTGACTATATCAATCAAACATGTGTTACAGTGAATCATTTAGCTTGGAAGAAACCTGGAACCTTATCGAGTCCAACCATTAACCTGACACTGTGAGTCCACCAGTAAACCATATCCCTAAGTGCCACATCTACATGTCTCAAATACCTCAAGGGTTTGGGACCCAACCACTTCCTTGGGCAGTCCGTTGCAAGGACTGACAACGCTTTCTGTGAAGAAATTTCTCCTAATATCCAATCTAGACCTCCCCTGTTGCAACTTGAGGCTGTTTCCTCTTGTCCTGTCATTGTTACCTGGGAGAAGAGACCAAACCCCACCTGCCCACAGCCTCTTTTCAGGGAGTTGTAGGGAGTTACATGGTCCTTCCCGAGCCTCCTTTTCTCCTCAACAACCCCAGTTCCCTCAGCTGCTCCTCTTCAGACCCTACACCAGCTTCATTGCCCTTCTCTGCCCCCGAATCTCAGAGCTGCAAGATGAAAGAGCAGAATTACTATTTGAAGCAAAACTAGCAGGTATCAAGTGATTAAATATAATAATGTTCATGTTAAATGAGCTTCTTTATTAAACTTCAGGCATAAAAATACATTGGCTAATACAAAAACCTCCCAAAAAACCTAATCATTTTATTCCATTAGTGTGATCACTTTAGAGATCAATCAAGAATTAGTGTAATAAATTAATGTTTAACAATATTTATTACCTCACCGAGCCCACAAAAAGGTTCAGACATAGGAATTCAAGTCTAAGAAATTTGTGATCCTTGTGTGTCCCTTCCAACTTAGGATACTCTATGACTCTATGAAATTTACCATGAAAATCATTATGCACTATCATTGATGAATTAGAGATACCCTGAAACACGAGACAGTATTTTACAATCCTTTTCTGAAGCCACAAGACGCCACACACATTCAGCTCTTCTACGATTGCTACTTAATAGTAACCTTTTTGTTGCAGGTTCCTCTACAATGCAGAGAAAAAGTTAATCACTTCCCTCTCAGTATCCTGACAATTATCAGAACCATAAGGTGATTTTGGGTGTAAATAACAAGGCTTAATTAATCAACTTCCCAAATTCTCCATCTTGTGGAGTTAAGATTTTATTACACCTCCCCAAAAAACCCCACAGATATGAATTTAACAAATTCTCTTCAGAAGCCATTGTGTTGGTAAGTCTGTACTAGGTAAGATACTCTGGTGCTTTATTTGCGGGTTATAATTATTTCTTAACTGCAGCACTACTGAAACTGAAGGAACTGTTAATTCATGGTCTCAGATGAAATTGCACTGCTTTACATTCCTAAATAATCACCCAGCCTGGAGCAGATAATTTCACCTGTGCAATTCCAATACTGTAATATTGAGACAGTGAGTACACAGAACTCCTTAGATCTATCTCAGAAATTTAGTCTTACAGTATCCACTTTCATAATTTCATCCCCAGCCTGGATACTAAACTCCTAACTATTTGATCAGCAGAGCTTTTCCTAGTCTAACACAACGACCTGTTTACAGTCATACATACAGTTGCCAAGATAGTTCTTTTTAATGAATTCCCTTAGTTTAACACATAGATTAGGCACTTTGCTTGCAGGAAAAACACTACATAACACAGCACCATTTACCTATGGGGTCACAAAAGACACGTCAAGATGCTGACAGAGATCAATAATCTCCTGTCTAGAGATGTGCAGGACTCTATTTCATTTCTGTTTATGATAAATCTGCCTGTCTGGCAGTAGTTATAGTTATCACTCTCTTAACAGGGTAAATGCTAAAATGTGTACTCATTTTACCATTAGGTTTCAGATTCCTTAAAAGTAGCAGCTATTCTCACAGCTGCTCCTTCACCCCGTTATATCAGGTTTATGACTGTAGCACTATTGACATCAAAATGGGCAGTCAGACACTACCTTCTTCATCTACCAATAGTTGCTTTAATTAGAACTCGGTATATTAATAATAATTACCTGGTAATGATGTTCATCATCTATATGCCATCATTTTCAAAGCAATGCATACATACCACATTAAGCAATTAATTCTCAGAACAACTTTATGTGACAAGCAAATTCCATCTCCATTTAAAAGACAGGAGAGCTGTAGCTAAATGATACTCCCATGAAACACCATTTAGAAGTAAGATTAGACCATGAATATGACAGTATACTCATGCTTTCATCTTCTGCCAATACAACACAGCTTTCAAGGTAAGATTTATAATATAACTGTGCTAAAAGAGGTATAATTTGCAAGAAAAATAAAACAGAGAATTAACAGATAATGTAGCTCTGCATATTATACTTTCAAATCATGATGGAAACCTTGGGCTATGTTTCAGCCTTTTACACAGCAGAAATAAACCATCACCATGATTTCCCAAGTATTCATTACAATATTCACTCCCTAAGTGACAAGTTCCATGGAAACCACCACACTGAATTTAGTTTTCATTTTCACTCCTTAGTCATTCTAGTATTAGAGACCTAATTTCTAAGCATATAAGGATTTTTAAGGTATCTGAAAAAGAACACCAAAATATCTTCACTACTAGAAATGATACACTTGTTCTGTGAATCTGTATTACCTGTGGGACACTTTGATACTTTTTGGCTAGTTTAAAGGGAAGAGGAACAGGGATCTGAGTGAGGCTAAGATAACTTAGTTACCATAGCAATACCCTTCCAGGAACAAGACTGTTTGAAGTTGTTCCAGGTTCTGCTCTTTTTTACCAGATGCTCCTCCAGCAGTGCCAGACTGAACAAATTTTGGTTTCCTAAGTGTCAAATATTTGACAGATGCTTCGGTATTTCCATACTAGAATTGATGGCCAGGTTTAATCTCATCTTTTGCCTCTATGTACAAGAGGCAAGCAGCTGGGATTAGCTCTATTTGTCATGTCTGTACCATGCAGAAATAATTGACTTGCTGTAGTTTCTTGGTTCAGGATTGCCAGTTTCCCACCTGCTTCATTTACAGTTGGATTCCACAGCCAGGCAAACTAAGACAAGGGTTTACAATTTGGTTTTGTTTGTTGCCTTTTCCCCCACGCTGATCCCAATATTATACAACACGCTTTAAAGTTGAGCTCTACTATTTGTGCATCTCAAGTCACCACAAAGGGGTCCTGTGACTTTGAGCTTGAATCTCCTGTCACATCCTCAGGCTTCCATGACCAATAACTCCAGCAATCTACATTACCAGCTGTAACCATAACTACCTTGTTTTCCTCTACAGGTTCCCATAACCTTGAAATATTAAGAAAAATACTTCTGGCTACTCCTACTCACAAGTAAAAAAATAAAGAAAAGGAAGTGGGAAACCAGACACAAATTTCTTCCAAACACCTCTAAGCAATGCCAGGCGTTTCTCTACATAAGCTCCCTTGAAACAAGTAAGCTGCGGTGTTTGCTTGGCTTTTAGAGAAGAAAGCAGCCACAAGCTCTGTACCTTTCAGATCAATTTACCTTTTACTACTTTACCTAGCAGATTATTAAAAGGCAACAGTGCCAGCTAAATTATAAAAGCATGTTATAAGCCCTGCTCTTCATGCAGTTAAGAACACTGCTGGACAGGCCTTTAACTGCTCTTGTCCATATGTTAGACACTTCTAACCCAGCTGTGTGGAGCAAGGTGACTACAGGATGGGAATTGTACTGAAGACAGTTCACGCCCTTCAAAGACTTGTTGAGCTTAAGAATAAGGTTATGGCTACAGCTCTTGTATTTCTTGCTTGGAGTCTCTGGCTGAAATAGCTCATCTCTTGCAGGAGAGGCTGACTACAATGCTCAAGCCTTTGGGAGGCCTTTTGCACTATGACCTTTGCAGCTGTGTCCTCTCTTGAGTGAAGTAAACTGTGCTCTAAAAAGACTTCAGTCATGATCTATACCCAAATATTGCATGACTGGGGCAAGTGCAGTACTAATGATCACATTAATGAAATACAATGAAGAGACGCTACAGAAAATTCACAATTCATTTGAAAATACATGTTTTTAATACAAATCTTAATTTACAAATATAAATGCAGCTATAGAAATGCAAAGATGCCCAGTCTGTAAAATGAGAAACAAGGCAATGCCAGGTAGGTGACCATTAAAGAGAAACAGTAAGTTGTTGGACCCACATCTATAACACCATCCCTGAGTACTCCAACACTTAATATCATCACATTTCCTTCTCTGAAGCTGGCTAAAGCAATAGTGCAGTGCCACAACACACCAGAAAACCAACTGTTCAGTAAGACTGATTTGTGGCAATACCATCACCTTTCTCACCTCTTATTTTACCATATTTCTCCAGAGCATTCAAAATGCAAATGATCAAAGTGGGAGGAGGGGGGGAGGAATTGGTTATGTGAAGAACAACCAAATTCTTTGTCTTTAGAACAGACAAAGGAAACATTTCACATAAAAACAGATAGAAACTTTACAAGGAAGGCAGTTTTTGGTTGTTGGTTTGGGTTTTTTTCCCTGTCAGGTAACCTGCACAACAGTTACAGACACTGTGATAAAACAAAATAGTTATCCAAGGTAAAAATAAACTTCCATAACACTTTATTCATAATTTTCTTTCTTACATTGAACTAGGTTTATCACAGTGATACTCAACAGTTGGAAAAAGACTTCATTATTTGAGTCATCAGGCAAACAATACAACAAAAAGCAGAAATTTACAAGAAACTCAACAAGAGTTTCTTGTAACTCAGTTCAACAACTTGTAACAGCTCAAACCACAAGAGGAATACAAATTAAATCCCAGAAGGAAAGCCGGCAGAAATTGTGGGTACAAGTATTTGCTATGTGGGCCTCGAAAGAGCCCTCTCCCAAGCTGAACGCACACCCCAATGAAACACTACGAAAACTCGTAACACTTCTAGGTCAGCATGGCCTTTCCATGCTGATTTAGCTTGGAGCAGTCTCAACTATGCGTGAAGAGCTGGGTGTCAGCTTATCAGTAATAGTCCATGCCTGATACAATCTGCATGACAGATTGTAGAAGACCTAAAAAGAGATTTTTTGTATTGCCTAGAGACTTTAAAATATGATAAGCAGAAGAAACTGCAAGTTGCCGATTAGTTAATGCTATTAAAACGGACAGTCATCCTAAGGGATAGTTTTGCACTGAAATGTTTAGCAAGTTTGTTTCTTTTTCAGCTGAAGCAAGAGCTAGCAAAACCCTGCGTGACATTAGGATAATTGGGATGTAGGAAACTTTCATTAGAATGACAATCCGAGAGTGCTTTGTTAAAACACAAAACTCTATTTGCATTTCCTGCTCATAACAGTATTGAACACAAACCAGATGTTACTTTCATATTCAAAATTTGAAGACTTTGTCTGAAGTAGCCACACATTAGGAAAAAAGTTCACAAAACAAAGCAAGAAACGCAAAGAAAAATCCTCTCCACCACCTGACAAAACAAAAAAAGTTCCTATTTGGAATTCATGCTAGGCAACCACTTGCAATGAAGTTACGTGCTATGGACGACTTGTTAGCCCGAGTACCCAAAACTCTGTTGGTACTGCAGAAAGAACCGAAGCAAGGAAAGATTACAAGGGACCACCTGGCTGCTCAAGTCGCTGTCCTTCCTTCACCGCCCTGGCTCACGGGTGGCTCAGCGGGGTCACACGGACATTTCCCGATGCAGCAGCGCGGGCAGTGCCCCCAGACCCACCGAGGCCCAAGGCAGGGAGCGGGGGAGCTCCGGTGCCCGCACCGAGGGGCAGCGCGGCCGGGACCGCGGCTGGTCGGCGCCCCGGCAGAACAACAACAACGCGAGGAAATTTAAGAGCCCCAGCCAAGACATCCCAGAGAGAAAAAAGCAAACAAACAAAACCCTCAGCAGCAAACTGGTTTTAATTCTAACCCTATGCACAGTGCTATTCCAGGGCAACGCCTCCAACGCGAACTCCCAGCTATCACGAAGCCCCAGTCACCTTTACTCAAGAGTTCGCATTGCAGCCGCTGAGCAACGCCGCTGCTCGGCGAACTAAAGCCGAGCCCGCAGAGAATCCCCCTCACGCGGCCGAGCGAGCGCACGACGCCGCGGGAGCGCCGCCCGCCGCCACCGTCCGAACACGCAGCCGGCGGGCACGGACCGGCGCGGCTGTGGCTGTGGCTGTGGCTGTGGCTGTGGCTGTGGCTGTGGCTGTGGCTGGCGCTGGCGCTGGCCCTGGCCCTGGCCCTGGCCCCGGCCCCGCGCAGGACTCACCGAGCAGATCCAGCGACCACCGCCCGCCCCGGCCCCGAGGGAGGGAAAGCGGGGCGCGGGCCCCGGCGGCGTTTAAATAACCCGCCGGCGTCACGTGACCCGCCCGCCATTGCCCCCGTGCTGCCCGGGGCGCAGCTCCTGAGCGTAGCCTTGTGTCGTTAGTGGCAGAAACTGCTAAAAAGTCACTAAACCGCTAAACAGTAAAAAGGTTTTAAGCTGAGCGCGCCAGCGGGCTTGGCGTGGTCGGCAATACAGCTCTCTTGCCCTCAGCCTTTCAGCACGTGCTGGCAGAAGAGCTCTGGTTTCCTAGCGCTGGGCGGTGAAGCGGCGTTGCGTGAGGAGACGGTGGCGTGCCTTCTCTGGAGCGGGGTGAACTGCCTGGCGTTCCAACATGTAAACGCCAAGCCAGCCTGTTGGACAAAAGCTAAAGTGTGTGCAAGAGGCTGACTGGCTGAAGGGTAACAAAACTACTCCATGTAAAAGAGAGGAAAAAGAGCTGCTCCTAAACTGCTTGAAGGCAAAGAGGGTCTCACTGCCAAGCCTCACCCAGAGATTAAGTAGAGCTTGAAAACAGCTTCAGTTGTTATGAATAGCCATCTAACCATAAAAGCTCATAGCATTCACCCATTAAATGTTGCTGTGAAATAGGAAATAACAAAGTACAGAACTCGCTTTTTCCATGCCTCCCGTAGTGCTGCTGGCAGGGCTGCTCGGGCTTCACCAGCTGCGCTCGGGACTGAAGGCACCCACAGGGTGGTGTTTCCTTGGCACTTACATTTTTGATCTTCCGTCGCTATTTCCCTTGAAGGTGAAGTCCCTTGCTGTGGAAGCGTGTGGCATTTTTTAGGTATTAAAGGATTTAGGGCCATGTGCATGAGGACTTCAATTTTATGGCCTTTTCCCAATATTAAGGCATCACTCAGTCACAAGCCCTTTTATCTAACCTTGTTGATACTTAAGTTTCCACACACAGAATTGCACAGGCTCTCAAGTTTGGCTGCGCTACATGCACTCAGCCGTCCGTGGTGTGACAGCATAGGTCTGCCTGGCGTCTGGGTTATGCTCAGAAACTCTGCCAGTGCTCATAGAGGCTTTTGCTGCCCATTCCATTTGCTGGGCAGATTCTGTGGCACACAGACTGCACTGGCTTAGGAGCACAGAGTTGAAAGGGGCTTCCTGACCCACAGGGTCCTGGCTCCAAAGCTTTTTGTTAGAAGTGCCAGCGATGTCTGTTGCAGACAAGTCCAAGCACCATCTCAGAGCAGAGGAGACACACTGCCTTGTGCCCAAACGTGCTGTATTTTCACACAAATGAAAGCAGTAATAATAGAGTCGTGAGGCTAATAACATCCCTATAAAAGCAGTGGCTTTCCTAAATAAAGCTCCCAGGTGAGCCTGGTGTAATATCATGACTCACTCTGTAGAAAAGGGTAGAAAACAAACCTTAATACCTGCTCATGATCTGATGCAGAGACAATTCCCATTTGGCTCCGTATCTGTGCTTGGCTTTATGCTAAATGGATTAGCAAAACACCAACCAAACACATCTGAATTTCATGCTCTTTGGTTTTTTCTGTCAGCTTACTAACACATGTTCTCCACAGAATTCTGATTTTCCTCTTGTGTGAAAAACATAATACATCAAGTGCAGATTACTGTGTGTACCTTGCCAAAATCCTACCTGTAACTGAAGCCAAACTACAATGCTGCAGAGGTTAGTAGAAATAATATTCCAAAGCCAAAGAGAATATCAAAATAAATAAATAAAAGTCTTCCTAATCTCCCATGGGTACCTTAGAAGAAACATGGAGGCCTGAGATTAATGTGGTATGAACACAGTGGAAATAGACCATATAATTTTGAGCCTTCTACTACAGTTCAAGTACAGCAGGAAACTAAACATTAGCAGGACAAACTAAGGAAACCAAGATTTTCTTAAAGAGGGCATTGTTTATGAAAAAAAGCTGGTAGCCCACTTCTCCTATATTGTCCTTTCCACACCTTTATCTTTTAAATAGTTGCTTTAATTATATGCATCTGCTGAATTTGAATGTCATTACTTATCCAGAGTCCATCTCTCTAAATACAAACCATTAGGCCCATATTTGTGACAACACTTTGTCCAGAAGTTTTGGGGATGGTCCAGCCTGCCTAGCAGCACAGTCAGCCAGACCTTTCCCCTCAGAGTAAAGAGTGGTCCTCCAGCCTCCTTCTATCGTCTTAAAATGAAAAGATGGATAAGGAGGTAGTCACCTATACTTGAATTTGGCACTTGTTCTTCATCCTACAGAGCACACATGCAGGGAGCAGGTGAAGGATGAGGCAGCACTGTGCAGATCAATAGATGTCCCAGTCTCACGTCCCAGCACTTGGATGCCCTACAGAAGCACCAGTCTCAGGAACTTCTGTACACTGAGTGCTTCTAACCAACACCTTTGCTATTCTACTGGTTTGTTTGACCACAGTTTAGGAAAGCACCAAGGGAATCAGATTTGAACGCCTGGGTTGACAGCCTTTTCTACAGTAGACCTAACATTTCTCAGCTAGAAAAAGTGCTGCTGTTTCAAGAGGTTCTTCAACTATTCCTAAGCAACGTATATGTAGTTTATTAGTATTTGTACTGAAAGTTCTTAAATCTTTGTGTAGAAATAGTATCTTCTTCCAGCAGCTTTGTGTTCAAACTACAGCATACTGAGCTTGGGTTTGGTCACCATATTCAGAGAAAAGGCATTCAGCTGCTACAGAAGTACTAATAAGGATTGACCGCTGGGCTGATATCTGAAGGAATCATTGTATTACATGCGATTGTTTTACTGGCACAAACATTAGTCAGAGATTACTTTCTTGTAATTCCCTGGTATTCCTAGAGGATGATTGATATCCAATGTCATCTCCCTTAAACTTGTGTTTTCCTTGCTCTCCCGTGTTTGAGGGACTACATGTTGTGTACCACAACAGAATTTGCTAATAGCTGATTTTGGGCCTGTAGGCTCCTTTTAATAGAATTGCAAAAGCAAACTAATTGACATAACTTGAAAGAAACTCTCTATGGCAACATTTGAAAATTTTTGAAGTATTCTTCTTTTGGATGACATGCTATCTTTAGAAGACCACATTTTTTGGAGAGGAAGAAGAGAGAGAACAGCCATCATACTTCAAAGCATTTCTAGTATTTGGGATGAGGGATTGCATTAGGAAGCCTGATCATCATGAAATGCTTCATGAATATTGTTTCCTCTTCGCTTGTAATCCATGCTTGTTTCTTTCAAAAAGCTTTCCCTTCAGCTGTTTACAATATCATAGTGGCATGGAAAAAAAATCTGACTTAGAGGTTGCCGATTCCTGAATTGCTTTCATGTGTTTGTATTCATCATGGACACCACTAAACACCTGGTTCCTTTTTTCTCCCTTGCCTCGTTATTGTTACCTCTTCATTCTTCCTTCTGTCTTTTTCTTTCTATTTAGGCATCTTTCACCTCCCAGGTTAGAGAACTAAAGTGTTGTTTACCAGCATCTCCTAATTCAGTCTGGATGTGTTGTATCCATGGCCATTCCATACACTTTGTAGAGTACCTGGGACAAGGTGAAGGGGCTCCCAGGCTCAAAAAGTATGTGTGAATCTTGGATGATGCTACTTTTGCTCAGAAGGGCAGAATCAACAGTGGCAGTACGCAAAGGGGCTCATGCAGAGGCCAGGAACTGTCCTGTGTGCCAGAAAAGGGATTAAAAACCCCTCCCCATTGTGCTCTTACTCTAGTCTTGTCAGGATTCAACTTTAGATCCTGCCAACTGTTTTAGGATAAGTGGGAGAACTCAGTCACAGTTGCTTCCTAGGCATTAGAGGAATTAAGACAATCTTTAATAATCTATGCAGAAATAAGGGTCTGAGGTTTTATCCAGCACACAAGCTAAGCACTGAGTCTAGATCAGGACTCATGTTCCTGAATTGTACATTAATCTGCTCTTCTGTATGGTCATAGTTTTTAAAACTTAATGGGGTTTTGCTGCTCATTTAGAGAATAAACCTTTCTGTTTGCTATCTTCTTCTCCATTGCTTCTCTAAAGCTGTGTTGTACCTCAGCCTTTCAGTCAGGTAGCCTGGAGGGCTGTTTTTGAATGCCAGCTGCACACTGGGTTTTCTTTTTGGGTAGCTCTGTAACCCTTAATTGTGTCTGAAAGACTGAATTGATTCCTGTGTACTTTTTTAAGGTATCATGCAGATTAAGAGTGGCTCTCATTTTTCATTCGCTTGCTTCCAATTGGGAGAGCCTGCACAAATATTGTTTATTCATTTATGCTGAGATCATGTCTATAAGGAAAATACATGCACAATTCACCCTAATTTCAACTGACATAGTCCCCTACCTGGGCATTTCACAAACTGCAGCCTCATGCAGTTAGAAGACACTTTACCAAAGCAAGACAAAGAGTCATGCACATGCAAACATAAATATGTGGAAACTTTAAAGGATTCTGTAGAACCTAATAAAAAAAAAAAATTATTGCAGACTCATTTGATAGATGATCAAACCAAGTACACAGGATGAAAATGATGCCACAACACACATTGTACTGACATAGTCTTAGTAAGAACAGAATTCTAGTTTCTTAACCTGCTCCTCTAACTGAGAGATCAAGAAATCCCAGGGTTAGATGTGAATGAATCATCTTACAGATACAAGCCTTTTGAATTAAGTCTTCCTTAATTTACATCAATAAGTTCAACTTTGAATTGCTACCCTTAGGGATATAGATTTAGGTTTGGAAGTATCTGCTTGCATTAGTTCAAGTGAGTGCTGGCTGGAAAGCAACGTGAAAATCCCAGAGGAAAAATCATCATCCACTGATTAGTCCCAACTGTAGTGTAGGTGTGGGAACTCGTGTGCACTAGTGGGGTTCAAAGCCAGCGTTTTCCTTCAATTCAGCTCACAGTCCTTCCACCAGCACACAGTCTCTCCATGATTACTCCCTCAAAATGGACAAAAATGGAAGTGCCATCAGATGCAGCCCAATTTCAAGTCCAAACAAATCAGCTCCCCCAGAGAACTGTATCACACGAGAATTAGCCTATTTAAACCCCCATGAGCTTTCTCTCTTTCCCATTAAAATTAAACCTACCTCTTCACTCTGAATTGCTGTCTTAAATCACTTCCTCATCGTTATTTTCACTTTGCAGTTCTTACGGCATTGACTTATCTTGCTGCCCATCATGCCCGGGTGCAAGAGCTGCACTATTGTACTGATAAAATGTCACTGGTGGTAGCCTGCCAGTGAAACAGAATAGAAAGGACCTTTAAAATAATTCCTGGGACACTTTCAGGGATGAAATGGTATTTCATGGCTCTTTTTCCTGATATTATCTACAAGCCTATAGATTGTCATGATTTTTCAGTAAAACCATTCTGGACTGCAAAATAAACTGAGACCCCAATTGCTCATCCCCGTAGGAAAATGAACAGTTCTGCTGGCTGAGCTGACTTCACTGAAGTTCAGCCAGACAGGGAGAGATAAAAGGCTTGTATCCCTCTGCTAATAGTTCTGTCCACTTCTACCTTCATACTGCTTGAAGAAGCAGAGAACTGCCTCTCACAGTGGTAGGTTAGAGCTAATAAAAGAAATGGAGAAAAAATAAAAAGGTTAAGCAAGCAACAACTGAAAAATATAATTGTATTGATAATGAAAATAATTATGTTAGTAATTGTACCTTGCACTGCTTTTTCACATTTCGTATTATCAACTTTACCTACACTTTAATCAGATTAATGAAATCATCTACATATTTTAAATGCCAAAAAGTCTTTAATAAAATAGTCCCAGAGGAACTAATTGGTGGGGAAAAAACCATCCACAGTTCACAGAACTACCAGAATACACCAAAGGCACAAATGGAAATACACACTCAAGAGAGAAGCAAGGCAAATGAGTTAAGAAAACCAATTCCTTTTACAGGGGGAAATACATTTTTTAATGAACTGCAAATCTAAGTATTTCTAATCTTCTACAGCCTTTGTTGTCAAAGACATCAGGTTCTGAAATCATGTCTGCTTTGCATTACAAATGCAAGTGGTGCTTTCCGATAGAGATGGTGCCAGGCAGCACAGCTTCTCCCTAGTCCTTGAGTATCGTCAGTGGAGATGCCCAAGAGCAAAGCCGGGGTCGCACGTCCCTGGTATGGCTTGAGGTGGGACTGCGGTGCTGCTTCACTGCGGCACAGCCGAGGCCAGGCACTTCTCCCACAGCCACAGCAGGCTTAGTCTCAATAACTGGAGAGGCATTTTCTTGCAGATAAAAACAAATCTGAATTACACAAGCAGAATGAGGGATCACTTTTATAGGAAACACAGAATGAAAGAGTAGTCTAAAGTGTCCAGGGCTTGTGGTGAGAGAGCAGGAGATGTTCTGTGCATAGTAAACACTGGATTTATTGAAATTAATCCCAATCACTTGAGGGGGAAGATGAGTTTTAAATTATGTTTCCATATCTGTTCCCCAAAGGTTTCAAATGGCTTTTTCAAAGGAAATGGCTTGACTCTGAATTTTCTTCCTAAAATCATTTGGTGTCAGATTTAGCTACTCATTACATATGAAATTCAAGATAAAGAGGTCAGCTTCTAGTGGGTTCCTCTCTGCAGCAGCAAGTGGGGTTCCTGAAAAGAAATAGAGCATTATTAGAAGGATGGTGCTAGGAAATTTAGCTTTTTGCTGACAGAAACAGAAAAACTATATAGGACGAACTTTAAAGCAAAGACATTCAAAAGCTTCTTTTGCTTTTGTCATTAAAAACATCATGCCAGATTCATAAAAATCCATTTTAGTTTATGCTTCCTACATTACTAAAAGGAAATAGTAGTTCTAAGCTTTATCACATGGGAGGTTGCATAAAAGAGAAATTTGACTTTGCCAGAGAAGCATCTTCTGTCTGCTCTGCATAATGCATTCAGTTCAGCTGCACGCTGCTCTTTCTCCTGGCAGTCAGCATATGCAACAGTGTGTTTATGCAAGTTTGACCTTCCTGTTCTTCCCTGTCTCATTTCTGTTTGCATGAGCACTGTGAGCTGATAGAGTGAAGTACATTTTTAAGGTCTCTCTATTTTGAAAAGCCTTGAAAGGAAGACATCTCTTTCTCTGACACAAAGTTGTTAAAAATAGACCAGACGTATTCCTTCCCAGCACAATCATAACCCAACGGTTAAAGCCCTTCATTTGTTGTTCACGCAGGTGAATAGAATCCAGCACACTTGTGCTGTGCCCAGCAAAGCCTCTGTGAAACGCGAAGTAAGTTAATAAACCTGCCCTCCCTGCCAGCTGGATAAGTGATGGCTCTGTATGGACCCTAAGCCTTGAACGTTTTAAGGACAACAGTTACCATAAACCCCTACAAAATTGTAACCAAGGCTGGCTTGCTGATTTTCCTTCTTCTCCTCTTTAAAAGAAGAAAATAGTTGCTCTAAACACAGCTGATGCCATGCTCCCACATTAGCCACCCTATGGCTCATTTGATATTAATCTCATTTGATTTTATCAGGTTTTCAAAATTTTTTTTCTTTATCCTACACCTGACTGTCCCTTCCCCCTAATAAAGTTCCTCCCATTAATTAACCCACAAATTGGAATTAATTAATTTCCACCAAGTACATTACTTTAATACTGGCTTCACAGTTATCTTTTTAAAGGCATGTTTAGTGCAACTCAATTAAATTAGCTAAATAAATAATGGGGATTTATTCCCTGACTTTTGAGCCAAAAATCTGCTGATAATCAGTTATGAAAGGAAAAGCCCAGCTGTAGCTTTTCTAAAAATCAACATGAAATAATGAGAAAGGTTTAATTTCCATGTTCGCATAAACATAGTTAAATGTTAATGTTTCCTAAAGACAAAAATACATTGAAAAAAGATCACATGCCCTGCAGACTGACTCATATAGGGATTGGCCCATTTGATCAAACCAGCTGATTTTCAAATTGTATCATTTCTTTGAAACATATTTCAAAGATGGATACAATAGTCAATACTACAAATAATATAGGACATTACAAATGCCAAGGCCAGTTTTTCCTAGCTGTAGGTTATTGATTTAATTGAACCTCCAAACCCAGCAGTGCTAGTTTCTTAACACTGTCAGTTATGGGAACCTGTTATCAGTAGCTTCTGGCTTTGACACGTTTTAGCATCAGATTTTGCATAAGCTTTACATATACCAAGAAAAACTCTTCTGTCATTTGTCAGGAAGATTCTGGGGAGAAAGCTCAGAAGTTAATCAGTAACCCAAATATATTAAACCTGCTTAATTGGGAAATTTAACATCCCTATAGTTTGGCAAGTAAACTTAAAATATTGTGACCTATTAAGGAATAGGAGAGCAGTTTCCACTGGAAAACACACTTAAAACCACCTCAGTTTCTGGCCTGTGTTGGTATGTGCTTTCATGAGAGAATGTTTCATTGCCTAGTTGTACTTTGTTGGTACGAGCTGTCGATTCTGGTCTGAGGGGTGTAATGGCACCTCTATCGTTAGTGTTGCATTTGTGCTGAAAAGCACTAAGTGTTTCAAGTGAGACAAGGAGCTTAAGAGAAGTCTTGTGGTTTAAAAGGATACAGTCTGCTCTGGAGAACTGCATTTTAACTCCTCCAAAACTATGGGTATCTCATGGGTATTGTTGGGCAATGAATGAAAAGCAGTACTTACCAGAGGCCCTTCTCAAAGTGCATTGCATTCTTTGTGTAAGGGATATCCAGTTCTGTTTTGCAGAATGGTTACTTGAAAAGGAGCTAAATGGCTAATCTATCTCTTAGAAATTGGATATAAACCAAACCTATCTTTGCATCTTTTAGTATTGTACCTTTATCCTAACCTTCAATTCCTTATATGTAAAATAAAAGAAGACTTATCTCGTGGAGGTGGTGTGAAAATAAAGACATCAGTTTATGTTAAGCAATTCCATAAGTAAAGAAAAGACACATCAGAGACAACAGATGCATCAGAGATACTCAGATTCCACAGTAAAAAAAAAAGAAAACAAACAAAAAACCCAACCAACCACAAACAAATGACTCTGAGGGCATTTTCAGAAAAATTCATAAATTTTTCATCCACAGAGAGTCAGAGTGGTCCAGCAAATAAGGCACTGAGGTCACACAATGAATGAGAAAGATGTAAAAAAAAATATTAAATAGCTAGCTACAGAGTGAGTGTAGGGCATGAGAAAAAAGGTCAAGAGCAGAGAATGAGGCAGGAATCTGGTGGAAGAATAAAGCAAATTGACTTAAATGGAGAGTTAAATGGATGCAGTGATAATTTTGATACTCCCTAAATTCTTAGTAAATTCATTTTACATTATTTTCTTTGCCCTATCATAATAATGTCAGCAGTGCTATTTTCCGTACTGCAGATTTGCTTTATACAAGAAACACATTATGTGAAAGCAGTTTTTAACAAATAGGTCATAGAAAGTATAATAACAAAGTTAGAATCAACAAATGCTGTAATTATATTGTACTTCAAAAATAATGAATCACTCTCAGAAATGCTTCAGCATATATATTTTGTTTTCTTAACTCATGAATTTAGTGTTCCTGCAGCACTCTGCTCACCAGGTTTTCTTTATTAATGGAGAGTGTGAATAGAAAAAAAACCCACCAGTAAAAAACCATAGCTGAATTATTAATCTTAGTGATTTCACACCTAAACATTATGTGAAAAACACTAACTATGCTGTTAAAATAAAAGGTAGCTTAACTTACTAAATAATTCTGAGAATGTTTCACTTGTGAAAAGGTTTTCTGTACATACTACTTGATGCAATGTAATTGAATATTGCAAGAGTTTAATTCCAAGGTCTTGGGTGTTGGAAGGCCTTGCCAGGCAGTGGGTTTGCATTTATATTCCCTTAGGGGATGTGGACAGTCATGCAGAGATCCTTAAAGAGAAGGCAGCCTAATGACAGGTAACCTGAATCTCCCCTGGAAAATTCTGGGAAAGTTATAAATCCAGGAAAAGAACTGGAAAGCACTAGCTTGGAAGACCCAGCACGAGACAGGGATTTAAAGGACCTGCACTTAAAATCCAGTCTGGGGCCCAGCCTCATAACCACAAGACCCACCTGAAACTGCATAAAACAAAACATGTGGATTTGAGCAACAGAATGGCAGTTTCACATGAGTGATCTTAATAACAGCTGTGAAAAAGTTAGTTCTAATTCTAATTGCACTGGGAGCTTAAAAGATGAGTGGGCTTACAGCATACAATGACCTCCAGAGAGGCTGTCTATATACAGCAGAGAACATTTTGTGGGTTTTTTATGTTTGTCCAGACCTCTGTGTTTCTCTTAACACAGCTCTTTCTACAGAAAAGGACATCCCTGCTTTGTTAGTGGTGGTGATGAAAATGTCCTGCAAGTGCAGTGTTGCTCCCTGTTCCCAGTTCTTAAGGTAGGGTGGGTACCATAGTATGAAGCTGAAACTAATGAGGGGGTCCCTCCAGGTGGGAGTTTGGTGTCTCTGTAGCACCACAGCTCCTCGCCAGCTCTTTTACATCATGCAGTCAGGAGGCTGAAGTGCTGTCGCTGTCCTAATGGCATCTGGAACCAAAGCAGCACCACAGACTCAGGGCTGAAATGAATGCAGTGCTGGTTCCATGGTCTTCTCTGTTTTATCATCTTTCCCTTTACTGAATCCTGGAAAACAGCTCATATGGTATCTTTTGGCTTTTAGCAAAATGTTATAGCTGAAGTATTTTCAGCCTCAAAAAAAATTAGATTTTCAATGACAAATTTAAACTAATTGCTGGTTTTGCTGTTGCTTCAGAGTCTTGTTTTTTGTTTGATCAGTTCAAATATTTATCTGTGAGTGCCACTCAGGAAGCAATTTAGCCCATCATCTCTTCTACAGTTAAGTGCCACAATTGTGGTTTTAAGCCAGGGGTTACCACCACAGAGTAAGTAACAAGCACAAGTGGCGATTTGGCTCAGGCTGAGCTCTTCCTGGGATGTTGGCTCTTGCTCAAGGAGCAATAATTTGGCATCCTGTGAAAAGGGCAGCCTTGTCTTACAACTACAGGACAGAGACATTTACTTAGAGCTCTTACCTTTCCTACTTCAGGCCTGGAGACTGACTCTAACCTCCAGGTACAGGCACAGAACTGAGATGATTACAGACTTCTCAGTTCTGTTGATAAAACTGAGTTTTACGGTAGGGGTGGAATGGGAGAAAAAGGAAGTAAGGGCTGGAAGAAAGGAAAATTCAATTTTAAACCAAAGCTTTGGTTAAAGGATGAGTTGTACAGGCAAGTGACTGATTCTTCCGCTGTGTTAACATTTGATTCATCTTCCATTGTAGACCATCCCTCCTCCCTTTCCTGTACCAAAAAACTGTGTCCATTTCCCACAGCTGTGCTTCCCTCATTCTCAAATGTCTCTGCTGATATTCACAGGAGAAAGAAGGAAGTTTGTTTCAGTCGAAGTATCAAAGGACTCCTGCTGCTCCTGGGAAGGTCCACCACCTGTGAGACCTGACACCCTTGGGGTGACTCTTCAGGCTAAAATAGCTGATAGTTTGCAAGCTGCCACCCTTCTTCTCCTACCTCTGTGCAACCTCCCCCCAGTGCAGGGCACAGACCCTTTGGGGAAGTTTGCTGGACATGTATGTGGTCCTTGTGTTTGTGTAAGGTTTGGATCCGTGCTCAAGAGTAAACCTTCAGCCTTTTAAGCAATTAGACTACAGCTTATGTTCCTGGTATGCTAAAACCTGGAGGCTGTTTTCCTCTAGTCGTTACTCAAACAGGCTGCCTCTCCTAACGCTGGGAGCTTGCCTTAGTGAGAAACATCTGAGGGAAAATAAACTGGGTACTTAGCTCACAGACAGGGCTGAAGGACAGCAGAAGACTGATGCAAAGCCATCTCACTTGAAAAATAAACACCATTTGAACAATAGAAACCTCTGTAGGCTCCCCTAATTTATGGTAGATACATATATATGTGCCATTTGGGTTTGGAAAAAAATTCCTTCAGTCTGAAGTAGGAGGAATTTGGCGCTTGCAGTGAAACATACCATCAATTTTGTTGTGATTGAAAATGAAAGAACATTTCCTCTTTATGTTTCCTTTCGATCTTCTTTGTTGTTATTGTTTTTTAATGAAAGGTTCAACATTCATGAAAGTGAAAAGAAAAGAAAAGAAAAGAAATAAGACCTGCACTTTAGTCCTTCTTTCCTGCTAGGTTTAAAAGTGAAAAAAAAATTAAATTTCGTCAGACAGACTCCAGTCCTTTTTTCTTTGCCTCATTGTGTCTATCATGTGTTTGTGTAAAGGAAAAAGAAATCTTGTCTGAGATGTCTCAGCTGAAAATTTGGGCATGTAATTGGAAAGCTATAATTTTTTTAGTTTTGACATCACAAAACAAGACGTATACTTGTTGTATCTTGCATGAGAGAGACAAAAATGAGGCAGGCCTCACCGAGGCTTCCTATTCAACAATCTAGGAGGGGAAACAAAGGTGACTTCTGAGCTGCAGGCAATGTCACACTGTAGGAGAGTGGTTCCATGGCAGCAGCTTAACTGCACCTCTGACAAAATGCAGAGCGCAGGGTTGTTTTGCTAGAGAAGGGATCAATAACTCAGACTTTGATTACTTAAAAAGAGGGGGGAGGGAGGGGGGGGCGGCGGTAGAAAAAGGTGAAAAAGGTAACTGAAATTTGGAGAATTTTTCTATGGCTGGACAGGAATGAAGTTTGCCCAGCAACAGAGGCAGTGACTGTAGCGTCCTGCAGCGGGAGGATGAGGCTTGTGTAATCGTCATGAGTCAAATTTCTCCTTCAGAGCGCTATCTATAACATGCCAAATGTATAGGTAGATACAGGCAGTGTCACCAGGAGTGCCTGAGGTACTTCTGCTGCAGCCTCAGTACTGAGGAAACATCCTGGGGCCTGGGAAAGCCGTGCTGCAGTAGCTGTAGAGCGGACAATAGACACATCAGAGACACTCAGTAAATATGTATTGAAGTAGCAAATCAGACCTTCTAGTTGTAGATCAGAAGCCTGAAAGCCTTTTGAACTCCAGAAGGAGAAAATAAGAGATGCTCTGTGATGTTTGCCGCTTCTGGTTTTCTGAAGAAACACAGATCTCAACACACACTGAGCCAGCGCAATCTTGCGTTATAAACGATCTACTCATGCAGGGCTGTGAGTGCAAGTCCAGATTTGGGAAAGACAGAAAGTGAGGCCCTTGGTTGTTCATAAAACTCCAAGGAAGCTTTACAGACAGGACTTCCTGCAGGACATTAGCCCAAGGCTTGGTATTCTCTGAGCACATCTGTTCAATCCCCCTGGAGCTGGGACTCAGCTCTATTTGGGGTGAAAGGGAGGCAATTAGTATTTTCATATCATCTTAAGTCAGGTGCTCAGAATTGATGGATGCTTGTCTGGAGACTCATATTCCTTGATAGAAGTTATTTAAACCAGGAAGAAAAGACAAAAATTTGGTGAGGCTCAATTATTTGCCAAATAATTTGTTTACTTTCAGATGTGTGCGATAACCTTTGCAGAAGGTGCATATGAGAACATGACATTTTAGATTAAGAGGAGCATCACTGTGTTTACCTGAAATGCCTCTTGGCAGGCAGTGAAATGAGTGGCTGCATATTTACATGCAAAATGTCATTTATATAAATCAAATCTTGAACACAAATACCTGGAGATATTGTTTTCCTATTTGCAAAAGTTCATCATGATATTTTGTTTGTTCTTGAGTGTAAGGCATGAATTAATCATTTGAAACAGCATTCAGGAGTTGTAGACAGTCACTGCTCCTATCTTGGGCAGCAGGCAGAGAAATGGCAAAATCTGTTCACCAAACCATGGATGATTTTAAGATTTTATGCCAGAATGTCTCCTGTGTGACAATGTCTTGCAGAGCAGAATGGTATGCACATAGGGACTCTAAGCTAGTTAGAAATAAGCTAGTTAATACCTTAACAAATAGCTGATCGCTCTTGAGAGCTAAAAACAGAGAAGAAAACAAAAGAAATATCTCAAGTGAAAGAAAATTATATAAGAAATAATTAAGTAAAGTGCCACTTAAATGCTTCACCTGAGATTAAACCCAGTGCTGTGATCTGTTCTGTACAGATCTCTTAGGTTTAACAGCAAAGAGAGAGATTTGAGTCCGAGAAGGACTAAAGAGGATGTTTTTTGAAAGGTATGTGGATGCTTGAAGGTGAAGCTGGTGGCCTGGTGTTTACAAATTGTAAATTTTTAGTGGAGTTGCTGCCACTGACTCCGTTAATCGACTCTGGACCTTTGATTTGATGCCTATTTACTCTGAAAAGGTTTTATTGCTGTTATTTTAGGAACATTCCATATGGATTCCACACCTATGACAGCATCTGCTCCTCAGTTGAGCAGAACCTGAAATTTAGGAGTGTCTTCTTCACGTGAACATTTCAGGTTTTGTTTCTCCCTGAGTCATTCATTGAAAATGGATTCCACCAAAGTACTGTGCACTACTGAGCACAGCAAGGTACAGAACAGGATCTCTTTTGTCTTATGTCTGTAATTTAAAAAGTCACCTGCAGGTTTCAGAGACAAACCATTGTTGAAATTTGTAGTTTTGTTATCCTTAATACAAATATAAGCCCTTTCAGATGACCACTATTACACTTCCCCATCCTGAATAGTATGAAAAGGAGGAAAACAATCCTTTGGAATTCATCCTAAATGGAACTGACTAGTAAACTGTTATCAGGAAAAAGAAAAATTAGCTTTCCCCTTCCATGGAGGCTCCTCTTAACTGTCCAAAAATAAGGTGAAATAAAATACTTTTGTGTCCAAGTCTCTAGAAGTGACTGCAGTGACTGCAATGAAAGTGACTTGCTCTGTGGACCTCTGTCCTTCTTTCAGTCTGAAATGTCATGGGTGCTCAGATGATTTCAGCCCAAATTAGAGGCATTATCGTCCTAAAAATTGCTTCCTGTGAAATACTCAAGACTTTCAAACTGGATCCAAAAGCAACAGAAGATGTTTAATCCTCCCTGTCTCCTTAATGAGGAAGAATGGAGAACTGGGATGCATTTGAACAGGTGGAGAAGAGTTACTACAATCCTAATTTCCATTCTCTGAGAAAGCCCACAGGCCTGATATGAGTGAGTTTCAATTGAATTTCCACGGTGGAGTCAGTTGTTATTTTATCCATCTGACATATGGAGAGATTGTCTTGTCATGGTCGTTTCAGTCACGGACCTCCACTCTTCACTCTGCTTCATTTGGTTTCACAAAATGTCTAGTTTCTGCAGGAAGACTGGTTTTGCTTTTATTTCTTGAGCTGAATTGCCTCTTGCTGCCTTAAGCAATTTTACTTGGAGAAGCTGGGCACGCAGGGATAAGGGATACCTCTGTTTGCAGGATGCCTTCCTCATACAAAAGATTCAAATCTGAGACTAGGTGATTTTTATGACATTTTTACATCCTTTTTTGTATGCTTGTTCTGTTAGGTACGATGTGGTTTTATCAACAGATTGGAGATCTCCCTGTGCTATGTTCTATGGGGAGAAGTAGTACCTTTCATTGCCCTATCTGATACAGCTGTAAAAAACCAAGATGTTTGCTTGGGCCCACCACCTCTTTTCAGATCTGAAAAATAATTTGCATGCTTGCAGGAAGAGTCCTAGCTGTGCAGCTGTCTCTTATCACACACTGTTCCCAGCTTCAGAATGTATGAACAAATGTATTGGGAGTGATGAATAATAAATAATCTTTATCTCAACACACTCTTTTAGTCCACAAAGTCTCGAGACACTTCACAAAAAGTAATAAACTTCCTATAAAGAATAAGGACCGATGTGCTGCCGCCTCCACAAGGGGAAGTGGCAAATCAAATATACACAGGCACTCTACAGAGGACAGATACACGCTCTCGCACAGAGTGCTTGTGCATTGAAGCATGCATAAAAGATAGGAAGGGTTCTCAGGGTTTTTCCTCATATCCACAAGCACTTGTCTGTTGATGAAAAGCAAACTGGAAATGAAAGATAACCAAGGACAAAGGTTGCATTATCATGATTTCTAAATTGAAGTCTTAATTAGATTTAAAAATACACAGTAACTCATATTTTAGGCGAACTTTAAAAATAGAGTGGGACTGACCAGCTTGGAATTTGCCCAGAACACCAATTTTGAGACACTTGCCCATTCAGAAACCACCCAGTCCCTGTCAAACATCTGCATTTCTCTATATTAAGAAGCACAGGAGCTGCAGGAGGGCAGTGCCCTCTCTGGCCGGATTCTGGGCATTTGCTAAGTGCCAGCTCAGGAGCCTGCATGCAGGAATTTCCTGAAAATGTTACTGCACTGCAGGCCACGTACTTGTCTTGCAAATTTTCCTTTGAGCTTTGTTCTGCAGTTCCTTATGTCATTGGGGCAGCTGATGTGAATTGGGTTGGAGATACAACCCTTTGTGCCTTGTGGCTGAGGACTTTGGCTGTCTATGTGCCCCAGCCTGGCTTTACATAACACGATTGCCACCATGGCAGAGTTTTAGAGAAAAATGCTGTTAAGGTGTGAGAAAACCTATGAGCTAAAGCCACGCAGGCTAAGAAGAGCAAAACAATAGGCTCAACAGTATTTGCTGAGATGGGGTTACTTAAAGCTCAGGGATTCAAGAGGAAAACACTGGCATGAAAAGCTGTAAAATCCCGGGGAAAGAAAAGTGAAGAACAGGAAGACAGCAAATCTGCAACATCAAAGATCAGCCTACACCAAGGAGCAGAGGCAGAACCTTCCCTCACTCAATTTATGACTGCCTGTTCAGCAGAGACTCACCCAGAATCACAAGAATATTTGCACGGCCACGTAGCATTGTAGTCCTGGCTACCCACTGCACGTATTCACCAATAAATAAGTGTTGTGGACTCTGAAGTTGTTTTTCTTGCTTGCAGACTCAAGAGATATCCAAGCAAAAGCAACCAGAGGCAAAAGGCTAAGGGATAAATGAGCCTTTTCAAGAGGGATATCTATTTCCATCTCCCTTCCTCTCATTGATTCCCTAGTATGCATTTTCCCTGGGAATCCCAAACTGTCACCGAACTCTGTGTTCATGGCAGCTGGTCATGGTATAGGCAAGAATGCTGCTGGCTGAAGAGAAGAAAGGAGATACATTACTCAAGCCTTTTCTCTCACCTTCCCCTTGGCTAAAGGAGCAGGAAAAAAGAACAGACATGGGTAAGGAATCCAGCAAGATGAGGTAGTTCAGAGTAGAAATAAAAATTAGTATTACTGCCTTTGGTATGATGGTTGTGGAGACTCAGAGTGTGCTTGTGCTGATCCAATTAGACTACAGCCATATTTCTGTTTCTGAAAGGAAAAGCAGGAAACAGTCTAAAACTAGGTGTTCCCTGAAGAAGGAAAACGAATGCTTTTGTCCCTTTCCAGATGTTCTTCCCCACAGAAATTCAGTAGTGCTGGATGATTTCCAACTAACCTGGGCAGTAGGAGCTCAGGCATTTGTTGCTATCACCTACAGGCTTCCAATAGCCCAAAGAGGAATGAACTGCAGAAGCAGGGCTGTGGAGAAAGCCTGTGCTTCAGACAACTGACACCACTACCTTCTGCAGTACAGGCCCATTCTGATCCACGTTAGCTGGGAAACCTGGCTGACAGCCCAAACTGGTAATCCTTCAAGCAATGCAGATTTTCTAGTTCAAAGTAAGTGTTCCTTTCTTCCCATTTTCATGCTTTAAAAGCCTCCCTTTTTAAATCAGGGTTAAATCACAAACAAACAAATGCTAATAGAAAAGATCACATGCATAACCCCTGCAGTGCATTTACCTATGTAAATAACATGTAATTTTCACTATTTAATTACTGTTTCATGTCCCATTTCCTGCTGTAGTCTATATTTAAATTGCATATTTGCCTCTATCTACTTTCTCATAATGTGTCTTGATATGAATATTCATACCACCATTGAGTGGTTGATTACTTCTGTACTAACCTTGAAAATACTTCCCTTGCAACACAGCGAAGAGCTGGGTGCTGTGGTTGTATAACAGCAAAGAAAAGAAAATACAATCAATAATGCTCAGGCTGTTTGGGATCAGACCATATTCTCCTTTGTTTTTTCCTCAGCAGGTATTTTTTCCTCTTCTTATAAATTAAGCCAAGTTACTCCTGACTATAATTCCCTGAATTATGACTCTGGAGACTGGATTTCCATAGGAGAGGAGTGGTGCAAGTAATAGGCAGTGCAGAATTCCTGCCCATGGTACAGCCTTTTCAGATGGGAGAGAAAAACAGTTTCTCTTGCAGCTGGATGCACATTTCTTTTTAATCATGTGAAATTTGAAAGAGCATTTTTGCTGTTCTAAGTCAGAAAAGAGTCTGGAGGAGTTATCTGAGGACAAAAGAAGACCAACAGAATTAAGCCTGATGAAACAACCTGAAACCAGTCAGAATTTGAACTTATATCCATTATGACTGGTTTGTATCATGAAACTTTGATGTTCAACTTGTATTTCAAAACAAAGGTTTTTTTCTCTTTTTAGGTGAACAGAACAATTTAATTTGGAAAATGAACGAAGAGATGTTTTTTCAACATTTCTTTGCTTCATAATTCAAGATATAGGGAGAGAAACAGGCTAATTTTCCCTGATTTCTTTTGCAGTTTAATCCCTAGGATGGAATGGGCCATGGCCTGGAAAAGCCTGTTTCCCCCAAACTATGGAGAAAGTCTAGATTCACTCTGAGCCTGTCAAACACAGCCAAGCGTTTCCTGGGCTGGGTGACTCCCCATATCCAGGACCTTGTGGCAGAAAGACAGACAGGTTTGCAGGTGGTGGGAAAGGGAATTATCTTATGACAATGTCATATTGACTCCTGGCCACGCACAAAACAGTCTATCACTCTTCTAGCCTTCATTTACCTCCTTTTGAGCGAAACCTGCACACCTCAGTTTCCCCATCCTGCTCAGTTAATCTCCTTGAGGCTGGTTTGAAGATGCCTACAAAGCAGCTGCTGCTCACCCTTGGAGCACTGAGCTCACAGCCAGGTGACTTGTCCTGCTTTTTTGTTTGAGAAGAACACATTAGTCAACACTACTTACACCTTCACCTCTAGGGGTGTGTTCTAAGTATCTTCACACCTAAGGCATCATTCCCTGACAACTTTGCAGTTATGACTCAGTGACTTCAAAGATTTCCAGCCTACGGAAGAGTGAAAACCATTCTGAGGTATGAATTTACTTCTGTGAGGAGCCAGGGGGTGTCTCCTGCTGAGACACGATTTTATTGCATGGCCTCTGCTGGTTTATCACGCTCTATGGAGTGGTTAAAGAAGTGAGTTATAGCTGCTGAGATAATGCAAAAAGTTTAGGCTGATATGGATCCTCACCTAATTAACGTGCAGTGACTGAGAGTTTCCCATCTCTGTTGTCTCTCCTCTTCGCTGTCTCCATTGCTGCCTGTAGAAGGCTCTTTAGATCTACCCCGTGATGCAGCCCCACAGAGGCCAAATACATCCATTCACATTGAGAACACAAATGGACACAGTCAGCATGGCAAGATTTTGATACGGCAGCCTTTCTCCTTGATCCTTATCATCAGATGTGTTACAGCACTGGCTAAGGACCAGGCTAAAATGTAGCCCCACTATTCCCCACACGGGGCTTTTGTGGAAGGAAGGGTTCCGGGGGCAGGACCCCTTATTGCCAGGGGACAAAGGTGCACTCACGGTCAGAGCCCGCTGTTGAAAATCAGATCTTAATCACTTCACTTTATGGACAGGTGAGAGCATTCTTTGATGAGGACCACTTCTTTCCCAAACAATACTTTTTTAACAGTTCTACTGGGACATAAAAATGTAAAAATACAGTTGCCAAAGTTATTAAAACGAGATTGTTATGTAATATGCTGACATTTTTTAATCTCTGCAGGCTGCATCTTGCTCTTTTACACAGTTCCAATTTGAGATGGACAAACTTCAAGTAAGTCTATAAGCAACAGCAGGAAACTATAAGATCCCAGAACTCTTCTGAGCCTTAAATAAGTTTCATCTTTAATGATTCTGTTCTGCCTCCAAATAAACTGAAAAATGACTAGAATCTAAAGCTTATTTAGGAAGTTGCCATAGTAACAATTAACTACCTCTAAGCCCTTCAGCTTCATTTTATCTTTTTTCACTGAGGTGCCCTAAATTACTTGAAACCTGAATTGCTACAGTAATATATCCATGTCTTTGAACTAAATGACATGGTTTTGCTAGAACCCTCATTATGTGAATATTGATTGAATTTCTAATTGGGACTAGACATCATCTTGCTGACAGCACCACTGCAAGGAGCCATGTAAGAGCAAGGAAGATTAACAGAAAAAAATAGAAAAAAAATAAGAATGTTGTTTCTCTAGGGAAGCAGCTGGGATGATCAAACTGAGGAAACAGTGAATGAAGTAGAATTAACTTTAATGATTGAGTTTATATGGACAACAAACCTCCTCCAGATGCCTTGCTGTTTGTTTCAGCTATTACCCTCTTACACTCCATTAGAAAATATCAGAGGAACCCAAAGAGACTGATTTTGACCTATGAATTAAATAATTGTTCATGACAATGCAAAAGGCCTATTAACCCTAATTATTCTAATTTAAGTGTATTTTCCACTCACTTTGTCCTGACATGAGCAGTCCTGATACTATAAATTGTTTCATGAAATGTTGTGCCCTATATTTCTCTTTATTATTTTGTCTGTTGTCATTTGACTTTATCCATAAAAGACTAGCATTTACCCCATCTATTTCTTAGATGAGACTCGAGTCTGTAGCATTAACACACGCTGCTATTCTCATATCTGTTCTGCATTCACATTTTTCAAATCACTCCTGCTTGTTTTCTGCATAGCACTTATTTATTTATTGTTCCAGAAAAAGGAGTTCATTTTCATCTTGTGGGATTTTTTACCATAAAGATAGTATGTTTCTGACTTCCCAAGTGAAAGTGGGAAAACAACACCTATCCATGGCATTTCTCAAAAAGGAAGTAGTCTTTCTTACATCAGATAACTACGAGCAGTAACTGATAAAAATTGAACTTTAAAGGAAGTGGAGCAAAATAATTCCCAATTTCACTTGGTGTGCCTTTACTAATGTCAGTCCTAGGGCAACAAGGAAAAAGCAGATGACTTTACTATTGCTTTGATGAAAACAATATTCATCTGGATTACCCTTAAACCTGTCCTGGGGTTTAATAATCACTTTAACTGCAGATAGCATAAAAGGAATAGCTCAATACTGGTTTTGTCTTATTTTCTCCATGTCTGAAAAGAATCTCTGCAAGTCTGCTGAATGCCTTTTTTGATAATAAAAGAACAATATCCTAAAGCAAAGATGTTAGCTTCATCCCTATATCTGACAGGAAGAAACACAATCATGCAATGCAAATAAAATCTGGAACAGAAGGGTAAGATATGGTCATTTCTGAACCAGAGAAAATGATTCAGCAGCAGTAGATTTTTTTTGTCTGCACTGCAGTTCTCAGAATTTTCATAATTTACATGACTAAGGGATGTTTGGCTGCTCAACCTTTTAATTCACAGGGAAATATCATCTGGCTATTTAGACTGTTATATTGACCTTGGAGAGATTCCTGTATATATTTTTCTCTTGCAAAGATACCTATTGCTATGACATAAATCTAAATAGCAGTGACACCAGTCTTCAGAACATTATATAGCATGAAGTTGGCCCATTTCCTGGGCCATGCACTGTTCACCCTCAGCATGGGACAGGACAGTCACAGGGCCTGCAGAACAGTGGAGTTTTCAGCCACAGCTACACTTTTGTATCTTGAAAGGTGCAAATTTGAACACTACAAAAAGGTATTTATCAGCCTCACACATTCCAGCCAAATCGCCCTTCTCCCTTATGAGTCAGCTACTGGTTTCTATCTCCTCTTATTGTTTTGCTAAAATTGTTCTAACAGGCTGGGCCTGATAGGACAGGATAGCTGGGGGTGGCTGACTGTGGCACATCTGACTTGAGTTACAGGTGAGATGGATGAGTGGAGGAGGGAGAGCCACTGGGGCTGGGGACAGTGTCAGTGTGGCCCTGGCTGTGCCATTACTCACTGACTAGCAGCGGGCTGCCTTGCTAACAAGGGGTTGAACTGGGCTGGCAAGGCTAGAGAGTACAAGCACTGTCTCCTCAATGGGTGCTCAAGGCATGCTCAAGGAAATGTGGGGGTGAAAGCGGCTCTGAACAAGCTGACCCCATGTCAGCCAGCAGGTGAGTGGGTGAGTGCCCACCCACTCTCAGCAGCACTGGGACAAACATCGCTCCTATAGGCAGCTTCTGTGAGGGCAAGTCAAATGGGAACAGCTGGAAAGGCAGCTGTGATGTACACTGCATCTATTCAGCAGCAATTTTCAGAGACAGCTTCTGATAATACCTCCCCTTCTCCCTGTTTTTCTTCACAGAATGGACACGCTGTATTTTCTGAAGACATCTCACTTTGGAAGCAACTTCTTACTATGGACACTAACCTCACAAGCAGCCACCATGTCTTCAGGCCCTGGTTCTCGATGCCCTCTGATGCTCTGTCCTCCTTCTCCTCTGCTCCTCTGGCTTGATGGGAGGGCTGTTTGCCAGTCCTTTCCTCTGAGACCTGTGTGGCAGCAGAACAGACAAGCATCACAGCCCCAGAGACTGCCCACACTTTATTTTCAAGGAAGGCTGTGACAGCTTGCATGAAGGGTCTGTCTCCCTGACTCTTCCTCTGTCTGCTCTACCTTTCCTGGACAAGCTGGATGTGGCCTCCACAATGTGCCCCTCGCCACATGTGATGCTCAACACAGAACCTGAATGTACAAACATAAACACATGAGCTTTTCTGTACGTATGCTTCATTCGTTCAGCCTTTTTGATTCAGACACATTGATTCATGCATTTTCTTTCCTTGGAGATATTAATACCAGCTCATACATACAGAATGAGAAGGGAAGTGGCAATAGCATTGAAATTGGCCTGTAACAGATGTTAGCAAAGATAGTTATGATGTCTGCCTGGCATACATCTTTGTTTCTTGGGTGATGTGAGTGGTAGAGAAATGGAGGAGAAAGAGAGAGAAGGATTATAAACCTGAGGTGTATGTCTGGAAATAAAACAATTTTGTACGTTCATTGCTTCTGTGTGGAGAGGAGACATCTTAAAACTATGAATTACACTCTGAACCTGAGGAGAAAAAGCTATACCTTTGATTTTTTGCAGAAATGTGCTGAGGTTTTTCTACAGTGAGCAGAAAGCAGAGTGTGATTTCAAAAGTAGTTGGAGTCAGGTACAAAAGGAACCAATGGTTAGAGTCCAGCTGGAGCCTGGTGCTGAAAGGCAAAATGCTCAGGACAAACCTAGTTTTTATCTTCAAGGAAAAGAGTCAATTTTAGACAAATACACAGGTATTTTCTTTTGCAGTCTGTGAAAGTACATTTTCATATTACCAAGGAAAGCATTTTTACTTACTAGACATGAGAGATGCAGTAAATGAATGACTGGTTGTCAAAAATATCAAGTGATGGTTGAGATCACTGAAGTATGGGCTTACTTTCTCTCTTCCTTCCCCCTTGCTCCCTTTACTTCTGCAGTTCTCAAATCCCAGAATAATGGGATAATACCATCAACGGATGCCTGGTATCGACACTGCAAAGATTTTTTTGCTCTGTAAGTTTAATTATGAATGGCCAATATATGTGAGCCTTGTGAGCAAGTTCCCCTTCTATGAGATTTTGCAACCTATTTAAAAAATGAAGTATTACAGTGGGAATAGACATATTCATGATAACTTTGGGCACAGATTCGGTAGAACACTTCTCAGATTTGGGCTATATGCCCCTCCCTGTTCAAAATGTATCTGTTCAGACATATGCTTCAAGATCATAAAATTCAAAAGGAATTAAAAACCTGCCAAAATACTTTCCTAAGAAGGCATTCTTTGGGAGTATCGTGCTGGGGACACTCAAATTAAAAATGCCTGGCTGTCACTTATTATGGTGTTTGTAGTTTCGGGTCTCTCAAAACAATCTACAAGGTGTCCCACTAAGGTCCATAGTTTTTGGAGCAGAACTTTAGTAACCAAGTGTTTAAGAACATTTTTAACATTAATGACAGGTCTCACAGGAATCAAAACATCACCAAATATTAAAACTTGATGACAGGATATAGGCATTAATAGGTGCTTAAGAGCTTTGGCTGTGTCCAAGTCTGAGTGTGCGGAATTGTGTTGCTAACCAGGCAGAGAAGTTTGTTTTCGTAGCAGTTTGCCTGGAAATGGTCTTTTTAAATAGAGTTCCCTGGCTGAATCAGTAAGTATTTGACTTGGTACCTAAAACTGCATACCTTAAGAGGGTACTTAATCTGCTTTTAACAGCCAGGAATTTCAGTATTTGAGCAGCCATTCTGCAGACTGCAGCCCTTTGCTTTACCTCAGAGCTTGTAGCTCAATACGCTGACACGGAGATAACGTGCTGCTCACACGTACATCTCCATCACTTACCTTCATTTCCAAAGGCACTCCCAGCTGAAGCACATTATCATGCTGTGCTCATGAGTTAATGATCAGAGCTAGGTTTGAAGCAGTCACTCCCACTTAGGCATAGCCCAGAGCGTTTCTTCAAAAATTCATTATAAGGATCCGCATGCCATTTTCCATGTGCTTTGAATCAAGGCTTGCACACATCTGAGCTCATCTCAGATGGGGGTCAAGTAATCTTGAGACACTGACATCATACCCCCGTGCACACTGCACAAGTTGCTTAGTAATTTTCTTGTTCATATTTTCACACATATAGATTTCTATTCACATCCCTAGAGACTATGTATATATTGGGCTAGATAGATTGCCAGGCTCACCTGGGAGGGCATGATTTATGTTCGTATGGATAGCCTTCCTCCAAGGCAACAGTAGTTCCCAAGACATTACAGATATTAATCTCAAAAAGATGTTGCTCCTCTCCCTGGGGAATCCTGTTTTCCATACTTCTTTGCATGGTAAACCCTGTTTACAGGGTCTACCTGTTACAAGCGGGGAGAAGCTCAAGGAAGAGGGTGAAAACTGAGCCATGATGGACTTGCTGGTTTATTTTCTTTTTTTTTGTGGTTAGCTTCCACAATGGATGCTACCAACTTCAATTTAATTCACTATTCCAGTTTTCGTGCTCCTTAGTTACACATAGATGGTTAATAAATGCTTCACAGTGACTCAATTGAGGATACTGGGACTTGAACTACACCTGTTGCTAAATATAGGTAAATAGTAAGTCAAAACCGATATAAGTCAGTAGAACAAATATAGTGGCAAGATACTGTTTTTAACTACATAACAAACCAGATCCTAAACCATATTGTATCTTTAGTTGTTTGTCTTGGGCTGCGTTAAGGGAACAATTTGGAGACAGAAAGTTTCTCTCTTTTCCTGTTCTACCTCCCACAGTTCTCTATACTGGTGAATGACCCTTCATAACTTGGAATTTATACTAACAGCTGCATGGCAGATAATCACTTGAAGAGGAAATGGAGGCTGGCAAATTTTCTAGAACAATAAAGGTAAAAACATTTCCAGCTCAGCACACTCATGAGATCCTTATATTGTAACTGGGAATCTTGGAAAAGATGAAACAAAATCCAAAGCAGAGTCTTGCTACGGTTTCTGCTGAAAGGCAATTAATTTTAAAAAATCGTGTAGTGTTTACATTTAGCGTTGTTTACCTAAGAACCCCTTAACAGGCACTCCTTTCTGGTGCTGCCTTGCAAGGATATTATGGTTGCTGTTGGAAGAAGTCAGGTAAAATTCCACTGTTCAATATATTCCAGTTGATAATTGCTCCTTTTTTTATAAACAATAATTATCTTAACATGCAAATGTATTGATCATGGACCTCTCTCACCCCTCCTATTTTTATTCCTTAGTGTCAAATACAGCTTACAATTATGTTTCTAACTCTCCCTATTATAGAGCACTCCAGTTTCCTCTTTGTAAATTTGATTTTGGCAAGCTGAATGTACTTCAAACTCAAATTCCTTTTGATGTTGTACACTGTACAAAGTGGGCCATTCAATAAAGTTTGGGTTTAGAAGGTTTCACTGTTTGCACAAAGTAATCCAGACAGAACAAAGAAGTTAACCATACAGAATTCTGATGGCACACTCATCAGTGGATTTTCCCCTGTGGGGAGGTTCATTTTTCATAGAAATTCAGAGGTTCCAGTAGTATTTGAGGTATCAGCAAATCAGAAGTATGCCAAAAATCAATCAATTTCACTGTGAGTAACAACAGAACTGGAAGAAGCTCCCATAATGCAGAGAAATTGAAGAAAAAATCAGAGGAGTGAGATAATGTTAATTGGAACCTTGACATGTTACCATTTCCTGCTGAACCAAGTTTCAGATAAGACATTTGAATGTGGATAAAATGTGATAAGCTAGTTTTGGATGAGTTATACAGAAATTACATTTCTTCATCTTCCTACGTATGGTTATGCTTTACCATTAAAAACACTCGGTCTAGATGTATCTACAATTTAAATATTTGAGAGCTTACTATGGACTGAAGTGTTACATAGCCTCAGATTTCTCACCTCTACCATAAGCTTCTTGAGGAACCTGAAGAAGGAGCTGTTAAAAGCTACAATGAGTTGTGTCAGTGTGTGAAGATATCTATGTACAATATTAAATACATCTCTGAAGCACGTCTTCTCCTACCTAGAGAAATTCAGTGGTGAGAGGGAGGAGAACCTCATGAGAAATCATTCAGAGGATCTGATGCTGGGTGAGAATCATAGGAATCATGTGGAGATCAGTGCAATCGTTTGTAAAAGATAACCACTCTCTGTGAATACTTAAAACTCTGGAGAAACACTACGTAGATTATAGATCAAGGAGAGCTTCTGTTCTGAACAGTAAGAATAACGAAGGTCAGGATGTGATTGCTTTCTAATTCACCTTAGCCTGTAAACAATGGGCCTGGTGGGCTGTTATGCTCAAATTCTTTGGAAATGAGTCCATGGATTCGCTGGGGCATGGATCCTAACTGAAATAGGATTTTTGTTCTTAGTGTATGAAACCATGACTATCCAGTGAACATTACTTATGCATTACATTGCCTACTGGTTTTAGTACAGCAGACTAGGAAAAAAAATTATTTTAGGGCATCAAGAGCAAAAGTGAAATCAGGACCTATTATATATTATGGGATATCATCATGTATTAAACCACAGCCTCCTTAAAACTCTTAAAACAAAACTCAAACTGTTTTGACAAAACCTCTATCTTTTGCCCCCCCACTTCATTATCCCCATTCTCCTCAGATGGCCCAGTAGTAGGATGAAACAAAATATGATGCAATGACTAAAAGATTGATCCAGACAAGTGAAAAAATCAAATACAGAGCACTGCTTTTTAAATTATGACAGCTTTTAAACATTATCTGCAAGAAGATGCAAAAGAGATTATTTGGTTCTTGGCTTTTCAGCCATGACCAAGCTGAATATCATCCTCAAAACTTTGCTCCAACTCAGCCAGAATTCATAAACTTGTTCAGGGCACTGGCAGGTGGAACCCTCTGGCCTCTCTTATGTAGGAAGTCCAGTTTGTATATCATATATAGTCCCATATAGTCATATAGTCCCTTTTTGGTCTTAAAATCTATTAATATGTTTGCAACCATGTCAAGTGCAGTAACTCTTCATACAAAATGGAATCTCTGTTGCCTTTATTCTCTTGGCAGTGGGTACTGTTAGCTACAATTTAGTTTGGCAAATGAAGAATCTAGAAGACTGACTTATTACTCCTTTTTAGACTGCTCTGTGTTAATTCTGAGAGACTGCCCTCTAGCCAGCCCTTGCATTTCGTTCACTACATCTTGCATATAAATATTTTACTGTGCTCCAGTATAAAAGTTTGATAGAATTTGAACTGAGGAAGCATGGATGAGACAAGGATATTCAAGCTTATCTTTATAAAATAAAAATGGTTTTTATCTTGGCTCTCTTACTCTAGCAATTGAGAAGAAAGTGTATTTGGTGCTCTGAGTTTTGCAGGAAGAGAGATTTCATATTCTCATATTAACCACAAAACACATGTTTGGATATTAAGGGAGATTGTTAAACTGTTCTGAGCCATAACTTTAGAAAGTCACACCTTCAGAGCATCTTTTCACTAAGACTGGAGGGTTTAGAGGGCAGGTTTTTGTATAAAATTATACTAATTTACTAAATGTCTCTGTGATAAGGTTTCTCTCATTTCACAGTGAGCAGAACAGTGGAAGGAGCTAGAAAAGACGGTTTAGAAGTAAATTGGTTATGAAATTCAGGGTATTTTGTTGATAGAAAGGAAACAAATTATGAGCTCGTAGGTAGATAAATATACTCCAAGCTTGAAAGTATGGATTACTGAACTGAAAAATTGTATCTTCTTGACTATAATTGCATAGCCCCTAAAAATAGCAAAAAGTGTATTTGGAGTGTGGCGTTCCAAGAGTTTGAAAATTAACGATGAAGAAGTGATGTAATTTGGGACCAATATGTTTCAAGATATCAAAATGTGAGACATGTCAGGATTTTTCTAAATAGAAACTGAAAAATGCTGCCCACCTTGCAGTTACCATCTCTAAAATAGCCAGTGCTATAAATAGTAATTCAAGTTTAAGTGCTATCTCTCCCTTTTAGTAGAAGTTTTAATGCATTGGCCTTGACACCCTTGATACCCATACTTCTGTCACTTAACTTTGTTTTTTTCCATTTCCAGAAACAAGATGCCTGTACTGCAAAATTTGCCCATAATAATCCCTTAAAACATGGTTTATTTTTATCCTAAAACAGAACTTTAAAAATTCAAGTCACTGTACTTCCCAAACTGCTCGATGCTGTTAACATTCTCCTTTTAGCTTTGCATCATATACAATAAGCATTTCATCTGCCTAATGAAAAACATATTTAAACTAATGAGTACACAGTGTTTTTATTTACATATGCAATTAAAATTTACCACTATTAATAGCTGACAGAGGGGAAGAGAAAGTATGATTTATTCCAGTAAAAGCACACTCTTTCAAGGGGATAGCACTTCACAAGCAGCACTAAAGACAGAGTTTTAAAATTGTCATCAGTGTGGAAAAAAACCAAAATTCTGGGATGTCCTAGTCCCTGTGGTCCATTCCTGAGGATGAAGCCAGCAGCTCTTTCCCCCTCCCGAGGTGCACCAGAATGAATCCTCCCTTTACAGACCCCCCAGCTCACGTTTCTCCCTGGAGGAGCGCGGGTGGGTTCACCCAGCAGGACCCGTCCCGTGGTTTATTCTGTGAGAGCAGAGCCGTGGGCACCAGTCAGACCGGGTGCTCCTCAGAGCCTGGTGGGTGCTCGGCTGAGTAAAGGAGTGTGCTGCTCTGCGGGTCTGCAGGAGAGGAAAATAACACCAAATGTACACAGAGTGAGGCAGGAGAAGCGGGGTCACTTGCTGCAAATTACACAGGAGCGAGAAACCTGGAGGTGGGGCTGCCTGCAGCAGGCAGTGGCTATCTGACACTGACACGGAGATGGGCACAGTGAAATGAGATTAATCAAAAGGAGTCAGAGATACGGAGATCTTTAGCCCACCCCATTCTTCTTAGAAACAGAGTTCAAAGACAAGCATCAGACATCAGCTATCACAGCATGGACAAACATGGCAACGAGTGCTAAATCTTCCACCTTTCTGCCGTTATCTCTCACAGATGTTACAGAGCCTGCCAGGGGAGAGCAGATTTCTGCTTCGAGCTGCACCATGTGCAAATATGCTCTTGCTGAGCAGTGCTATTACTACAGCACACTCTGTTCTGGCAAGTGAGAATTTTATCAGCAGCACTATAAAGGCACTCAAATTCAATCCATCCTTATTGATATGCACTGATATGCATATTTCTAAACATTTTGTGAATGGTGTAATCATAGCTAGGACATGGCAAATATTAGTAATATACATTAAAACAATCTTACTGCAGTTTTACATGCAATTTTGCTTTGATTTGAACCTTTGGGTTGAGTTGCCCGTTTTTTTAATTTAAAGGAGGACATATGAAGAGACAGCAGAGAAAAGATGAAGATTTAATAATAATACATCTACTGAACAGTAGGATTTTTTTTTTGTTTTAAACTGGCATTCTTGATCAAAACCTTTTCAAGTGGAGAGAGAAACCACAGCTGAAAAATCCTGACTACAGAAGCATTACCTGCTTATCGCAGCTGAATGTTGGCTTCCTTGCAGATGGCTGGCTGCAGTCACTCCGTATTTATGGGGTGTGCTCCTGTGTGCAGTGGGAGAAGGGTCGGCAGTGCTCGTACCAGGGCTGATCAAAGAGATCATTGCTACTTTGCTTACACAGACAGACACTCACATGCTGCAAGGCAAAAATGGGATGAAAGGCTGAAAGGACGTGGAAACTCCAAGTCGTAATGTCTAAAGATGGGCTGCTACTGCAGTGGCTTTCCCAGGTGGATAGCTTTGAGAAAAGGTTAATACACTGAGAGGTGCATCTGCAGTTCTGAGGCAGAGGTGATTAATGACATTAGGGATAGGTTTGCACTCACAATCTCGGTGCAAATAGCTGGACATAACCATGGCTAACCACTCCAGACCCCCAGCTGGATCACACAGCACACCCACTGCGTGCTCAAACACACAGTGTGGGTGCAGATTTCGCCTGTGGCACTGCTGTGTCTCCAGATGGGGCTGTTACAAATGGAGCTGTACACTGTGTGGAAATGCAGGACTTTGTGCAGAAATTCCTCAGTTGTGAAGCTCATTTTAAGAGCTGAATCAGTTATTTACTACCTATATCATGCTAATGCCCAGCTCCGAGGTGCTGTTGCTGTTTAGAGCATACAAGGAAACAAAAGGAATATCCAATACCAAAAGGAGCTTCACTTTTGAGTTACTCAGGTTGTAAGGAAACAGGCAGATGATAGAAAATAGGCAAGCAAATCTGTAAACACAGACCAGAGGAATACCAAGTGCTGTGTGCATTATAAAATCAATGCTCTTATTCACAATGCCAGAAGACAGATTCAGGACCGTAGACTTAGGTAACAATTTCTCCCTTTCTTCCTCTTCTCTTTTTATTCATGGCTATAATGTATGTGTTGGGGGGGAGAAAAATCAAGGGGATGACTATGTAAGAATACTGTATTGTGTAAAAGATGCTGTAAATCTCTGATTTATCTCTTTCCAGTTATGCAGTACCATGAAGCATGAGCAAGGTTGTCAGTGCAACGGAGTCAATATTGCTGTGAAAGACTAAATTGTGTTCTTTTCCACCTTCTGCTACATTAACAAAATTGCTTGCTAAGTTCTAATTCTAGGACATTTGGAATTTGCAGTAGCTGATGATGATGCATGAAGCAGAAAGAATATGTTGATTTTTAAACTGGATTTAGTTGTTACAGTAGGAATATTTTGAAATTGTTATTTCCAAACTCTTAAGATCCATAGTGGAGTGCCCTAACTATATTAATTATGGAATACCAAGATGTTACTTTAAGAGACTTAATTTTCTAACTAATTGCTGCATTACAAAAGTAGTTATTAGATGGTTCTAGAATCTCTTGCCCCCTCCACCAGCAATTAATTAGTCAAAATTCAATAGATTGTAATGTTATGGTTAAATGACTCAGGTTCTAGATGGCTGTAGGTGATACAGCTGCAGTGCCTTAAGTTCTACTGACAGCCTGAGCTCGCAGGGGAAACATTAAACAGCAGCTCAATACATGTTTTATGCCTAATGATCACTGAGTTCCATTAGAACATATATGTACTGGGTTGAAGAAACACCTCTTATGAATTAGTACAAAATGGCTTTCAAAGAGAAAAGAGCTATTCAGTACATAAGTTTCAGCCCTGTCCTTCCTTTTCTTTAAGCTTATGGATTCTTGTAGGGTTTCCCCCTCCTCCCCCTAGAAATTCATTGATGGTTTTATCTTTAAAATTCAGCATAGTTTCACAAGACTCTTTTCCAAAACAACATGTAAAATGTATTGCTGAAACGGAAGGATATTGCACACAAAAATAAACTGGCCAAATAATGTAGCTGCTCTGAATTGTTCACAGCTATCTAGCAAACATTGTTTGCAATAGACCAGCTAAGTAAACAGGATGGAAAATGAGTTCTGGCATGATTCTAGGAATTAGCATTCTCCATTTCTATGGTAACATTGATAAAAAGTTGTTACTAATAATAATGAAATACACGCAGAAAAAAAACAAGTAAGCTAAATAGAAGGCATCTATTGTAAGCTTAAGTGTTTTTATCTTTTTACTGGGAAACACTTGTACAAGCTTGCCCACATCTCAACTTTGGTACAGCACAACTAATGCATATATTATTAGCTCAGTTTGCCAGCAAGTAAAAGCAGATGTTTGATGAATACGTATGTGACCTAGGATAGCTATAGGAAGACTATCAACACAGAAAAACCTATGAAGAGATTGTGTTTGTTTCACGGGCATTTTGTAGAATCACAGATTCGTTACCAACTGCTAATGAATCCAAGGTACATTAAAATTTTTGGCAGTTTTTCTCTGACAAGAATGCCCAATGATAAAAATATGCAGAAGAAACTTTTTTAGCTGAGAAAATTTGCCTAACACATTTATAGTCTTAGGTGGAAAATAATTTTCTTTACCTCCAGCTACTAATAGAATGTATTATACAATTCTTATCAGTACACATATACATATTTATACATTTTTATTGTTTTAGAGATCTGTATCTAGAAAAAAGAATCAATTTTGCCTTACCAAGGTTTCTCAAATCTCAGTTGCAGTGGAAGGAAAATAACAAAAAACCATAAAGCAAATCTTGCCATCCCTTCCCTTAGCAGAAAATTTGTGAAGGTTCCTGATGATACAGAGGAGAGAAGTCTGATCCCATCATCAAATAAATCAAAATCCATTACAGGGAAAGAAGGAAGAGAAGGAGGGATGAAGAATTATAAAACCTCATCTGCATGTTAAGCTTTGCCTCAAATACAATCTGAATGTGCAGCAAAGCCCTACCAGCTTTACATAAGCAGGGCTTCTCATTCATTTTCACAGGGTTCTGTATTTTTAAGTTCCAGAGAGGAGGAAAAAACACTGAAAGTTGTCAAATATTTTCAGCTTCTGGGTGGAACTGAATGCCTGATCTGAAAGACAGATTTAGCAAGGTTTCCGGGGCACGCTGAAAAAATACAAATAATTTAGAGACAGTGTGTGGGAGATGAAGCATCTGAGTGAACCAGCAGCAGTGAGAGCAGCTGGGGGAGAGCATTGTCTAAATCATCTGGAGAAAAGAACAATACAACGCCTACTGCATGTATGCTAGGGGAGGTATAAACAGCTTTCTGCCAAAGAAAAATACATTTAGACCAAAGATACAGTGTGAAACATGAAAAAAGCTGCTGAAAGCAGCTGCAGCCAGTGCTGTTAGTGAGTGTGTGTGTGTCAGCCTGTGCTCCCCAGGTGCCCACTGCACCTCCCTGTGCTGGCTGGTTCTTTTGCTCCTTCTCCTTCAACCCTCACCTTAGATGTCCTCAGGTCTATACCAGGGTTCACACTTGCACTCTGGGTAACAGGTTGGAAAACTCTGTCCAAAGTAATTTTTTATTTGATAGACTTAATAAGGACTAGAAACAGGAGGCTCCTTTTGAGTTCCAGCCAGGAGAGAGGCTGGACTGCCATTGTAGCTCCCTGTGGAAAGCACCTTGCTTGCCTTGCAAACCAGACAAACCACACAGCTGCTCAGTTCAAGGTAGAAAGTGAAACATTGCATAACATGCACTCATTTTGCATAGTTGCATACAAGTCATGAGGTTATTTAATTCTGCTGGCTATTCTGGTCGGTAGCTATTAGCAGGAATCACATGACCAGCATCTCATGGTCATCCAGGTCACGCCAGGGTGGACCTGCACGAGGGGCACCACCTGTCTGGACAGCCTGGAGCTATCAGGGCCTGTGGAAAGAGTTTGTGAGCCCTTGGACCAGATTTATTTTCTCTAACAAAAGGAAATATATGCACCAGTGATAGCACAACTTGGGGAGGAGCAAAGACCCTCGCCTTGCTCCGTGCTTTTCTCAACAAAGAAGTCTTGAGCCCAGCAGTTCAGACTTTGGAGATTAAGAAACATCAGAGACTGAAGCCATTGGAGACCGAAGTACAGCACTGGAGTTTTGATATTGTCACTTGAGTAATCTGTTCGATAAGTGCTTGCTTTTTCAGTTGTACTCATTTAGATTGTCATGAACAATTTGACAAACAAGTGCCTACTCAGAGTTTGGAGGTTTGCCTGGTTTCTCACTCTAGCAGAGCATCTCAGCCATCATGGCTATCCCCCAGTTCCCTTATCACAACAGCTGTGACAGTATAACATCGGAGAAGATTTATTTCCTTCTGACCTCTATCAGAAAGACAGCCAGACTTAACACAAGTGGTAAGAAAATGCTGGCAGCTCTGGGCTGCCTTGAGCTGGCCCTCCTGGCCCAGGCGTGTCAGTGGGTGTCAAAGCCTTCTAAGGTTAAAACTTGCAGCACTAACAACTAATTAAACGTGTTTAGTCAGGGTATCAGTCTCTGTCACTTCCCACCACATATCAGTGCCATGTACTTAATTTCTCATGGTGTCTCTGTTGTGAAAGGAAACCTTTCCACTTTTGTCCTGAGAATGCCATCCCCTAAGGAAGATGTTAGGAAAGGCTGGCGGCTGGGGAAGCCATGGCAATTAATATCTGAACTGTTTGCAACCAGTATTACTACGGGATTAGGCTAATTTGGGGAACGAAACACAAAACTGAAATAACAATCTTTCATTTGCTCAGGGAAAACATTTCAAGAGACCGTCCAAAATGCTCTTTGGTGAGGGATGTGGAACATAATTTAGATGCCATGTATGTAACATCAGTTATTTTGGAAATTCAAGCTGTAATTTTCTCTAGTCATAACTGTATACAAATCAAGATAATTAAAAAATTATAATGCATAAGATACGGGTCTTTCAGGAATGAAGAAAACTAATTTGAAGGGTAATTTTCATAAAAGTTAAATAAAGAACAGATTAGAAGATGTGCAATCCATGAAATATTAAGAAGTTTAATTTAGGTACTTGCTATAGGATTTAAACTTCAGAAAATAATAAAAAAAGGTAATTTCAAAGATTGACTGGCCTCACAGGGTGAGAGACACAAACATTTGGATTATTAGTTCTGACAGATTTTTCATTTTGTTGTTTCTGCTTCATCCTTTTTCAAAATGCTAATAATTTATTTCTTTACAGAATCTTTTAACTTGTTCTTAGAATTCTGTATGGGAAGAAGATTGTATTGAGTTCATTTACACCCTAAACATGAAAAGACAAACTCCCCCGCCTTTTAGTATCACACTATAAGTAATGCAAACTCTATTCCCACGACAAGTCCTAGCTGGTGCCTTAACTGCTCAATATCCTTAGTGAATCTGGCTAATTAACAAAAACCGAAGCTGTGTCATAACCTCAGCACTACTTTTGTAAAGTACTGAACAAAACCAGATGAACAGGACTGACACAAAAGGTAAAGCAGAATCTGTCACTTTTCACTTCTGTGTTTTTTTCCCAGGACTTCTGAATTTGCTCCTTTGTACAAGGTGACTGCTTTTGTCCTTGTTTGTCTATACACATACTGATCTATAAAAAGTATTTCTATTTCTATAGATAATAATCACACTAATATTTTACTAGTACAATAGTTTTTCTCCAGAGTAGCTCTATTTCTTCCAATTATTTACCCTCCTGAGCACACCATTCTCAGGTTCTTCTTACGAAATGCACTTTTTTCATCACTTCTCAGCTGTGCTTCTCTTGACATGTGAACTCATAAACCTCATGCATTAAAAAAATCCTATTATTACATCAGTATTTTATTTACAAACACAGATGGAAATTGGTACAGAATTTCCTTTTCTCTTCCTGTAATCAGTACAGCCAAGTCTAGATTAATGCTGGGACTTCAGCATAGAAACACAGCCACAAATCCTAACATCCTAAGTACTTTTTCTTTTTAATCAATTTTGCCTTTAGCCAAAATTGAGGTAATGTAGAAATAAACCTGTCAGATGTAATTTGACTTCTCCAGTCCCTCCACTGGAGAGCACAGAGCCATGCTGTTCATAAGCGTGGGTATAACTGCTGGGAAGCCTCTAGCCAAAGCCCCTTTTCCAGTGTATCCGTCCTTGCATGTTTTAATTTAAAAAGAGAGTATTAAACTAATCATTTAGATGTAGAACTCTTCTTTGTATTCAGAGGGAAAGCAAAGATTTCATTGCTTAGCTCTTGCAGCACCCTCTGGTCATCCCATTAAACACAGGTCCCAGAATGGGACATTTTTAAGCATGCATTGATTCACTTTACCAGAACAATTCTTTGCCATGATTGCTTCTCTCATGTCATTTATCTCTTCAGTTAAAAATCAGAGTTATTCACCAGCTGAGATTTATTGAGCCTGACCGCTGCTGGAGCCAGCACTAGCAGTATTTCAGAGAACCTTTGAATAGTTACAGGCCCCTGTGGTAAATCACTGGGTAGATGGAAGCCCAGAGAACTGGAATGGCGTGCCAAAGAGTTAGAGAAAACTGCTGAAGTAATTTATGAATAAAACCTGGGATTCAAGGAAGGGATCAGCTCACACTCTTATCAGGCTACTCACATGAGGAAAAAAACCCTGCTCTTCCAGGTGTATGTGTGACTTGATCTGACAGGGCTGTTTACAGTCCTGCTTGGGATGTTTTTTGTGTAAGAGCAACCAGAGGATCCAAGTCCATGACTGTCTGATTGTCACAGCAAGCTCTGCTTGCGGAGCCTCCCACCCCGGCACTCGTGGGCTCTGGGCCATCAGGGTGAGCCCTGGAACTCCTCACAGAGACTGCCCTTCAGCTGAAGTACAGCAGAGGGGGAACAGGCAAAAACCACATGAAAAAAATCGCAAACCTTTTAAACTGGTTTTTCCTTTAAGCGTATACCTGGCAGTGATTTGTAAAAATGCTGAAGAGGTTGGTACCTCCGTGCAGTCTCTCACTGCTGCACCTTGCACTTTGGCACGGACATCCTGCACTTTGCCAACAGCCCTTTCACACAGCTTAATCCTTATCCTGGCCAATCTTACCATGTGGATTTACAGGACAGACACGTAGGATTTCTCAGTTAGGGCTATGTCATATGTACAGATTTTCCCAGGAGCCCCTTTGAGTCTCCTGTATGGGTACAGTGCAAGGCAAAGATGCAATGGCAACAACCACAGTTTGGCCCAGTTTACTCACCTTTAAAGAAAACCAAGAAGCTACAGAGTGCACTGAATGACAAGAAAATGCTTGTTTACTGGGCTAAAGCCTGGAGATTGTTCCTTGGTACAAATAATAGAAGCAGTTTTGTGGTGTGCCAGCCAAGAAAAACATCCGTTGCTCAGCAGGGCATCCAGCTAAACTAATCTTTGTTTTCCACGGGAGATGTTTCTTTAATAATTTCTAAGAGCTAAAGGACTTCACTAAGAACCATGCAAGCATTGATCCAGATGTTAAACCTCTCTGTACAATGGGAAGCCCTCTTGGAGAGCAGTAAAAGATAATTGGTCCATTGTTATCTGGTCTTGAGAAAAGAGAGCAATATCACCTATTTGTTTAATGTTTCTATATGGAGGAATTTATTTCATTGTGTACATGCTGTTTGAATACATTTAATTATAATGGTTTTGTGTAAATAAAGTGTAGGTAAACATTAAATTTCAACCTATTGTAGCCCTGAAATTCATTATTGTTGCTAAATCTTATCCAAAGAAAAGCTTAACACATGAGAAGTGAAACAGAGCTCCTTCTTAAGTAAACAAAGCTAATAAAAAGTAATATTTCTCAGCTGTTCCTTGTAGACTTTTCTTTAGTTCTTGTTTGTATGCTACTTTTCTATCAGCTTTAACCTTGGAAAATGATAATATCATAAAAATAATTCTTAGACAGACTGATAAACACAAGCACACAATGTTCAACAGGGCTCCAGCAGACACTCAAGGCAGTGTGAGGCCATGATTTCTTGCACACTGAATTGTGATGTGGCCGGCAGCCACTCACCACCACTGGGATCCTTCTCTTAAAGTGAGAGATCCTTAGATAGAGGGATCCTTCTCTTAAATAGAGAAGGTTGTCCACTGACCACATTAAAGGCCCCTGATCCCTTGCGGAATGTTGCCTTTTCAGCAATCGGGGAGTCAGTGTGAGGGTCTGGACATGTTCACTCCTTGGAGCACAAGATTTTGTCTGAAGATGTGCTTAAAAACCATAAGGGATGGCATGGCCGGAGTCCAATATCTAGATTTGATACTGTCTGTAATTAGGCTTTCATCTTCACTGCTTCTTTATTAAAAAAAAGCAGAAGGATAATATATTTAAAAGTAATGAATGAAAAGATTAAGGTACTGAACAAATGTAAAGAAAACAAAACTGGTTTTGTAATTTGTAAAACATGCCAGACTCTTATTCTAACAGGCAGTTTAGAAATGCTTATTAACACAGGCAGAGAGAGACAGGAAGGAAAAAGGTATAGATCTAGAAAGGCTGTAGAAGTAATTATGGGTGTCCTCAGAGTCTGACATATTAGGCAATTTTGAAATGAATTGCTAATGAAAATCTTTTTAATGAAACATATTAATGAAATCCACATTGATATTATTGTTGGGATGTAGACAGAAATTTACTTAAAAGAATTACTTCCATGCCAATCAGTTTTTCCAATTTAATTTGGAGCTGCCTGAGTTTACTGAAAAGTACAAAATTTATTGATTTCTAAAGATCACATCTTGTAGAAAATGGCGTTTTTCTGTCTGGGGAAGGAATTTGCCATCATTTCTCTCTGTTCTTGCAGGGGTTGGATCAATGCAACTTCAAGCAAGAGCCTTGACTCTGGCCTTTTTCCTGGAGAGCTTTCTGGAGACTGGGCTGTGCCCGATGCAGGGTCTGGTGAGGGGCAGTGCTGTCTCTAGCTGTGGGACAAAGCTCAGCCTGCAGGGGCATGCTATTCCTTCACAGACAACAGAAGCACATTTAAAATTTCTGTAGTTAATCTGGCCTTTAGATTACTTTTGAAAGTGTTTTTTAGGTGAAGGCAAAGCAAACACAGAAGCAGCCTTAAAAAAGAGTTCTGTTAGGTTTTGGGTTGGGGGAAAGATTCTTTGTTCTTTGTGGTTAGAACATCATCACCATTAAACTTGAACTCTAAGCCACTTCTGATTCATGCAAAATAAATGGTAACTGCTGATAACTATCAAAATCTAAAGGAAACCCATTAACACTTCTCCCATGTCATGTCTAACAGGAAGAAATAGTATTGGGAAGACCTTCATAGATCAGCAGTGCCACAGTAGATTCAGGGAGCCATATCACTCAAAAAACAGCTCATGCAAATACCATGGAATGACCACGACAGCCTTCAAAAGTGGCTGAGTGATGAGCTCAAGTATCTGAACTCAAGCTATCAAACACCCCACTGATGACAACGCCCAGGTAGAGGCTGTTTAGGTCAATTGCAAGCTGCCAGCACGCTCCTGTGTCACAGTAACAGGAGGTACCCCCTGAGCACTGTGAGAAAGAATCATTTCCCAACCCCCACCTTTAAAATCCAAACCCAAACCAGAAACCAAGATGCGCCCTCTTTGCACCTGTAGGTCTGCTACAGAATTCACACAGGTACCATTAGCTAAAGCAGTAAAAAAATCCCTAAAAAATCCAAGTCTATATTGAAAACTGGTTTTTTGCAGATGACATAGATCCTGGAAGCGGTTAAAAAGCATTTACTAGAACATGCATTTGCAAGCAGTATTTCCTAGCTTTCAGAAGTATTCTTGATTATAGTTCTGCCCTGTGTAGTAGGAAGTGGGTATGTTATAAATTGCTAGGGTAGGGTTATAAATATTATGTTTTTGCTATTCAATACAACTCACTTCTATTTCAGGCTACACACTTACACACATGTTCATTTTTATCTTGCAACCAGTCATCCAGAGACACCCCCCGCCTTAGCTTATCAGCTAGGGCTGATGTTTGATTCACCTGCCAGTGCCCTACTGCCACTTGTGGGTTTTTTGGTTATTACAATAGGCTTTCCAGTTTCTACAAAAAAGAAAAAAAAAATCACCTGACACATACTTTGAAAGAGAAGAGCACATTTGTTACCATAAGAAATACAAAAAAACCCTCCTCCACTTCAGACATATAACCTGAATTTCTATTAAAACATTTTCTTCACCTGACATACGGAACTGCAACCAGAAGGGATATTGATTGCTCTGTACAAATGCTCTGGTGTTGGTTTTAACAATACTGTCAGCCTGCTTCACCAATCATGCTAATACGTTTAGCAAACCCCCATCTGTAGTCTGTCGTTTACACAACCACTACACATTCACTACTTTAAATTCTCATTCCATCACATTTATGCCGTTACCTCCACAGTCCCCCTCACAGCACACAGATTGCCACATCCATTTGAATTTCTGAAGCAGGCAGAAAAAGCCTGAGGCAAGGATTTTAGTGGAGCCACACACACACCTATAAACTCCTTTCCCTTTTATTGGAAACCCAGCTTCACCCCTCCATCTCCAGTAGCCTTTAAACACAGGTTTTGCTGAGCAACAGAGCTCTGCCATTTCTGCTTTAAAACTGAATGTTTGGCTGTGCCAAACCAACCCATGTTCAGACCCAGTCCCTCGGTGGGGCCATGGCCTGCCAGGTGAAGGGACACGGACCCTGCCCACCTCTCTGGCTGCCTCCTGTCACTCCCACCCTGCAGCCTTTTCTTCATGTGCCACACGACAGGAACAGTGACAGTTTCAGAGAATTATTTCCTCTGCACAATTCTTTTGGGAAGCATATGTGTAATCAACGTTCAAAGCGGGAATTATTTATAAAACAATCGTTGTGAGGGCTGAGGATTCAGTAATTATTCTGTGCAATTAGTCCCCAAGTAGCATGAGGCTGCATTCCCTGGTGATCTGAGCTACGGAAACATGAGTGCCTGAAAGAAAATAGTTCTCTCTGAAAGAGGTTGGCTACAAAAAGCAATCAAAAAGCAAAGTGAAGGAAAAGGACTAGAGGTAAAAGACAGACCAAGGAATTTGAAATTATTTTCCTATCTTCTTTTGAGTCCTCTGTCTCTCCAAGGAGAAGCAGACATCTGCCATGAGGTGAAGCAAATGCTTTTGCTATGGGAGCCATTGATAAGAGCACAGAAACTGCTATACAGTTTGATGTTATCAAATTAGAACAGAATGGTTTCATGCCCTTGAATACTGCTGCCATCTCCTCTTCAGTGGGCAGCCATCGCTTCACAGACTATTTTCTGTATTTTCCATGTGAAAACTTCATTCTACTCATCTCAGCAAAGAAAGGGTTCTTCTTGGAAAAGACTGCCTAAAATTTTTTTTGAGTTTTTAAATTAAAATGTGCTCTCCTCCTGCTCTGCCTCACTATTTATGACAAAACAAGCCTTTTTTCCCTAGGAGCTGAAGTCAACAAATGATAAATCTTCCTTGCCCCTCTGAAGAAATATGGCAAGTGGAATTTAAGAGTGTCATGACAGCCACTAGCTCTGTGCCTTGTAGGATGACACAGCGTGTTCAGGGTAATGCCTGCCAGTCAAACGCATGGCATCTGCCCCCTGAGAGCAGGCCCAGCACAGCGCTTTGAATCCCTAATCCCTTCTCAAATCAATTTCTGGTCTCCTGTTTGTTCTAGTTTAAATTGGCAGCAGAGGTGAAGCATCTCCCCCTGGGACCTTGCCCCTCCCAGACTGTGTCCCCCCATCAGAAACCTGAGCTAAGCCTCAGCGAGCAGCAGAAAGGTGCTGCCTTCCGGTGTGGGGGTGATGAAGTGCCAGAGATGAATCAAGTGACATGTGGGTGGCTGTTTGGGAAAATGCATTTTGTGTAGATGCCTGTACTTGGATGAGTCGTGCCCTGTTGTTTTCAAGTCAGTAATTTGAAAGAGTTGCTTGCACACAGGATTGACAACATCGGCTCCCAAGGTCTAGACAAAACTCTGAACACAGTGTGGGACTTGCTATTAACTTTATGCATTTTTTTTTAATCACTCCATCAGGAAGCTCATCTCCCAGCAACAGCCAAAGAAGATTGGGTGAGAGGACTGCAAGGAGCAGGGTCTCATGGCAGGACACCCTCTGCACCACATTTAAGGGAGACAAGAAAGGTTCAGAGGTTTTTTAAAGAATATTGGTCACTAGATGGGGAAAAATATGTTTCCCAGAGGAAAACTTCATTTGAATACCCTGAAAATGTCTAACTGACCTTGAGAAGAAGTAATACTGGAGTTAATTAGGATTGTATTAAAACTTAAACCCTGACAGTTTCATCTGTTGCTTCAACTTTCAAGACTTTTATGTTTGAATTTACTTCCAAAAGCCTGCAGTGATAGTCTGTACTTTGTCACAGTTCACAGGGTAGGCAGAAACTCAAACAGAACCATGTGCTTGCAAGAATATTATTTTATCTGAAGTGCAAGTAACAGGAAGGTCATATTCTACCCTTTTTCCTCCCCTCTCTCCCTTAAACACCTTATTTGCTACAGCTACAGAGATTTAGAAAGAAAAATCAGGGCATCATATAATGATTCATAGCCAAGCACAGCAGAAGCATTAATCATTCACGTCTTTAACTCTAAAAGCATATAAACTTCCAAGGATGATCAGTCAATGCGACGCATTTATATTTTAGCTGGAAATCAGATTTAGAAATGGAACAGCCTGAACTTCTGACCAGAGAACAAAGTATATGAAACGCCACTGAGCCGATTTCAAAGACCCCAAATGCACGGCTTCTACTCATGTAAAGAGGCAGCCTTTCATATAGGCAATCCTAATATTTGCAGTTCTGTTCATGGTTCAAGAGGATATCAGGAAAGATGAGCCAGAGGAGCAGAACAGAGCCAAGCACACTGGGTCTGCCTGTCTCTCTTAACAAGAGAAGTAAAGGAGGGATGCTGACGCTTGACAGAAGAGTTGAAAACTCGGAAGAGACCTTATGTGATTCATTCTTCTGCCTGACTAGACCTTGGTGGTCTTTCTGATGATTCTCACGTATGTTTCTTGTGATTCTTCTGGAATTAGAAATGTTGAAAAAGAAGGCACTGAATGTAAGCTCTGTCCTGGGATACATGGCAAAAAGAAAACATCCCTAGGAAAAAGAAAGCCCAGCAGTGACAAATATCAAGTGCAATAATTAGCAGAGGACAAGGCACACTAGATGATTTTTTAATATGTGTAGTAGCAATTTCTAAATGAGTCTGAGTTTCATTGTCTGCCGTGGATGATGCAGTGATAAAGGCAAGTGCCCACACTACCAATGGGCACTGGAAATTCGATGTGTCCCTTTTGACATTCTATATCTCCCTTTGTATTCTCTACAAGAAAATGAAATGCCTTCATATTCTCCATATTCTCTTTTACAAAAAACCAAAAATAATTTTAATCTGACAGAAGGAAAGCCTTCATCCATAACACAACCTGAATTTCTGTGTAAATTAGAAACTATCAAAGCTATTATATACTTACGAATTTCCCAATTATTCAAAATTCTGTAACTAGCATTAGAGAAGAGGGAAACAGAACAGGTGATGGCAACACCCTTTCAACAACAACAAAAAAAATTAAAAGAAAAGCTTAGATTATCTTTATATCAGTAGGTTTCTGATTAAAAAAAAAAAAAAACACCCACAATCTATAATTATGTGCCATTTGCATTATTTATCTTCAAACATTGTGAAGAAATATATTGAAAAAGCAAACTCTCTTTTTTTTCCTTTCTTCCCTTTTAGGTGTATTGTATCAGTAAGTTAACATAGCATGAGTCATATTTGAACTCTGAGGCTGTTGTATCTATTTAGTTGTCACAACAGCAGCAGTATCTTCTGGGAACAAGGCAGCAGGAAAAGAGTTTTAGAGATAAGAAAAGATTTATTATACTGTTGATGTGACTGTTTTGCATGAAATACTAGAAACTGAACTAGGAACAATGGAATTTAAAACAAGTTTGAAAAGGAGTAGCAGAGAAGTGGCTCAGAAGCCTTCGGAGTACATTACATTGCTGAGAGTGTTTGTTGGTACTCCTGAAGAAAAGATTTCCTAGGAGAATTGATACCCTGCAAACTGGGGGCAGGGTGAAGTCTGCAAGTTTTCTGAGCACTCCCCACTAGCTAGAAACCTTGCTTTTTGCCTTCAGCTCTGCACAGTGACAAACACAGAGGGCAGCATCCCAATAAGGCAGCATCTTCACTACTCCAGAGATGGACCCATTGCTCGGCATACAGAGCAGGGGCCCCTCCCACCCACAGAACCATTCCCCACGCTGGCATTATCTATGGAAAGTCAGCCTGCTTCTGTTACCGAGGAGAAACTCTTCCAGGATAACAAAAACCCACTAATACAAGATAAGAGCTGTTAGTGGGAAATCATTTGTTGAGGCTGAGAACTGCCTTGGCAGCCCTGTCCTGCCGACGTGGCCGCTGGGGAGAGGTGGTTCTGCTTTGCATTCTAGATGACACTATAATTTATCACTCTTCCTTCTGAGGTGCAGTTCATTTATCCCTGCATGGTAACCTGTCATCTGTGCTCCTTTTTCATTTATGAGAAATAAAAATATGGTAAGATGGTAAATATACCATCTTCTAGGATGTCACTCCATACTTATTAATAATACATGACCAAATGTAAGAATTATTTAGAGGATGATCAGAAATTTAGCATAACCTTTGTCATAAAACTTGCTAGAAAAAAGGTCAGGATGGTTGGCGCATGTAATGGTCAGGAACCTCTAAGTAGCAAAGGAATTTAGGACAAATCATGCCATTTGTAGGGTTGCAAAACAGCTGAAACAAAAAAAAATCTAGCTCTTACAGCAAGTTATTTCCAACAAAGTCTCTTGTTAGAAGCAGGTTTAGTGGTACAACTGTGGGTCAGGCTAAGGATATATGGAAGAAGATTTATAGACCCTTTTTAGCCCAGAACCACAGACCAAATTGTAGGTCATTATTACTTTGCAGTCCAGGGCATTTTAAACATCTCTGATGATTCTAGGAATCAAAGTTTCTAAGATTTAGCCAATGACCGGCATAAGTGCCATTGGTAGTCATTAATTTCAAATAAAATTAACCCAGCTCAAACATAGGTGTAGCAAGACAGGATGGCAAGAATGCCAGAGAGAATTCCGTTTATCAAACAACTAAATCAAAACAAAGTGACATAAAAATTACTTCACCATTAGCATTTCATATGCCTGAAAGGTGCACACTCAAATATAATTTTCTGCATTTATATGGAAATCAAGATAGCCTCCAACGGAACGGGTTATTGCATTCTGCTTTAATGTACTGACCCTTGGCTTTGTGCCGTTATGAGCTTTGTCCCAGACAAGCCTGTGGTGATGGAAGTCTGCTCTCGAGGCAGAAAACTCCTAAATATCTCCACTCGGGTCACAGCTGGTAAAAAAAAAAGAGCTCCAGAAACTTGCAAAGAGCAAGTTTCCATCCGAGAGAAGGTGGCTGAGGTACCTGTGTGTGAGAGGAGGGATAGGAAAGTACTCTGGGAATACTCTGGGTGCCAAGGAGCCCTGCCAGGGGTGCCAGCAGCACAGCGGCTCTCCAGAATTCCAGCAGCACGTCGGCATTCCAGCATTCCCCGCCTCGGCAAGCAGGTCTGCGGGCAAGCAGCCACACGGCTCAGCTGATCAACAGCCTCCTGTGCACAGCCACCTTTCTCTTGGGATTCAAAGCGAGAGAGTCCTTGTTGTGCCTGCCAAGAGAAATCTCCCTCTGATTGCTAAAAGCTCAGATGAGCTACTTCAAGAGAAAATAAGCATTTGTTGTTCCCCCTCTAGCAAAAACATATCTGGAACCTCGGGTTTATTATAGGCTCCCGTATTTGTGCTTCAGCTCCTAATAACACCCACGGTGAATGGGCATTAACATAGAGAGAGAAAAACAGGAGCAAAGCAGGCAGAAAGCTGAGCAGTATGCTCAGGAACAGTGCAATCAAGAGCTTCCTGCTGTCAGCAGGTATCTCTCGAGTGATTTCCCTGAATTCTTGCTTGGAATTCATCAGTCTGTGATGCCCTGGAGAGTAGAGCTGCTAGGAGGGCTGAGTACATGCTGGCAAGCACAACAGAGGTGAGGAGGACAGGGAGCCCGGCCCTTCCCCAGTTCAGCTGGCACAGGCCAAGAGGAGAGCTTGACAAAGAGCTGTTGAACCCAAATTGCCTGAAAAATTTGCTCCTTTAGCCTCACTCTAGAGCATCACAGGTAGTCAGTATCTTTAATGAGTCTTAATGAGACTTAAAAATCTCATTACCTTTTTTTTTTAATTCCCCATTATTTAAGCTTCTTATTGTGATCCTGATCACTGCTATGATTTGTTAACCCACACCTTTTCTTCCTAATCTAGCCATGAAACAAAACCCAGGCCCATCTGTTGGGGTTGCCCTCTCTGAGGCATAACTGCACGCACACAGGGAACAATTCCTGTGCTCAAAAACCCTCATGGAGGGGAGTCTCCAATGCAGGGAAGCTGTTCTAGCATGTGGGAATGTGCTTTTCATCTGCAGAAGTCCTATCAACTGTAGAGTTAAGCAGTTCTTGAATATCATAGCTGAGTATCAATTAGGGAGCCCTCACTGCACAGTTACAAACAAAGGGTCTTCAGCACAAATCTTAGAATTTTTCCTAAATCAGTTTACAAAGGAAACAATGCTGTGTGTGGCCCACAGGCAAGGATTTTCTCAGCTTTTTCAAAAAGTTGCTGAGTATCTCCCCGTATCTACATTGGCTGTTCCCTCTCCCCCACCCCTATGTACATGCCTTTGGAAGATACCTGCCTAAGCACGCTGCTGGTGCACTGAAATTTGCTTTTATTTCTGACTGTTCAAATTGCGTCTGCAGGAAGCAGCTGGACAAAAATAACTCGAGGTGCACGAGGCATTTGGAAATGAACTGACATGTTGATTAGTAAATCCTGCAAAAATTAAAACTGGGTTTTAATTTTTTTTTTTTTAATAACATCTACAGTGTTAATGAACTAAATAGCAATTCCTCCCATTGTTAACCTTCTCCTTGCAGCTACACAACACCATGGATGCAGTTGCAGTTTATGGGATGCCCATACACAGCAAGACAGCTACAGCAGCTCCTGAAATGCTGATACATCCCAGAAGGGCTCGAGCCTTTCGGCAGCAGCCACATCACCTCAAGCGGTACCCACTTTTTAGCTCTAGCCATTGCTGAACCAGGGGGGTGAGAGGGCCTAAGATCTCCAAAAAAACCCAACCCAGTCTGTCAGTGCCTGGTGTAGAGCTGTCCCTCTCCCATCACCGACTGAGGAACCTGAAGGAGTGAGGTGCAGCTTGCCAAGCTGCACCTATGAAATCATAAAGACACTTCCCAGAGTATGCTACCCATTACTCAATCCACTGTTTTGCTTCATACTGTAGGAATTTCGCTTGTGAGGGAAGTTATTTTTAGTGCCATGTGTGGTGCCAAAGTGTTTAATGATTGCCTGGGTTCGTCCACCCCACAGCTCTGGTTCAAGCCAGTGAAATTTAGGGCTTTTTTTTGTATGTTCCTCCTATCCTGTTCCCTCAGCCCTAAAAAGGCTGAGTACTAAAGGGAAATATGCTTATAAGATTTTTTAATTTTTCTTTTTCACCTAAACAACATAATATAATTAAACCAGTAAATTATTACAGAAGCACATACCTTATTATAAAGCTGTTATGGGACAGTGAAATTAAATAACCTTTGGATCTTCTTTACAAGTTACCTGCAGGAGCATCAGCAGGGAATTAGCAATGACTGATACTTGGCCTTTGCTTGGCTTTCCAGGGCAAGTTTTGAGTGCCTGGCAGTACTAGGGGCGAGTGCCTCCTTATCTAGGCTGCACTGGAGCCATATCAATTTTTAATTAATTGACGTAAAAGCCTCGTTTCCTGTGAGGTTGTTATCTTGGCTTGAAAGTGAATCAACATAAACTACATTTTAATATAGCTTACTGTACAAGACCTGACAGTTGCACTGCTGTAATTAGAGGCTTCCAGTGCTTCTCACCCTCTTGAAAGAGAAGTTCCTTTCAGGAGGCCTGCAAGCTTCGGCACATAGCTCACATGGGCTCCAGAGTACTGTTCTTTCAAAGCTTGAAAAATAATCAGGAAAAGTGGTTTTAAACACGTGGCTGCACTACCTAGGAGATGTATTAAGTGACCTGAACTCAACTTTAGCTATTAACAGTCCTTCTCATCATATTTATGGCATTACTGGCCTGTGAGGAGACAGAAAACTGCACAGTATGAATTTGTTTTTCATATGAAATAATATTTTGAAATTTTGGATTGTGAAGAATGCTGTTCCATGGGCACCTGGGTGCTATTTAATACAGGCATAGCATCCTCTGCAGACTTTCAAAGTGAATCTACACTTGGAAAAAAATCTCAGGAGAGGAGAGTCCTCATCTGCGATCAAAATTGTGAATGTCTGTACTGTGGGCAGAACAAACTGACGAATGCACACTTGTATATACCAAAAACACGTTAGCCAATATTTCTGCATGAGAGGGTGTCAGAGGCCTCAAATATATAGCCAGGCATTAAATATAGAGAGGAGATTTCCTTCTCACCTGAAGCTATCTTTGACTGATTTACATCCTGAAGTATGAGCAATAGATTCTGCCTCACACTCTGTCATGTATCCTCTTCCCTTGTATCACTGAACTGGCACTACAAAATACATGGTGGAGGTTTTGCCTGGTGGAGGAAGAAACTATCCTGCTGCAGCTTTGAGCCTCAGCAGATAACACTCGAATTTTAGAGAAGAAAAGAATTTGATGCCTATGCAAGATGATGCTTGTGGACATTTAGAGACATTCCTCCCCCCCAAAGAAAAAGAACATAACTCATAAACCATTGAATACAGCATCAGGTTTTGAGCTGCTCTGTTCAAGTCTTAAATTAATTCAGTATTAAGTCATAGGTGGAGAAATCCTCTGCTCACTGCTCTGGTTATGGAAGGAGCATCCTGCACTGGGGGGGTTCATCCTCCTCCTCTGCAGATTCACAGCCCTGGCCAGATCCCCCTGGATTCTACACGGGCACCCGGGGGCTGATAGCCCTGGGGAGCACAGGAGAGCTGGGAAAGGGGACAACAGCATCGTGGACTTGCTATTTCCACTGGGAGAGCGTTACATAATGGGAATAGCTCGGAGCTCCGGCTTCCAGCCCTTGCAGCAAACACGACATGGTTCCCCTGGAATAATTTGAACAGCATTTCCCTGGCACAGCAGTGATGAAGACATTCTGACTGCAGCTCTAAGACATCGTGCATGCCTGTTAATGTCTGCTTTCCTGCAAACACAATCCACCTTCTCTGCTCCCTCTGTGCCAACATACCTGAAGAATTGACTCGTCTTTGGAAACGGTGACCCACTGAGAGAATAGCTGAAAGCAATTCAGAGTTCTTTGTAATTTGAATTCAGTGGGTCATTCCTCTTACAGTCAAACGATGACATTTAATTTTCACGAGATTATGCAGTGCATATTTGACTTGTGGGCACAGAGTAGTCCAAAAACGGGAAAGAAATCCATTTAATCTCTTCCTTTTCCTCCTTTAAATGTGCTTAAAGTAATGCTCAGTTCATCAGGCAGGAGTCATTGTTGTGGTGAGTAAACAGAGATAAGAATAGATTCATGTACAGAATGGCTACCGAAATTTTATCTGTGACACCAAATGAAGAGAAAGGATACCTTCAACATGGAATGTACATGCCATGAAAAAAGCAAAAGTAGCAAATAAGAGGCATTTCTTGATACCATCCTGGTCTTACTCAGAATATAAAATTAAATTAGTCTTCAGACACTGGGAAGAAATGCATTTGCTTTTCCAAATGCATTCAAAATATTTTTGACATGCTTTTAAACCTGAATGTCTGTTAGTACAAATGTGATACTTCTTTCAGTTTAGCAATATCAAGACACTTTTCTTGTACTTAGGCAACACTGTCTTAAGCAAGAGCTGTTGAAAATATGATAAACAAGAGTATCAAAGAGAATTAGCTAGTAAATGAAGTTTATTATTTATGTTTCAGAGGTTTTCAGTGTGAGAGACTGCTTTATTGCTGTGCTTTGTTTCACTTCTCTGCCTTTCTTTTCAAGGGGTGAAGAGAAAAAATAAAATAAATAAATATAATTCAACTGCCAAAGACTTTTTTAAAAGAAAACTGCTGCAGCATTCTCATCTTTAAACACACAGCATGTACCACAGTTGGAAAATTCATAAAGAAAAGAGATGACATGTGAAGAAATTTGACAAATATCTTCCACCTCAAAGTGCTCTGAAGCCTGATTCCTGCAAACATAGCTTTGATACCTTTTGCAGTTGTCGTCTTCCCTGATAATTGTATTTGACAGCAATTCCTTTAGAAGTCAAAATGAACCTATTACTAAGCACATTTTCTACAAGGGGGACAAAAAAGCAGCTTTTACTAAACTATTCATTTTTCCTGCATATTTTCACTGAAGTGCCTCTCTCTCTACATTTGCACAAGTATTCATAGCCTGCTCTTTGTTGTGCCATTTGGTCCCTGCCTGCTGCAGAAAGGAGGATTCTGCATTTCCACTGCTGGAGTCACTCCAGCTTTCAGTACTCGGAGAACAAACACCACACACCCACCTCAGGTCTCAAATGCTACCTTTAACATTATCCACACGAACTGTAGCTCACATCCCAGGGGAATACTTACAGATAACTGTCAGTGCAAGTGGCACCCTGAGCTTATTCTTGTTTAGGCTCCATCTTCTCTGCCTTAAAAATCTGGAGGTTTTACATTCATTATCGTCTGGAAGAAGTTGCAGACACCCATGATTAGAGACTCATTCTACAAAAGCTTCAAAGGGAAGGAAAACTTCACTGGCTTTTCTCTTCCCTAGCTGTACTGGCTTCCGGATGGAATTTGAGAGAGGTTGGTTTATTCTGCCTGTGGATGCTCTGCCTACCATTTCTTTGATTCTCTGCAACAAATTTACAGTCATAAAATGTTTGAAATTGGCCTCCAGCCAGAACCTGCCAAGGTTTCCCCAGGTGACTTTTCCTCTCCATTTAGTTGATATATACCAAAAAAACCAATGCACATGTATACAAACACACCCCCCCCAAAAAAAATCCCCAAACAAAAAAATCAAACCAAAAATCCAAAGCAAAGCAACAACAACAAACCCCAACCAACTAAAAAAACCCACCCAGAAAACTGTAAGCCCCAAGAGACCAGTACACTTTTTTTTTTTTAAGGTAAATGTACCAGCTATCACTCCATATATTGCAGTTGAGTTGCACTGAGATGGTCACGTGGGGTGTGCATCACTGGTATCTGAATCAATGGATGAGTTTATTTGGCCTCCTGCTCTCTGATGCTGATTCACATATTTGGAAGCCACTAAGGCTGGCTGTGTTTGGCCAGTAAGGAGAGAAATGCTTCTGTGGCCCCTGGGACACAGAAATCAGCTGTTGCTCCACCAAAACCATAGCCTGGCACAGGTGCCATTATGGAGGGAGAACCCCTCAATTCTCGTCTTCCTTTTTTGACCACAGTTTACCCATGAATTTCAGTGACAGCATTTTTTTGTCACCATAGTGTTTAAATGACAACACTGATCTTCAAAATGTGACCTCAAATGGGTTTTTCTCATTTTAAAATTAATGCTTTCCCCTACTTGTATATAATCCATCAAATGCAAACACACCACACACTTTTCCTGGGCCTTCTTAAAAGTAGTGCTATCAAATCAGAGTTAAATTTTTGTTAGCAACCATAGAAAGTACATGCATGAACAGCAATTTAAGGATGAATTGTAAGTATGAATTGCAAATCACCTATAAACAGGAAAATTTGAAAGTGAAATAGAATGCAGTAAGATTTAATTAAGAGTAAATTAAAGCATTGCCACCACTTTTAATACGACTCTTTGCTACCACTTTCGGTGGAAAAACGACTCAACTGCCAAACTGCTGAAATAATCCAGCTATTGAGGAAACATGTAGAGGCAAATTTTACTGTGTTTTAACTTTTCTGTGCACGTTCCTTACTTTTTTCTACTGTTCCTCACTTTTTTCTCCTGTTCCTCCCCTCCATTTCCTGATTTTGCTTTCCCTGCTCTCCAAGATTCTCTCGTGCAATTTTTCCCAGCAGGCACTAAGTGCAATCCTGTGGCTGGAGAACTTCCCAAGAGGAGTGGTGGGGGCAGGAGAAACTTCTGCTGGGAAAACTGAAGCTGTAGATCTCCAGTTTCAGCAATACCATCAGTCTTTCTCTGCAGCCTGAGATGTAACCTGTCCACATTCCTGAGCTGCAGTATTTCACTTACAGTCTCCTTACTGTCCTATTAAAAAAAAAAAAAACCAACTAAGTTGTCTGAAAGGCTATTTTTCCTGGGAAAAGTAACATTTTCATTGGGCTTTGGCCGCTCAAAATGTTTAGAGGAAATCAGTGATCATATATAAAACCCCACTATGGACTAACAGGATGCTAAAAGCACATCTGACCAAAACCCCATCCCTGGGGCTTTGACATGCACATGATTTGAAAAATTCACTCAAGTCTTTGAGGCTTGATTCCCTGGGATCTGTTTTCTGGGTGGTGAGTGGTAAAAGTCTGATTGAACAATTCATTAGCACCACAGCAGATTTTCTATTAACTACTGAAAGATAAACTTTGAATGGAAAACCATTCAGACAAGAAACGTAAAGTTCACCCTGGTTTTCAGAAGCATTCAGGCTTTTCTTTGATTTGATTACTAACTGGAAGGGTAAGATTATTCTTCAGCAGTGTGACTCAGTGATTCCCTACTGACAGAAGCAGAAGAGGCAATCATTCATATCCATTCCAGCTATGATCCTGATAGGAACAGTTGTTCCTCCCCAGCTTGCCATCTCCATAGGGAAGTTTATATGACATACATACAGCAATATCTCCAGTGTGCAACATCACTGGTGAGCCATGAGAATGCTTAGAAAACACGTAAGTTGAGTATTTTTTATTGTTATTCTCAGTTTTTCCTAAAGCTACTGTAGTGAAAAAAACCTTAACCACGTTTCCTATGGATTTTTTAAAAGTGTGCTACATGCTAGATATCCCAAGACACAAAAATTTATTTCTTGGACCTTCATTTTGCCATACTGTAATTATGAAAATCTATGGAAGAGGCTGCTCAGGCTTCTGTTCAGTCAATAATTGTATTTAAACATTTAAAATGTCTAATAAATTAATCACCTTGAACTGCTAAAGAGCAGTAGCCACATTAAAGATTAACTAAAACTACTTTTTTCCTAACTGGAACTCCCACAGAGGACATTCAAAATATGAATTCCAGGAACATTAATTTGGGATGATTTTTGTTGGGTATCCATGGAAATATGCTTTTAAAATACACATGTAGTATCACTGTGGTTCAGTGCATCCGTTCTTTGAAGCCCACAAACCCCACACTTTAAATTATTCTGTTCAAAACCCAAGTGGTGTGTTGCTCACAGCACTGCCTGGAGTTTGTGTGTGGTTTCACCAGAGCACACAAACTTCAAAGCCTGGGGCAGGTTGGGCAGCAGAAGTGTCTGCCTGGGCAGGGGGAGCACTGTCAGTGCTGACCCAAAACAGACCCCTCACACCTGCCAGGATGGAAGAGAATTGCTTTATTTCCTCTGCTCTGTAAATTAAATAGAGTTACGAGATCTTTCGCAAGGCAAGCAGCCTCCATTTGTTCTGACACAGATTTCTGCTTCAGTCTCTGCCTTCAGGAGCCTCAAAACTTGTGTTGGGGCTCACTGCCTTTGCAAATGCTTCCCTTCAGCTTTGTGGAATTTGTCTTAGAAGACATTGCTCCAGCCGGTTTCTCTTCAAGCAGTTACACATCACCTTTAAGAGCTCACACGTGGGCTGGTGTGGACACTGAAAAGCTTTAGTGAGGGATTTTTCAGCTTTCTGCAGCATTCTGTGAGAACTCTGTGTCTCTCACGAAAACTGTGCAAAACACTGCTACGGGTTTTTGTAAACTAATTCTCTATCTTTGCACCTGCTGTTGTTCAGTTAGTATTGTTATGGTACACTAAGGAAAATATTTTGAAATGGGTGTTGTATAGCCTCCACCAATCATTCTAGGAGGTGGTTGACCAAGGGATCAATAGTACTATGCTACTCTTGTGAATTAAGTTATATAAACCGATTTATAATTAATTAAATTAGCCATTTTCTCCGGATCTTGGTTGTGTCGTTTCTCACCGTCCCGGGTACAACAGCGACAGGCTGGAATCACTGAAAAGTCTCAAGCAGAGTGCCCCTGAGAAATAAGTGAGGGTGGGCAGAAGGAAGAGGTCTGGGCTAACCAGTAAGCCTCTTTTCTTACAGGATACAAGAAGGAAGAAACTACCTGTGGGAACACAGAAGGAAATCAAGGTATTTCTGCTCTCAAATTCATTTATTCAATTAATTTGGGTTAAGTTTTACAAATGTTTGCAGGTACTAACAATAAACATGGGTTTGTCAAATACTAACTTGTAGCAGTCCAATTTCCACCCTGAACAGGAGAAGAGGCCTTGAAGGCAGGAAAGCCCCAGCAGAGTACATACATTGATTGTAATAAAGATTTTTGTTACTCTGTCTGATGAAACACAGAAAACATGGGCTAAATGAAATCACTGCAAAATGAAGGCTAAATGGTAAAACAGTACTTGGTAATTATCAAGTTTTCATTGTTGTAACTGGGGGAGACACTGGCTGAAGTATTCCTTGATGGGAGGGAGTTGTGAGGGCAAGGTGGCTCCCCAACAACACACCCGGGGAGAGAGATTTGTAACTGTCCTCAAATACTCACAGACCTACAGACAAAGTGGAAAATGGAAAACCTCTCTGCACGTCAAAGGAGAAGAAACCAAATTAAGTCTTGCAGCAAAAGCATTAAAAGGTTAGAATATGAAGAGAGTAGAAGGGGTTGTCCAGGGAAATTACACAAGCTTTGAAGTGAAGTTTGACAAGCACCCATCCAAAGATCTGATTTTACTTTGGCTTCCCATTGTCCCTTCTCAGCCCTATTTCCTGAAATTGCAGCATAGACTTCTTTCCTTAGAAAGGGTGACTTATTTAACAGGTGTTTATACTTTTAAGATGTAAGTACTTCATATGAGTGATACTAAAATTGACCAAAACCAGATCGGTTCTCAGCATCTCGGCAGTCCTTACCTAAACTTTAATTTGGCAGAATGAGGTTTATGTGTCTTTGGGACTCCTATTTCACACACACAATTCATTTTTATTACAGTCAACAGTAGATTTGCTTTCAAAGGTTTCAATAATTTTAACATCTACAAAAACACCCCTGTTAAAAATGCAGCATCTCTTTCTACAGCAACCTTTAGAAGTAAATAGTCCTATTCTTTAAGCAGGTTAATAAGAGAGCACATGCATGAACTTCCTGAAATTCTGCCATGTTGGTGGGAGGTTAATATATGCCTACTCTGTTAACAGGCTGAAACACATCATTTGTGTCTGGTACAACAATTATTTGTGATTCTCGCTCAGCTCTTTGCACTGGTGCTTAAACTCACTGGGCTGATGCTGTTTAGAACATGCTAGGGAATAGCATGTCCCTCTCCATCTGCTTATTTTGACCACAAAATTAGATCACCTAAACCAGATAGTGGTAATAAAAAAATCTAGAAGGAAGCACGTTAGGAAAATATGAGTAAGGCAGAAGCAGGGAAGTTCAGCAATTTTCATTATAGCAACAAGTGAATTCTTTCTTCAGGTACAGACACAACAGCATAACCACACTTTCCTTTTGCTCAAAAAGCTGTTTGCCATACCTCAGAAATCTGGCTGACCTGCCCTGTACTTATCCTTCTCAATCCTGTGTTGCCCTGAGTTTGCAGTTCTTCGATGTTTTCAGTTTCTGTAAAAGTTTCTCACGCACTTTCTGTAAACATGGTCATGTTTTGTTAACTGTACTTTATTGTTTTTCATTCCATTCTCCCAGGCGGAGACATTTGATGGATTTTTCCTTTGACCAGTGTGATTGAGGGTAATTTCTCCCTCCAATCCACGGTGGTTTTTAAGAAGATATATAATAAAGTCCGGGGTCTCGCCCCGGCTCTCTCTCTTTTCCTTGCTCCCACCTGGCGAAGTCTGCGTGGTTTTTTCATGTCTGAGTGTGACAATCCTGCCCACAGCCACTAATTTGGTGACTGCACTGCCATAGAAATAATCAAAACAGGATTAGGAGCTACCTTGCTCTATGGGAAACTCCCTCCACATCACTCCTTTAGCAGACACTGATTCCCATGCACAAGGTCCAGGGCAACCCCCGAGTCCAGCTTCTGGCTGAACGGAGGCCAGCGCGGCTGCTGGCAGAGCCCTCGTCACCAGAGCTGGGAGCTGCTGTCAAGGCACGCACAAGGTTATTTACTGCTGACAAGGCACCAGGACCCACCAGCTGTGCTTCGCTGCTGCTTTTGGCACTCCTGCAGTCTGCTGCCGCAGTTATTTGCCAGATTGAGAAGGTTTGATTGTCCTCCTGCATGGGAACAGAAGCCTGGACTGCTCATTTCAGGACACAGAGGCAGCCCCGGCCCCAGCACAGCCACCGGGGCTTGCTAAGCCTGGCTGCCATCCCCACACAGCCCATCCTCTGCAGCTCTGCAGCCACAGGTGCTGCTGCTTCAGCAATTGCCAAGCACACAGACACTCCAAAAAACTCTCAAAACAACGGTGCCACCACAAAAATGCGCACCAAATGCTCCTTCTAAGCAAGATGGATAGCAGCACCCCAGTGGGAGGAGGGGCCTCTCTCACAGCCCACCTGCAGGGTCTGAAACAAAGGTAAGCGAGAGACACAGACGATCAGTAATGAGGAGTAATAGCAAAGAAATTCCAGTGTGTGTTTTGAAACAGCAGCCACAGCAGGAGCACTCCTTTGATGCTAAAGCGTATCAGCCCAAAGAATAAAATGGCAACTTGATTCAGTCTCTCCTACTCATGCAAGCAATAACAAACCTGATTCCAACGGAGCTCTGCTGCAGCAGCTGCTGTGACAGCAGGGCCAGGAGAGGAGCCAGGTACACAGGGACACTGCACAGCCTCAGAGGGTGCTGGCAGCATTGCTGCCACGCTGCCTTCACCAGCCCTGCTCACTCAGGAGGGCAGAGAGGTGGGGACACAGCACAACTCTCTGTGCACCAGAGGGACCTGTACTAATGCAGGAAGCCTGATGAAATCCCCTCTGCTAACTTCAGGCTTCAAAATATCAACTCCACATACCCTGTGATGGCAGAGAATACTGCTTTGATTTGGAGGAGCTCTTCTCTATGCAACAAAATATTTTAACAGCTGGCAAGCCACTTGTGTGAATCTGAAGAACCCAATACTCTGGGAAATATCCCACTAATAATGAAAACAAGTATTGAAGACCTCAGTACATATGGCACCAAAGAGCCAGAAAAGCCCTGGAAGATTTGGTACTGGAAAGATGCCATCACAGCTGGGGAAATGCCTTTCACAGAAAGCTGATCAGGATTGACACAAGTGTTCCTGCCCCACAAAGGGAAGAGATTATGGCTGTTAAATCAGTACATGTCTTGCTCTCAGGTGGTCTCCCACATCTTTCAAGATGACAAGAACATGATTTTCAATACAAGAAATAAGGTAGGGGAGCCCTTTCTTGTCCTCCTGTCCAAGAACACTTCTAAACCCTTTATCTTTGCTTTTCCCACATCATTTTCCTTTCAGTCCTGCCTGTCATTAAGCTCAGTTTGTAAGACAAAGATAAATAAAAGGTTTTCTTTAGTTTCAAAGTAATGTTTTTCCATGCATTCTGAAACTAAATAGAAATCTGAAACTAAATTGGAATTCTGTGTCCCTCCACACTGTTTTGTGTATTGCTGAGGGCCCTCCTTGTTACTCGTGGTTGCTGCTTCTTTGGGACTGCTGGGGCTGGGAATGATTGCCTTTCCCATGGTGGTTATTGCAAAATGACAAAAAACACCCTCAGCTTCCTTTCCCCATTCTCCGTCTGAATACAGATGAGGTGTATCACTAGTCTTTGTCAAAAATCACCACACTTGGATTACAAATCTTCAAGTCTCACTCACATTCAGCTGAGAGCTGCTCAATTTTCCCCCATGTGCAGGGAAGTATTTTAGGAAAATGTTTATTTAGGTTTTGCTATAATAACCCCCATCAAGAATCCAAGGCAGAACCTGGATTATTTGACTAATTAGATATAAATTCCTTCAAGATGGATGATAAAACTGCTAGTACCTGTGTCTTTGATCAAGTTCCCAATTCTTTGCTAGCATTGTGAAGTTAAAAATATGACTTTTTTTTTTGGGAAAGAAAAAGAAAATCTGAAAACTACAGCAAGAGGGCTGCTTTCCTAACCAGGCATAATTTATCTTCAGTTTGACAGAAAGCACCCCCACCCAAGGTCTCTGGCTGGCTGGATTCATCACCTCTACAGGTAACTTCCTACATAGTTTATGGTTATTTTTGTTGCTTTTCAGACCCATTTTTATGCTCCTGAAGCCTTCTTAAGACTTCACTGCTGCTTGTATCTTAAATGGCCTATTCTAGAGTACTTAACAGAAAAATTCCTTTTTTTTCTCCTCTTTACCTGCCCCAAATACTCTAGGGGTATGCTACACGTGAATCATGTTTCTTATTATCTTCTTATTCCAGATAGAGAAGCTTACACATGAACTTCCAAACTGACCCTCATTTTAGTAATGTTGCCCAATATTGCTTTTCTTTCAGAGCACATATCAACCACCTGCCCACTCCACCATGCATGGCTTTGGGATTCTGCATTGTTTAGATGCAATTTTTTTTTTTCCTTCTGAAAACTCCAACCCTTTCTTTTAGATTTTATTTTAAAAACTGTGTTTAAATTGTTTCTTAGGTTTTGTAATCATGGATAAACAAATCATCAACTATCAGACTTCTGCACTCTCTGCTTTTATCAACTAGTTTTATGCAAATACGAATGTATTTGTAATACAAAATAGTAATTATTTTGAATTACACAGGAAGTTTAATCGAAGGAAAAATCCACATACTCTCCAGCAAAATACAGCAAAAGCACCAGGGCAGATCATGCAGAAAGAGTGTCAGGGACCTCTGACACCTTTCTAATGAGCAGCTCCAGCATTAGTAGAAAAACCACATCTAGCTCTTGCTAATCAGTTGCTAAAGTAATGATGGTTTCAATCACCCTGATGAAGTTGATGACAATGATTAAGCTGGCTACTTAAAATGCCTTCTTGATTAAAATGATATTTAATCCATAAATCATGAAATTCACTCCTGTTTGGCTTCATGATGCATCTTTCATGAAACTCAGGTGAGAAGATTTCCTCTCTGGTGACAAACCCCTTTGGGTTCTCCCCATTTAATTTCACATAAATGGACTGAAGGAGGCTTTGCCCATGTAAGATATCAGGTGTTAGACAATCAGCAAGTATTCAGCCAACACCTCTTCTTGCAGGCAAGAGCAGCTCAACATTTTACATTTCTCAACAGAAGAAAGAGAAATTCAGCCTTTGGCATTGTGAATTTTGGACTCTAGGCAGTCTCAGACTTCAAACATACAGTAAATCATAATCTTATTTTCCCATCATCTTCAACTAGATAAAATAAATTATTTTTAGCATACAAAAGAAATCTAACAGATGCTAATAGGGAACACTTGCTTCCTCTTCTCAAACAAGCATGAGATTACCTCAGTGATAACCTAGGGGAGAAAAGGAATACTCTTATGTTAGGATATCCACAGCTATTGCTCTGATAGTGCTGATCAAAATTTTCTGTCTGCTCTGTTTTTCCTCCACAGTATTTGTAAGACATGAGTAGAAGCAGTAAATGTCATCAGAAGAGCACTAAACTGAAAGGTTTCAGATAAAACTGGGGTTGTAATTACTTCAGGTCACTGTGGCCATATAAAAATAGTAACTTCTTGAAGAAAGGAATTAATAGCCCAGTACAGTAATATAATTAGTGATAACTTTCTTAGAAAGTTTAATCCATTTAATTCATGGAGAGAAAAAGCTCTTTGCTAGAGAATTTAAACTACATTGGCTTAATTAATTAGATAGGAATAAAAAGTTCATTTGACATGAAATCAGAAGTTATGTATCTATACCTTGCTGGTCTACGTTTACAGTAAAAATTATTATCAATAAATTTATAAATGCTGTTCAATTCAAACTAAAAAATCTTCCAGAGCAAGGCATACCCTACAGACTTTGGGTCAAGAAGCTGTTACAGCCAAGGGTAAAATGCAGACTGCTAAGAGAAATAATCAAAAAGCACCAGATTTCCTGAAGACTTGGCCAAACCCACAACTATCTTTTTATTTTAAAGAAAGAAAGTTCTGAATAGCTGTCATAGCTGTTATTCCTGGTATAAATCACAACCTAGAATAGCAGCTCCATTTTTAGAAAAACAGCAGCAACCTATCAAGCATGACATAGAAAAAGAACTAGAGCACGAGATAGCATAGGAGACGCCCTGAGAAGGACAACTGGCAGCTTCACGTAGGACACCAAAGAGAAAGCAGAGGACATACTGCAGCTGTGGGGGTTTGTATTATCTGCTGGGGAGAAGCCGAATTTTCTCCATTCCCAGCAGCCCAGGCCCACTGCACTGGGACATGTTCTGAAGTAAGAGAAGTAATGGGAAGAGACTGTTACAAGTGAGAGATGCAGAGTGCAGCACAACAGGCACGTGTATGCCTGCAGTGCCCAGTCCGAGGGGAGAATCAGCACCACCCCAGGCTACAGGAACTAGTTTTAAAAAGTTTGCTTTCCCTAAGTTAGTTCCTAAAATTCACTCCCTGTAGCCTTCTCTGGTCTGACTTCAGGAGAAAAAACAAGTAAAATAAAGAACCAAATCTCTCAAACTGAACAGCTTTTGGTTTTTTTTGGTTTTGTTTCTTTTTTTCCCTCCTCTAGCTTCTTTGATTCCTTAAAAATAAATCAGCACTGCTGGAAAACTTCATCTTTCCATTGGATTAGTCAAATTACTTCATCCATCACTCCTAGGCCAAGCCACCTCTCAGTCTGAAGAGTCTGGAGGTACAGCTGTGGGTCAAGAACACCCAGGCACCACTAATCACAGGCTTCACCTGCAAATAATCCCCCTCTGGTTTTGCTCTCAGGTGATGAATCGGAGTAAAAATTTGTATTTGGAGCCACCTCTTTTTCTGGCAGATAATTATCAAGGAGCCTTATTTTGAGAGTAGATTATCCCACCTAGTTCTGCAACCAGCTCCCCTTTACTGACCTGGAAGTGTCCATCTGGCTTATACTCATCTGAATATGGAGCAGGTTCACAGATTTTGTCCTCCCAGTCCTTGGCACACGGATATCCCAAAATATGTCTTCATCTTAAGGGAGATCCATCCTTTCCCCAGGCCTTGCCTTCCTTCAATGTCTCTGCTGCCCACTGCCAAAGCCTCCCAAAATGCCAGCCTCTTCTTTGCATCTCAGTCAACCTTATTGTAACAATGCTTATAAATAACAATTTAAAAATACAACAAAAAGCTCGCCAGAAGAGGGCAAAACCAAGATTTTGAGTGGTTGCTCTTTTGCTGCCTACCCACCTCTAATTTAATCTCCCACTGTACTGAAGGAGGAAGAGTGAAGAGAAACAAGCTCTTAAAGTTAAAAAGCATCCAGAACCTACAGACAAAAGTGCACTATTACACTGGTAGAAAACACTTTTTTTATGGGGGGAGCAGTGCTACACCTGAAACAAATTAGCTTCACCATCATCTTTGCTTCAGCTGTGCTGGAGTAGAGATATTTTGCAAGTAAGCAAGCACTTCATTGTGACCTGCTTGTGCAAGTCCTGGCAAAAAAGATACTTAGAGTAAGACTTCTCCTTATTTCTCAAAGTACCAATGACATTCCTACAAGCATTTTGGAGAGCTTCCCATTAGCAGTAGACATAACTTTAACTGAACTTTAGCTTGAGAGGTACGTGTAGGCATCTTTAACAGCTTGCTATGGATCTGTGAAGGGTATGAGTTAAAAATATTTAAGTGATTTGAGGAAAGTTTTCGCTCTGCAGATGACTGCCTAAGCGAAGTGGTTTCAGGTGTTAGGACACAGATCATCACAAGGCATTCCTGATGCTGTATATCTGCTGCAGCCTTGCTTCAGAAAGCACTCGTAATTAATGTATCTTTGGCAAAGGGCATACCCATAAGAACATGAAATTTTAAGTAAGTATCAAACATGACTCTTAACAGGAATTTTATGAGCTTCCCTCATCATTCTTATTTGTTATATTGGAAGTTGCACCCTTGAAAACTCACAGCTTTCCTCTGCATGCAGGATGTTTTATGGGATGGTTGGGCAGTATGTAGTGCCTGTCATGGCATAAACCATGCTCTAAATAAGATTCAGGTTTTTGCATTCTGGAAAGGAGCAAACAAAAATCTTACCCTTGTGTTTGGGGGAAAGCTAAGGAGATTTCCTCTTACTAAGCATGTACATTTTCAAAACAATCAACCATAGCTCTAAATGGAGTAAATACCTTAATCCCTGGTCAGTGTAATAAATGAAGCTACTATGGTATAGAATAAATAAAATACCTACTACAGGAAATATTCAGCACAAAGCAAAGGGAGAAAAACAAACAAACCAACCCAAATGCCTCCAAAAAAAAGCACATTTAGGAAAAACCCTTCTACCAAAACCATACCTCTAGAGCTGCCTCTTCCCAGCAAGACAGGACCCTTCTGGTGCAGGCACACCAGGAGAAGACACCTGAAAAGTGGAGAGACAAAGCATGTCCTCAGTGGTTACAGCTGTGACTGCAGAGCAGGTGAACAGCTCTACCCAAAACAGGTGTGGGCTGCCTGTGGGTGGGAGCCTTATCTGGGACAGCATTATACAACCACCCAAATCTGCCCCAGGGAAAAGGGAAAATCTTCTTCTTAGCCCAGGGGACTTCAGCATCAAACTCACCCAAGTGTCTGTGCCCGAAGGGTATGAGGTGCCTGGAAGACCAGCTTTGAAAGTAAAACCCTTTTTTTGCTATTTTGTAACACCAGTGTGTTCAAAAGCACTTGGACCAACACTGCTCAAGTAAGGCAAAAATTCATGCATAAGCAGGAGCCAAGTGTCAGGTCCAGAGAGCTATTCTGAACCACAGAGAGAAAAATAAAAGAAAAAGCCAACAGAAAAAGCCCAAGTGTAGCAAGGAACGTGGGGATCTGCAAGACAGCATCCAGGAGTGATGGGGGAGCTGGACTGAGCTGGAGTGGAGCTGGGGAGCACCCACAGACCTGCACCCTCTTTCCCTTGCCCGGGTTCAGGGTGCTCAGCACACTGTGGGCAGAGCTGATGGTGTCAGGGTCCTGCAGAGACTCGGGACATTGCCAAGGGGTCCCTGGCATCACCAGAGAGGCATTTAGGAAGCACTTGAGCAGAAAGCCTCCTTGGGGTTTGGATGATGTATAAGCTCATCACGGAGTGGTTCAGCACAAACTTCTGGGGATGAGCTTGAAAACACGACCATGGGCACAAGGGGAAGGGAGGGACATCCCTGCAAGGTAGCATGAGGCTGTGAGGACGGGTGGGCATCGCATCTGCTGTGGCAGCCCCTGGCTGGTTGTGGGTGTGTGACTGAAATTCTGCCCCATCCCCATGGCTGCTGCTGTGACACCTTCACTGTGTTCAGGTAAGAAGCCACTTTGCACAGAACTTGTGCTTTTTTTTTTTTTTGCTGGGGCTTCAGAACGAAAGATGTTGCCATCTCTGCCTCTCTTCTCGGTTGATCCTCCTGGCGAATGTGTTATTTTGGATAGTTCAGCCTTTCTACCTGGTTCATTTAGCCCAAAGCCAAGAGGGTTGCAGGCAAGACTGGAAGGACTGACTTCAGCAGCAGAAGGCTTGGGCTTCCCAGGCAGGTGCCTCTCTGTGTGCTGAGACATCAGAGATCCTGGTCTCTTGTTGTCTCCAACTCCAACCCCCGCTGATCCTCCCACCAGTGAGGCTGAACAAAGAGAGCTGGTATCTTCAGATGGATTGGTCTCAACACTCTTTCTGGCTTTGAGAACAAATGAAACCTCTGCTTTGAGCGAGAGATGGCTGGAATCAGCAGGAACACAGTGCTTGAGCAGGGAAAAAGGACTGAATTCAGGAATGCCATGAAACTCATTTGTGGCACTAAATAGAAAAATGACACTGTTCAGCTTCACTCACACATATGGCAAACCAGCCTGGGTGTGGGGAGTATAAAAACGAGTCAAAATACAGATTGATTCTGAAATAAGTTCTTTTTTTTTTATCCTTTAGAACCATGGACAGGAATGTACAGCTCCACAAAAATGGAGGCCAAACATATAGAACCAAAACATTTCCTGGGATTCTGCGTGACAGTTTTTCTAAGGACATTTCCTTTCAACCACACTCAGTCTAAAAGCGGCTTCCATTTGCAGTTAAAGTAATCGTGGTACACATTGCACACTCCTTGAAACACAATCTTTGTCATAGGCACTATGATTATTTTTCTTCTCTTTTTATTTGTTTTTACTGGTGAAAAAATAAACACGGGTGAAAATGAACACCTTTTTTCCCCCTACTTCAATGTGTTTAGACTATGTGATTAAGTGGATATTTTCTCCAGCTATTTAGATGAATAAACTTTAAGTTGGAGCATTCATTTCTGTGATCTAAAAGAAAGTGTGTGTATGTAGCTTTACATATATATAGATACTCAGAAGCCCCAAATCCAACTCAAGTATTTATCAGTGATTTTATTGACAACAAAATCCATTTTGTTGAAATCAAATAGTTGTCTTATTTCAGTGAATGGTTCAAGACTTCCGGCTGCCAAAAACGTTTCACAAGACTTGCCCTATGCATTGAGAACACTGACTTCATGTTCACATGAGGTGCTGTTTCAGGCATATCTACAGATCGGTTTTAAGGTAAACATAATTTTATGTGATATAGAAAAGATCTAGTGACCAATAAAGGAAAGCATGAAATCAGGTATAACTCTACAATAGGAGTTCATCTATTTAAATGAAGACTGATTAACTCTACTTGGTAAGTGCTGAGCAAAAAATCTGAAATACTGGATTTGTGACCGTTAAGATTAGTACTGGGGACCAATCATTCCACTTTATTTCTGGACATCTTAATGTCCTTGTTGACTAAATAGGGAGGATTGAAAAACTATTTAACCAGTAAATCAGGCACATGATTTGCAAAGGCAACTCTTCCCTTGCAGTTATTCCAACTATCCCAGCTGGATATTCACAGTGAACAAACCACGTTTCCATTACCTCTGTTCCATTTTTAAGTGCTTTTAGCACAGAGATTTGCTCCAGGCCTCATCAGCAGCCAGTGAACAAGGAGTGCAGGGCTTTGCCTGGTCTTCTCTCAGCGAATTAAGGAAGACAGGCAATGTGCTGGTGCCCATATCCTACTCACAAGGATGGAAAGTTGCCCATGAGCTACAGTACCTTCCTAGAGCACAGCCTTTCCCACAGTGATGAGTTCTCTTGGCTCTCTGAAGCCATCTAGAGACAGCTTTAAATTAATGGAAATGCAAAGCTACTCCACTACTAACCAGAGAAATTGAAATGAAAATCACAGCTTTGTTGCCAATCTGTATGGGGTTAGACAGGAGCCTTATTTTAAAGGACTGTGATTTCTAGTGTGCTTTCCAAGTTGCCCAAAACCTTGGTAGAGCTTTTCATTTTTAGCATCAGAGGCCTCCCCTACTGTAAACCCTATTCCCTGCCTGAAGAAGGGTCTGAGCTTGTGGGATGCTTCCTCACCACCCAGACCACTGCCTGCAAGGCTTCAGGAAGTGCTGGTTTGCCTTGCTTGCCGGAAGGTGATAGGGGACTTGGTGAATACCCATGTCTCTGGCAAGGGGGTATCACTGCTGCCAATGTCATAGAAACATCCATCAGGCAAATGAAACGGAGATGGAAGTTAAGGAGAGTGGCAAATGCTGTCCTGGTCACTCTGATAGTCCATCTAAGATATTACAAACCACAGACAAACAGTTTATATATGCTACAGCCCACAAATAAGTGTGACCAAACCACACAGAGTCATTTTAGCATCACCTGTCTGTGCGAATACTAATGGAATCGGCTGAAAAGGTTTTTGGTAATCAGCCCTTACTTATGCCCCTGTCCCTTCTGCAGAGAAGACAGAACACATCTCTTGCCTTAGCTTTGCTTAATGTTCCAGGTGTTTTCAGGAAGATGGGCTGTTGGAAGAAAGAGGGTTTCTTAGGAAGAAGGACAGATTGGATAAGAAAGCACATGGACAAAAACCTGCTCAGAATAACCCTGCTCCCCCAAGGGAGGTCAGAATTTTAGAGCTGGTCTCTTGAACAGCTTTGGAAAACATCATACCATTGTTATCTGAGGTGAAAATGCAGACAAGCTGAATTTGTCTTCATGCTTCTCTATATAACATCCAGAGAAGCAGCATGGAAATTACATGTAAGAGATAACTTTGTTAAATAAAATTGATAATGTGAACGATCAGCCTGATCAGGCTAAGATCTGAATGCATACAATTGCTGCAGAACAAGCATGGAGAATTTTGCTTGTACTCTTTCTTCCCTGTGAGGGTGGGGAGGCACTGGAACAGGCTGCCCAGGAAGCTGAGGCTGCCCCATCCCTGGAAGCTTTCAAATCCAGGTTGGATGGGGTTGGAGTAACTTGATCTATTGTAAAGTGTCCTTGCCCGTGGCAGGGGGGATGGAATTAGGTATTTTTAAGGCCTCTTCCAAACTAAACTGTTCTTTGATACATACATGATTTTGGACTGCAAGAGCCAGCTCTGATCTCTAGATTTGGAGGACCGGACACAAGTCAGCACTGGAGCTGAGTGACCACAACTCTGGCAAAGACAGATCAGTGATGACAACTTTAAGACTTTGGAAGCAGCTTCGCCTCTGCAATAATAAAGGAGAATATACAATGAAGTTAAAAAAAAAAGAGGTTAGTTGGAATCAAACTGCTTTAATGATGTTCTGAAGTTACTTTGATGGGCAGAGACATTTCTGCTTAAATTGCCCCAAACTGGTGGTGGGAGCTAATGAATTAGGTCAAACCATGGGCCACAGCCTCAGAAACTGTAAATCAGCACCGCTGCTGGCACTCCATATAACCTGGCAATACCTGGGAGAATCCATCCCATCAATTTTTAGCTCATATTATTTAATTTTGATTTAATGAGAGGAGCCTTCACAGAAGTCAGTGCTGACACCTGCCTTTTGGCAGAGTCGCTGGTGGAGGAGCTCAGACCCCCTGTGGGTCACCTTTGGAAAGGAGCAGAGGTTAACTCTGCACAGGTAGAGACCTGGGGTTTATTTCAGGCAGCTCAACTGCTGAGCCACCATAAATATCCTCCTTTGGGAGCCTTCCCATTAACTTGCTTGCAGTGAAACAGCTGCCACTTGTGCAACGCCGGAGTCTGATCTGGAAGTTTTATGCAGTCCAAGGATCTTATTTACCTTTCCAACCCAAAGTTATCATTGATGTAAGTCATCATTGATGAAATATCCAGCTTTTTTGGGCATTTTGAAAGAACTAACTTGAACATGGCTAGCATAGTTCAGGTTGGAATGTCATCTAGTCCGACATTTGTGCAACAAGTACGGACATCCTCAACTAGATCAGGAGAGAATTATAAAACACAGATCTTACCCATCCCCTATTATCATAATGTAAACATAAATATTTGTAATTTAGGTTTGCAACATCTAATTTTTTAAAAAATAGTTAACGTAATAATGTATTTCAATGGTTTAAAAAATTGCAGAAGAAATTTTACTTTTTTTCTTTGGAAGTCTCTGCTTCCTAAATTCAACGCTTCAAAAGATTGCAGAATTTGGAAATCTCTAACTTAAAAAACAAACTAGTGCTGATGACCACAATTTCACTGAAATGACAAAGATCTGAGAAAGAAACAAAAGGCAAATTTCTCAGATGATGTGACCTGGCCCGACACAAAATCCATGCCCCCCTTATCCATGGAAAAAGCTGTGCCACAGTCAGGAGAAGCTCCCTACCCTATTCTCCAGTCGTTCCCAATGTGTCTTGCTGGGGTGGTGAGGGTGGTGATGCTTCCACCACCTGCTGTTTGCCCCATCAAGAGCAGTGAAAGTCTCGGCTATCTCTAGAACACTGAAGTTCAGCAGATGGCTCCAATCTTAATAGCGATTGTTTGTTTTTTGAAAAAAAAAGAGTCATCAAGCATTCAAGTCTCTCTTCTTGTCTTTCTGGATATTCATTTATCCTTTCCTGCAAGAGATCAGAGATAATCTGAAGCAAAGGAGTTTGAGTAAGAAAGCCAAAGTGAAGCCTGTACTGTGTTTCTGTCCTGCTTATGCTGAGGTATGCAATGTATAGGAGCGAGTTTCATGTTATGAAAGAATTGTCTTAATGTAGCCAAGGGAAACTCCAAGCTTGGATTTCCTCAGAAAAGGTCTTAGACATATGACTTATAAACTAGCCTCACTGAGTCTTCTTCATGCCCCTGATGCACCTGGATAACCTTCAACTACTAATGTTATTTCAGAGAAGGCAAGGGACTAGTTTTTAGTTTAGAACAATAATTATTAATAGTATTCTTTTATATTCCTCTACTATTATTTGTAATTTTTTTTTTGTTTCCAAATATTTACACAACTGGGAGTTCTTGTTCCATATTCCTTCAAAGCAAGACATACATTTAAAAATAGTATTTGCCATATAACTCCTAATTTTATGAACTTTGGCATTATTTCTATTACATAATTTAATACAATGCATATTAGAGACTTTAACCTTTGGAGACGTTTTAGTAGTAAGAGGCAGGAAGTCACATCTGACACTAGAGCTCGGGACATTTCCGATGACTTCTGGTCTTTGGTACACTAAAAGAAGTCTGAGGCTCTGGTCTGTAATCTCACAGTACTTCCCAGTGCTGGGCAGGAGAACTCAAAGAGAGTGGCTGACTCAGAGACTGGAAATGTTGACAGTGGCACATCTGAAGGAATGGCAGGAAAACGCCTTGCAGCACGGGCTGCATAAATCCTTCTTCAAGGGAGAGATATCCCATCAGGTCAAACCAAAGCACACAGATGTTAAATGCATTAAATTGTTTAAGGCCTTAAATTCCGTCAGTGTCCCAAATGTCAGGCTGATACTCCTGATTCTGAGGGCAAGGTAAAACTGAACGTGAATAGACGAGCTGAATGGTTACAAATTCAGTGATTTCAGTCAGCCCAAAGCAGGCATGGGACAGCACAGAAGGGGGTCTTGCAATGGAAGAAATAAGGAAAAGGGGACATCAGTGCCCAGTCACTACAGTGACATGGTACAGACCATGGTCTCCCTTAAGGAAAAAAAAAAATTAAATTGCATGTAGGTCTCCTGATGGAGTTAAGAGAATGTACTACTAAAAGCTGTGGTACAAATACAGGATTTCCATGCTGCTGACATACATTATATCCTATAGTTTATTTACATACTTCAGTCATCAATAATCCCTCTCCTTTATCACTATAAAATATTATATATAGTTTCTTATCTAAAAAACCTAAAATTATAGGTGGTCTTGCTGTATTTTTATTATGTATCTGGGAAAACTTGCACAAGAACAGCCTTGTGGGGTACTAGAAAATCACTCCTTGTTTACAGGAGTGTTGATCAAAGAGGAAAGTGCTAAATCTTTTCAAGCAAGGAAGAGTCAGTGCAGGCTGTCAGTGAGGTGTGACCACTCTGTCTCTCAAGCACTGGAAACAGTGCTTTAATAATACAGAACCAAAACATAATTAGATTTGTTCCAAGCGACAGGGCAAGCCTTACGAATTTGGGAAATTCTTCTTCTTTTCCTTTAATCAAACACTACCACTGTGTTCATTAATAAATTCAGATAATTTACCTTTTCTGGCAGTTTCAACAGGTAAACAACTATACTGGTTTTTACTATTAAGATGAAAGCACTCTTACCCCCTGCAGCAGACACTGGATGACTATTTCCTCCTCCACTGTGGCTTTTCTAGTTCTGGGCTACAGCAATGACTTTCCACTCACTAATACATTCTGTATTTCTTGCAAGAGACTACCAATTCCCATGGCACAATCCTCTAATTGCTATGGAATAAAAATTAAAAAAAAAAACAAACCCAAAACCCAAATACAAGCCTACTTTATTATCAATTTTACGGCTGTTGTAGCTATTTCATTTCTGTATCATGTTTGCACTTTGCTATTGAAAATACAGAAATCCTGCTTGATACCATGATTTGGAAGTGCCAAGTCTAACCCTAAAAACTGGGTGTCAGTTGTTTTCATGTGAGTAGACGTCAAAACAAAGGAAGCACAGTCTTGCTGTAGATTCAGCAATAATGCAGTACAAAACCAAAAAGGTTTGCATCACTTTATATTTTCAGCAAGACAAAAAACTATATTATTCTATGAATAATTTTAAAATAAAATTTAGATAAAATCTAACAGTGCAGCTTTTGGACCACAAAAGAGGAGACTTTATGCCTATGTGTCAGACAATACAGATAATAGGTTTATTGACCTGTTAGGCTGCTGAAATAAAATTAAAATAAAAATAAACCACAAAAGATGAAAAATCCATACTAAATATTTGCTTTTTCCCAATCTCCTTGAAGACGAACATTTTAAATTCATGGCAAGATAAGTCACGCTATAAGCTCATTGTTTTCCCAAGGGGGAAAGAGTTTACAGGGAAATTTCATTTTGTTGAAAGGCAAATTATATTAATACCACTTTCAAACCCAGTTTTTATTCCAGGTCTGCTCCTTCAAGCTTTAAATTTATTTACTGCAGGTAAGACTCTTTCAGAGTTCTTCTTTGGTATTCATTTTCAGAATTTCTTATAAGAGTAAGAAATGTTCAAGTAATGTCCAAAAGGAGACTACAGGAACCTGGAGATAAACTGGGAAAAGGAATCCAGATTTTCTCCCTACTTACATGAGAAGTAGATGTGAATTAAATGAACATTTCAATTTGGGATCACATTGAGCACATGCCTGGTCATAAGCACATGCCATCAACTCATTGTTTCTTTCAAAATTTAAACTTGAAGCTGTAGGATTCTGGTGAGCAGCTTTGGGATCAGACACACGGTGGCAAGTTCACTGCTGCTAGAGCCTGGCCAGGGACACTCAGCCCTGGCAAACCAATCACTCAGCCCAGGAACCTCGCACCGTGCTCTGCTGAGAGTGTTCATTCCCTGCTGGGATGTTCAAAGGCAAAATAAATCAGTGTAGCAGTGCTTGCATCACACGAGAGATTACTAAGCTTTGTGACACCACCCTGACATCAAGTAGTACAGATTTGGGATGTGATCCTCTGTTAACATACACTGTCATTGCTGCATTGACTATACCAGCTGAGAGCATGGCTGGGTACCAAAAGCATTCTGAAGAGCTCTTGCTCCACAGAACTATTTGTTGATCTAAATACGAGCCTGCAAATTTCAGCTTTGGGTCTTGGGGTACTGAAGAGTTTTTCAATGGTTAACACTATGAAATGTGCCCATACTTACCTACATTTCCTATTTCAAATGCTGGGATTGTTCTACTGGTTTGGTTTTTTTTTCTTTTTTTTTTAGGGTTACTTTGGATTGTTTTTGAAGAAATTCTAAACAGAAATATTAATTAAAAAAAAAAGATCAGGACATACACCTCTCATAATTCTCATCCATGGTATTATGCTGGAAACACAGGCTTTCTCTCTGCTCAGTTCAGAGGAAGTTCAATTTATTTAGTCAGCTGCTCTCCCAGTTTGCTTGAATGCACCACTCTATGTGTAAATTTTCACACCAGACTACACCTGGAACTTCATAGGTCAGATAAAATTTTTAATTATGTTGCATGTAAACGACTGAGTTCAGAGCCTCTTCTAGGGGGATTACAGACTGTCTCCAAGGCTGGGAAAAGGTGTAATTTTAGGAATGAATTGCAATTCTCAATGACTTGCATCCCTTCCAATCCACGAGTTCAGTGGGACCAGAAGTAAAGCAAAATTTGGCCTACCATTTTGGCTATTCAGTACGGCTTTCACATGGATCCTTTACACAATTAATTGTCAGACCTCAGAGAAAATGTTGCCCCATTCACTGTAAAACAGCAAGGTCCACAGAGGAAAACAGCTGCGTTAGAGAACCACACAAACAACATTAAGGCTACCTAGTTGGATGTTTTCAACCCTTTTTGTTTTCCTCTGCAAACAATGACAGTTTCAATAAGATCTGAAGCGATGCTCTTAACAAATAATACACTAGTCTGTCATTGGTTAATATTAACGTCTCTCTATTCAAACATGCTGAGAACTGAATAGAACAGTTAACATATAACAGTCACACATCCTTTGCTGAGTACAAGATCGTATCTCTAACATGAACCAAAGATATCCTCACCATTTCAGATCTTCAGCTATCATTCAGTAAAACATTTCATTCTCTTAAATACATTGCTCGTCTCCTCTTTCTGGGTCTTTCGGGGGTGCTGCATGAACACATTCTCTCCCTAAAGGCATTGCTTATGATATGGTTCTTTCTTCAACTGAAATCTTGCTGTGTGTTTCCCTTATGTTGCCAGAGGTGAATTTGCAGAGCTTGGGGGAGGGAAGATCTTGCATCTGAATTGAAAAGATTTAATTTTTAAACATCATTTTGGGCAGGATTCTGCACTGTATTGCAGAGAGACCATCTTGATAAAATTAATGCTGAACAATTTATTAATTGTGATCACCCTTTGCAAATTGTTGAAGCAGAGCTTTAAATAGTACCCAGTTTTTATATTACAGGTATGTTCACAGGGCTTATGGGCAGAGGCAAGCTCCCTTTGCTCATGTCCTGAGATGGGGGGATGCAAATGGTGTTGACAGAAAAGTCAGATCGTAGGGATGCAAAGCTGAGGCCCACCTAATCCACCCTGCCTTTCAGAGGGTTTATCTGGTGTGGGCTTGGGGCCATACCCACCACAGTCAGCTCAGCTCAAGCACAGTGAGATTGTGCCCAGCCACCACATATTGCAGGAAAACGTCAGGGTGAGCCCAAACCCCACGGGGATCCCACCTCACTGCTACAACAAAAGCTCTGTGTCTTTGCAGAAGGGAGTCTGAACAACTCATGCTCCATCCTGGGGCATAAAACAATAGTTTGCCCTTAAATAGATTTCTATTGAAAACACACAGCAAAGATTACAGCCATAGAAAATTCTGTAAACAGGACAATTTCATCAACTTTATCTTTAAAAGAACCTCCAAAACCACAAAAGCAACCCAAAATAACTTGCTGAATGAAGACTGTGAATAATAATTTTTTTTACTGCCTTAACAAAAAAAAAAAAAATGACACACACCTTCAGCATTTCTTATCCAAATTTACTTGACAGAGGTTAAAATATTGCTTTATTCTGACTCAACATACAACAGCACTGCGTGATTGATTGTGCTATTTTGGGAAGTCTTGAGACTTGTGAACTAGAAAGTCTGGGGCACATTAATAAATTTAACAATTATTTTGCTTCAAAGGAATATTTTAATACATTCTGTATATACTGTAATTTTTTAAATCAATCTCCTGACACTAACCAGGGAGGACTATTTAGCAATTATTTATCATAGTTGATTTCTTTCCTCCCCAAGAATAAGCAGATATTTTAACACTAATATAACCAGTAACACGTGTGACTGAACCCAATCCATCGCACTATTGGCACATTTTGTTACAATTTGGGGGTGGAAGGGGGACTCGAAAGCTGATGCAAAAAGTGCTCATAATGTAATTAGGATACGGCAACCAGGGGATGAGACTTCCTCTCTAAGGCCTTGATCCCCTGCAGGGCGTGACTTGGTGGAGACCATCTGCTCTCAGAAAGCTCCATTAGAGTCAGATCTCTGCATGTCTGTGGTCTGCCCATACTGAACCATCTGCAGGGTTGAAGCTTTAAAGTTCACAAGCCTAAGCCATAATTAATTCAAGTGACTGGAGAACTGAATGCAGGAACAAATTAGGCAGCGTGGACACTTATTGGCTGGATTTTGATCATATTGGATCTCCCTGACTCTTCTCTGAACAAGCCATAATAAAAATAAGTTAAAAAAAAATACACACACACTGAGAAGTGCTCCTGAGAGCTTACAAATGCCTCCAAAGTGTAAAAGTTTAGAAATGTTGAGGGGTGCTAACGAACAATGGAGTTTACGCTTCCACTTAAAAAAACCCAAACCAGAAACCAAACCCAAAGCTGTTGTAATACACACTTGTGCATTTTCCCTTGTTTTTCCTCACTCTCCACCAAGGCAGCTCAGATAGGCAAAGCTCAGAAGATGGAGCAGCTATGGGCTCCTGACCACTCAATCTCTACAGATCCCAATCCTGCTCCCACTCTTGGCCAATCCCCAAGCTCCTAAATGATTCCATTGAGTTTCTTGGGCTGACTGACACATCAAATGAAGGTTGAGAGTTAAGCATCTGTTCAATCCAGGGATGTTGTCGTCATTCCACGGCAGGTACCAGAACTCAGAAGTAGGTGTCTGTGTGCCTGTTTTTGTGGTGTGACCTGGAATCAAGAGCGGAGGGGGAGAGGGGACTGGATCTGTGTTGGGCCCACAGGATGTGTTCCCCAGGGTCTGAATCTCTGCCCAGCAGCTCGCTGCAGTGCTGCCCTGAAACCAGAAATGCATCTAAGAACGGTACTTGGCCTTTACTGAAAAAGAGATGCATAGCCTAAGCCTTCGGACAGCCGAACAGGACCACGGTACAATCCCCTGTAACTGAAACTGTGTAATCCTGCCTAGAAAGCACCTGAAAGCACGCTTCATCCCTCCTGGAACTTTTCCCTTAAAAAAATATTTTGTTAAAAAACACTATGATATGAGGGCGATTGACTATTTGGTTTCTTCTAAGTAGATGCTCTTAAATTAATGCATATAAATAATTTGTATTTAACTTCCCTCCTTCCTGTTTAGCAAAGCATCGAATGCACAGATCTCTCGCTTCCCCTCCCACAGCCCCCACACAGAGTCACTTGGTCAATACCGAGTCTCTTTGTGTTTCACATTTTAAGACAAATTGTGCCTCTCGCTCTGCCTTGGCCATGGGGCTCATGGGCAGGAAGGCCGTGTTCTCGCTCGCGCCGCTCTCCGCCTCTATGCTCGCCAGCTCAAAGTCCTCCGACCGCCGCGCGTCCGTCAGGATCCGGATCTGCTCCTGCACAGTTTCTAGCAATATTTTCACTTCGTGTTGTTCTGCTATTAGACAATTACTGACTGGGGAACTCACATTGACAAGTTCAGCAGAATAGGAGTTTTTGCACCATTTGATGCCTGTTACTTCAGAAACATTTTGCATTTGCATGCAGGCTTCGTCCAAGCCCACAGACGGGATGATGGGAACAGAGTTGGCCCTTGAAGAGGAATAGCCGACCAAGTCCTTCTGATCCACGTTATTAAAATATGGGGTTGTCTCTCTTGAAGGCAGTTGCATATTTATTGAAGTATTCTGAGGAGTTTTTAAACCACTGGATGAATACCTGGAAAAAGTGAAAAAGAGTTCTCATTGTACATCAAGTGGTCAGATGCAACCAGCAGCAGGGACGCTGTGTGAGATTTAGTGAACTGTGCTGAAGAGATACAGACCATTTTTTCCTGCAATAGAGGAGCACCTGACTGTGGTGGGGCCCTGGGGAAAATGACAGGCTCTGGAGACTGGTTTTGATTCTCAAATCTGCTTTTCTCTCAGTCTCATTTTGCTCACGAGTATATGAGAATAATGGAAAATTCTTTTTAAAACATTTCGAAAGTTAGAATGTATTATTCATTTTCTTTGAAATTAAATTTGGAATTCTAGTCCTGCATTTCTGACTGGGGAAATGGATTGATACTTTCTTCAATGTCAGAACTCTCAATGTCAAATGGTTGTTTTAGGAAAACACTTTAAAAAAGTGCTGATAAAAAGGACATTAAACACTCATTAAACACTCGTGGTGTAGTCTTTATTTACACAGAAATGATTGGCTGTACTCCCCTTCAAACAAGCAGAGCATCTAAGTGCAGTGTACCTCTGAAAAACATTTGTTTTTCAATAGCCCATACTCATAATGTTGGCCTGATTTGTTTTACTAGATTTCATTTGGAAATAGAGCTAATATATAGGACTTGAGCAAATGTCTGTGTTCTCTTGATACTGTAATACCGTTTTAAAAAAAATCCTTTATCCTCCACTAATACATATTATAACATGATTTTATTTATTGTGAGACTTCATGAATTTTTATCAACATTTCCAGTTTGTTTCAAAGCCAAACTCTGTTTTGTTGACAAGAAATACTTAAAAAACAATAGAAATGGAAAGTATACTAAATATAAAATAAACAAAGACCAAAAAAAGCAAAAAAAAAAAATTTCCCATCTGAAATTAGTACTTCTAGAAATATGGTGCTCTAAGAGTTACTACATTACCAGTCATGATTGCTAAGGAGCACAGACATCACCTCAGTACCAGAAGATAATTTATTTATAATCAGCTTATCACTATTTAATAAGGCAAGCTAATGGTGAATCTAAGATGTTTTATCCATGGATGAGGAGAGCAACATTTAGATCTGGTGTGGAAACAGGAGCTCTGACTTGAAGGGTATTATTCCAAAAGCTCCTTAAGCCTGCTGGACCTCACTAGGAATAGCCTTCTACTCACATGTCCGTCCTGCTTTTTGGTGTGAGCAGAAAAAGAGTTAAGGAAAAGAAACTGAATCTCACGAAACTGCCGTAGTCCAGTGTTGGCACAAACAGTAATTAACTGGAAAGGCTTCCTCTGCCACATCTTCCTGGCGAGGTGTCAAACAGGAGGGAGCAGGAGATAACTTTAGGCTCATTTCCAGCACAGCGCCACTGACCTGTAATTAACTCGTGTGTGGTGGCACTGAGTTTGCATAACTGCTGCACACGTCCCCCTGCCCTCGTGCACACGTGGAGCTCTGCACAGCCCCGTACCAGAACTCTCCTGGCATTCCCAGAAGCAGCATCTGGGAGCTCTGTGATAAGGAGGAAGTGCTGGGAACTTTGCTGCTAGGTGAGGGAAAGAGATTCTGCTTCGGGAAGTAGGACCCAGGGGAATAACAGCACAAGCAGCTTTCTGGGATGTGTGCTAGAACTTCTTGTCCGTGCTCTACAGCTGCAGCTGCTTTACATCTGAGACTCAGCCTTGGTTAATTACATTGGCACTATGCTTAGATACACCTGTAGCCATTCACGGAGGGGCTTTTTACACCAGCTGTCAAGACTCAGGATGAATGAAGTACTGATCAGGGTTATTATTCCTGAGGGAGGACAATTAAAAAAAATAAATGAAAACAAAACAGTGCAGACCTTTGGGTTGTGCCCATTCTTGTTTCCTTTGCTTATATATAATTGTTCAAACGACTATAGCTGGAGAGATCGCATCAGTTGCATTAGTCCCTTTTTTGGTAATTCAGGCCCTAAATATATTCTGGGCTGCACCCTGAAAACAAAGGGAGTGAATGTTTTTAATGAATTTCATGCAATGTATGTATTATATGGATGATATATAAGCAAAACCAAGAAAAGACTGAATTAAAATGGGTTTGGTGAGAGAACAGTAACATTTGCCAGTTCCTCAACAGAGATTAAATTATTCGTAGTATTCTGAAAACTAAGTGGCGGCAGCAGCAGTGGCATGTAATGCAATGCCTGGTGTATTTCCATAATATTTTCTGAAATACAGAAAGAAACACCAATTTTATGCCAGAATTACATGTTTCTGCCCTGTGCTCACAGGGCTTTCATAGGAGAACTGAGGATGAATTAAAGTGCACAGACTGTGTGCAACAGGTGAAGAATTAAACTAGAAGGGATATTACACCTAAACCATGTGAGACTTGGCTTTTGGTTAATTACAAACTGATCCATGCTTCTGTGTGTGACACCAGACTACTGCTGTTTTCAATAGACTGAGACTTAGAACTATAATTGCAGAACCTTAATTACATTTTCCCATAATTAACTTTCCCAGAACCACAGTTCCTCCAAAGAAATATATCTGGGTTTTTATCTGAAAAATTATTTTGTCTGAATAAATTAATTCATGTGTAATAATGTGTTTCAAAGTGCAGCTCTCTCTCCACCCTCTTCCTAAAACCAAGCAACAAAAGCAAACATTTATAAATATTCAACAGTAATTATGTTACACAGTGTGTAAGAGTCTAAATTAGAGAATGAAAATGAAAGAAGCACGATAATTTTACTGCCCCCTTTAAGAACAGATATCCAAGAGAGACAGAAGGGACTGAAAGTTAAACTATGAAATGGATTTTATTAGCATAGTCTCAGTAGCTTTGCTGTAAGCCCTGTGGCTAAAGGTGTGCAGTATATGAGCCTGACAACAAGGTCCATTAAGATGGATGGGAATCATTGCAGTGGCTCTGCCCGGCTTTGGGCCTGTAGGCACTTACACACACCCCCCTGTTCTACCTGCAGATATGACTACGCTTCAGCCAGGCTGCTGGCGGATGAAGTTCAGAATGCTCACAGAACTAGGGAGATAAACCACTTTGATTTGTGCATCCCTATAGGGAAAGATGGAGGTGAAAAAAGAGAAAGGAAGTAGTGCAACTTCTGCAGGGGACAAGGGAACTTTAAGTTTGGGCTGGAAATCCAAGAGAACACCAACACTGTGAAACCAGCAGATATTTAGAGGGTAACCATCCTTAGTGCACAAAATATGGATGAAGTGCTTGAGTGGATTGAGGCCAGAAGGGGTCACAGTCTGGTCCCAATATAAAATTTTGCAGAACTGCAAATTTAAAATACAGGCCAGTACCAGCTGATACGTGTAGCATCACACACTGATTTCCTGGACAAGAGTAAATACAATTACCCACAGCTTTGCTGTTTTGTACCTCACTCCTCAGCCTGGGAGGAGGCTACGGCAGCTCCCAGAGCCTGCATCATACAATGCTGCCGCTGGAGAGGGAAGGCTGCCAGCCTGCTCCTTTCTGGAAGGGTGGCAATTTCAGTAGGAAATTTTCACCAGGCATTATATGCACATATAATACAAATGAACAATATTATATTTACTGCAAGAGTCAATAAACAATTTTTTTCCTCAGAAGAAGCAAATAGTAACAATGACAGAGGTGTGAGTCAAACTTATTTAAAAGAAATCACCAGACACCCAACCCCACCAGTTTCACAGTGGAGTTTCACTGTGACTTACAGGTGAAACTGGGTGGGGTTTTTGTTCCATTCCGGGTATCACTCCTATTTTTATATAAAATATGCTTGTAATATTCTGGAAAGTCTTTGGAAATCTAGAGGGATATGTAAATATTATGCAAAATATCTCAGCAATTACAAAGGACTTCAAAGGCAGCTGTTGGTTCTCAGGAGTGCTTCTGAAACCCAGACCTTGTGTACAGCTGGAGCTCACAGTCAATGTTCTAATAAACTGAATTTAAAAATGAAAGAAAAAATAGTGTATTTTTTGTGCATTTTCAAAGACAAACTGGTATGAAGCTATCAGTCTTCAGTCTATAGAAAACCAGCTTCGCAATGTACATTATTTTATTTTAAAAATCACTATTTTAAAAGCCACTAACTGGCTTGCTTCAGGTATGGCATTACTCACCCGTGACAAGGTATCGTCTCCTGGTCTGAGATCCTCGACTCTTCGAGCTGTTGATATGCTGGTCCTGTAATTCCATTGAACCTACCCCGAGGCAAGGGAGGAGTCCTCCGAAAGGCATTTCTATGTAGCATCCCACTTTTTTGTCCTGGGCTGCAGCATGAAGAGAGACTTCTAGGAACAACACCAAGAGTACAGCAAAAATTATCACACCAAAAGCATAAAATTCTGCAAAGTAAAGGTTCAGGATTAATAATGCATGGATTACTGTTCCTGTAAACTTTGCTGTGGCAGTCTATGATGTCAGTAGAAATTCTCTATGGAAATATAATAGTCCAATCCACCATTAGCTGCTGTTTATGCCATATTTAATACATCACCTCTTTTCTAGGAACGAAAATAATTGCCCAGTATATGAAATGTTTCCTTGCACTTGATGAAGGATGCTTCTCTTTTCCATGCTGCATATCATAATCCTGCTATACACAGTTGAGTCCTCAGACAGTGTAAGCAAACAATACAGCTCTGTCATAGCCACAGCTGAATTCAAAATTAGATCCTAAGCTGAAAGCCCAATATATCATCCATCAGCCTAAGAGGGGCTGCTTCCTGATACAAAACCGTTAAACTGAGAAAAAGTGTAAGTAAAGAATATCAGTGAAGCTTATGAACTGCAGCTTGAAGAAGCTAAGACAAGTTTCCTCCACCTTGAACAAGATTTCTATACTGTTTTATCCTTGTTCTATATGCAGATTGTTTTCTTGTTTATGTATATTGATAAATAGTGTGTTGTTTCTTTATATGATATACTAGAAACTTGAATTTGATAAAAACAAGTAATAGTGTTCTATTTAATTTAGAAAATTGCTTTTGTAAACATTTTTCTGGTGTTTTTGAAGGAGAATGTTTTGGTTTTTTTTGTTTTTTTTTCATTTCACGCAGGAATGAAAAAGTATCTAGAACCCACAGTTTTTGTATATAAACCATAAATTTGTTAATGCAAAAATATGGGAACACAGAACTAAGGCAAGGCGCAACCCATTTTTACTGCTAACAGGCCTCTGTACTACATGGTGTGACTGAATATTCATTTTGCAGCTACTCCTGTTTCTCTTGGCCTCTTCTGGGTCTCAGAAATGCAAATGCTACCTCATATTCTTTAATGAATACTTCTTTTTAATGAACATCTTTAATGATAACATACGTTTTGTAGATGCCTTTTATGAGTCATTATTTTTGGCTGTGTGAATAATTCCAACTTGTGACACAATTCAGCAATGCAAAAGACTTTTGATAAGTTTGCTTCTTTTTTCCTATTATAATGTGACTTAAAAGTAACCCACATTTTTTACCTAGTGGGAGCTTTATTTATAGTTAGGGCCACATCTACTCCCAAAGCAATTCTTGCTTGATCCAAGTACCTTGGACAAATTCTCTTTGAGTGTACATTTCCATTAAAATCAACCTTTCCTGCCCAAAGTTAAAACAAGAAATAAATTTCACACTCTCTATCCTACTGCTCAGGCTAGCAGTGTTCCACCACAGTCTAAGCTCTGTTTTCTTCCACACCTTTACTTTTCTAGTGCTTTTTAATTGAAAAGATCAACAACCCATAGCAATAGCATTCCTCCCAGGATTTCTGATACTTCCTTTAAAAGTTTTTTCCTTTGCTACTAAAAGAAGGCTGTGAAAAAACCTTTTTAAAAAACTGAAGTACTACTGGCCTCTAAGTTTGGAAGGCTCAGTTCGAGTTGCAAGTTACAGTTCATATTCTGTAAAATAACACTACCACAACACAAAATGATTGACAATTTCTGCTCAGGAGAGCCTGAGATTAATACAGCAGGGGATCTCAAAAGATGCAGGTGAATGAATAATTTGTGATGGATAATGAATTTTTGGGGTTTTTATAGACTTGAGCATAGTCATCAATGTAACACAAAAGTAAAAAACAAACTTTAGATTGATTATGAATCTTTGAAACCAGAAATTTTAAGTGTTTAATTTGTGGTTGGTTTGATGCCTCTGAGCATCTTCCTTGCTGGATGAGAGCACATGGTCTCCTATCTAATAATATTAATATGCAAATTCGCAGAAGGTCTATTTGTAATAGACATAATTTCACCACATGCAGCTACACCTAAGGTAATGGCTATAAACTGCAGCAAAGGCTGAGACCAAAGGGATCTGCCACCATCCTGCAACCATAGAACTTCCAGCAATGACAGAGTCTAAGCAACCAATTTGTTGCTAATGCGAGGTTCTTATGCTTTCAACATTTCTGACAGAAAAAAACCCCCAAACCTGAGGGAAGAATGAACAAAACTAATTTGTGGTCATGGACAAGACAAGTTCACTAAGGATCAGGAAATACTTACAGACAGTGCAGCTGCAAGCTGCAGGACAACACTCGTTTCTCCAGGCACCGAAAAAACCCTAAGAATTTCTGTTAAAAGTTCTACAGAAAAGGATCTCCAGCACAGCAAAATTTTTCCTTTTACACAAAACTGATATGAATATCAGCAATGCAAATGTAATGTCCCTCTTGGACTTCTCTGTTGCTCATGCGAAAAATTCCTCCCTCTCAGGCAAACAATGCCTTTTCGAGTTCTTCAGGGAATTTATTTTCCTTTAGCCAACATTATGGTTTCTTCCTCCCTGTGCTCCAGTCTAACTGGGTAAAAGAAACCAGCCCACATAACTGAGCCATTCAATAAAATAGACCAATACATAAAGCTGTAGCAGATATGTCCTTAAAATCTATCAATCAGTTACTCCAGAACAAAAAAAATCAGAATAAGCATGAACTGGTTCACAAGTGACGCACAAACTAGGGAGAAATACAGTTCTGATGAATTAATGTGTTGAAAAAAGCAGTTCAACCATCCTGAAGTTAATTAAGAACTTGGGATTCATTGTTGCAAGTTATTTTCTGTGAGAATTTTCCTTGGGTTGAGCAACTGAGTGAAAACAAAGTCTGATCCTACAGGTGGAGTGTTCTCTCCTTGGGGCACATACACACTCCCAAGTGCAGTTAACCATACTCATCAAGACAAGACCAGCAGTTTTTTTACAGTAACTCTGGAATATTTCTGTACTACTTTTGAGTTAATTACAAAACACCCAGTAAATACAGACTCCAATGACAGAGCCAGCTGCCAGTGTCCTCTGAAGTTCCCTAGGAGCCTTTTCATGCTGTTAGACAATCTACTGCTAACATTTGTATGGGTCAGCTACTGAGACCTTCAACCAGTTGCAGTATTAATAAATACAGCCTATAGCTACAAATCTGCTCTTAGTTTCTGAAATGTGAGCATTATTGATTCCATCATAATATTCTTGTATTTGGGAATAGCTTGTGTTGAGGCTACTCAGGGACTTTGGAACTCTATGAAAATCCTTCAGTGCTATCTGTGTCATCTGGTCACCATCCTGGCGACGGAACAATAGGGAAAGGGAACAGAGCATTCGAGGTACCTCAGTGGCACTGAGTTTAATCATCTGCCATAACCTCATCATCTACTCCCTGTGGTGCATTGGTTGACCTCCACCCTAAACTGATGATGATAACCAGGCTACTATTACAGAAAGTTGTTCTCTATTGAAAACTTTGAGACTTCTTTTCAGTTTAAAATTACTTCTGATGAATATTCAGATGGCATATGTTCCACAACACTCCTTCATTTTAAATGTCTTTTACTTCTCGTTGTGCTTGCTCTTATGTATTTATAAGCAGCAGTCATACACCCTTTCCAGTCTCCCGAACTGAAGACTGACATAAGACAGCCTTTCTAACACTTTCCATGGAACATGAATCATTCATTCCTCACCTTAGCTTGGGAATGCAATTGGAGTCCATGGCAGCTGGGAGGCCATTTTAGCCAGCTGAGATAACAGTGGTGCATTCCCACCCTGTGCTGTGTTCCAGCTTTTTTTGTGCCAAGGCCATGCACAAGAGCACTGAACAAAGTCTGTCCCCAGTGCTGAGTAATTCTTTGAGTGCTGCACTGGTGAATGGCCCACCTTCTCAACACGAGTCCTCAATATCTCCCTTTTAACCACCTCTGTGTATCCACATTAGAGTTTTTCTGCCTCTCCCTACTTTCTCCCCTCAAAGGCATTAGAGACATATGACAAACAGTGGCTGAGCTTGTGTAGAGATCTAACTCACCCACACCAAATACAAATACAATCATTAGTACATATGTTGCAGTACCTGCTGTTGGTAAGATAGTAAACAATTTTTTGCCTTTTTTATATCTACCCCAAGAATCTTCTCCCCTCACATTTGTCCTAAGGTCTTGACTATTCAAGTTCAACATAACTGGTTCCTTGTTACTTTGATAAATTCTTCCTCTTCCTAAATATTTGACACTTGCTAATCCATCATCTCATGTCACAGTTCCCATTTTTATAGATTTTGCTCCCAGACACGAAATTTCATTAGCTGGCTCTCCCTCCAGGCTTTTTTTTTTTAGATCAAGATTAATCAAACCATCTTGAGAGCTTTGATTTCCACATTATACTTCCACTTTGACTGTAGGAATGTCTATTTCCACATATTTGGTTCTGTTCATATTCTACTGCTGTCCTCAAATAGTCATCCTAACTTAAAAATGAAATCTATTAATTCAAGACTGCCCAAACCGGTTCAATTATTATCTCTGTCTCACCATCAGCTTTGCTTTTTCTTTGGGAAAATAGCGGATTCCTTACACCTTCTTCCTTTCAGGCTTCCTCTGCCTTTACAATCTTAGTTGCTTTAGTTTATCTGTACTTGCTCTTTCAAATTCAATAGCCTTATTTACAGAATAACTTTAATTTACTCTTTCCTCTACTGTAAACTGAATCACTTATATTAGCAGCATAAAGAGTAAAATGCTTAACAAATGAAAAAAACATGTCTCTTCCATGTTTTTTTGTGGTGTGAAAAGTTCATTAAAAATGAAAACACAAATTATTATTAATTTTAGGGTAAATTTATCCTATTTTGGCATTTTTGTAAGACAATACAACTGCTCCAGGCTGAAAGCCTCTGCATTTGGCTTTCATCATGGCATTCTCTGAAATGAATCCCCCTAAAATCAAGGATGACTGAATCAATGAATGAAAGTCACAATGACTAATTACCAAGAAAACTGCTATTCAAAGGGATCACAACTCAACCCATAATTAACAAAACTCTAATTTATTTCTACCTATTAGAAAATAAGACAGTATGGGTTTCCTTCTTACCAAGATCAACAGATAATCCAAGATGAATTTCTGAGCACACTGTATACTTTGCAGGAAGTTTACTGATTAAACGTATTTGTTAATTTTGAATTCTGACAGTTCTAAGAGTTGTTTTAGATATGCAAGCGGAAGATGTAACGTTCTTCTACTGTAACATTCTTCTACTGCAATAGTAGTGCATAATGCAGGCAAAATATTTTAGGAGATTATTAATAATACAGGCAAAATATTTTTTGAGATTAAATTTCAGTTTTCAACTTAATATCTGCATAAATTCTTTTTGTGTAGCTGAGGTTGGTTGAGACAGAAAATTGCTATTATCCATAATCTGAGTGAAATAATTAGATGGTCTCTGTCAGTCGCATTTCAGCGACTCCAAATGATTCCCTACATTGACAGTCTTACTGCCAGGCCAAAATTGCATTAGTTTTAGGTCATGGAAACAGCCAGCTCCTGGTTTTATGAAATGATCACCTATCATGAGTGTCCTTGAAAACATCAGTGGGGAAAACAGGCCTGGACGCAGAGCAAAGTATTTCCGTAGCAAGCAGAAATAAAACAACAGCAGAATTTAACGACAGCATAAAAGAGAGAACTGCAGAGCTGATATAATTTTTCCAGGCTCAGTCAGCTTTGGAATGAAATTAAGGGATATTTAGTATAAAATCCTCATTTGGCCACATTTGACCACTTGTCCACAGTGAACACTATTTAGAAAATAAATTAGGAAGCTCTCACATGGTGTATAAATTAAAGACAGTCTTGTAAGTCTTCAAGTCTGCTGCACGTTTCATACAGCAAGGGCCTTCTATAATCAATTTTGAACTTTAAAACTACAAAAGAATTCTTCATAAATTAACTAGCCATCCCACTTCTTACATTAGTTCTGAAGCAAAGACATTTCTTGGATATTGCAATCACACAAAAGGTAAGGGAATGTCACTGAGTTTTTTTCTGAACTTCATGTTGTGACTAAATGGTGATAAAATTCTTCCCAGAACTTTTGGAGAAAGCATTGTAGGCAACAGTCCCACAGTTCATCTATGTTTAATACAATTATTAAGCATATTTTGAAAATCTCTGTGTAATAAGGAAAAAGACCTAAGAAATGGATCTGACATGACAGTTGGCATTCTTTTTTCATGGCAAATTAAAGGCTTAAGTAAGATAAAAGCAGATAAGACTCAAAACTCCCTTTCTGGCTCACATGTGGCACTTTGTACATTAAGCAAATCACTCATTCAAATGAGAAAAAACACACAGCTGGCTGAGAGCCTGCACTGAAAATGCACCAAATACTACAGAAGCCAGATCATAACCTCATGCAATCCCAGACTTTTTTTTTTAGTAGTTAAAAAGAAAAAATTGCTTTAATGAACAAGTCTTCCACTCCAGATTATCTAGCTGAAAAAATTCCAAACTCATTTTTCTCAGTCTTTTTTCTCTCTCTCTGTGCACTGGACCAGATGTTACCACTGTCATTCGACCAACACTATTGCTTGTACCAGACTCCAGTTTGGTTTCTAGTCCTGTAATGAAGCACCTGCACTCTTTCTCATCCAAAAAAAGTTATAAGCAGAATTCTAACCTGAATCTCATCTGGTAATGGGTGACATTCCTCTTTTTTTTTCTCTTGGAAACAACCATCCAAACTTTTTTAAGCCTCATTTTCAAAGGCCACCATGTTTTCATAAATAAGTCATTATTTACTCCAAGTATCTTTTGTTTAAAGAAAGAGTGAAAAAGGCTGGAAATTTGCAACCAAGTTTTCTGCAGCAAATGAGTCATTAACTTCAGGAACATCGATAAGGAAAGTCTTGTTTTTAATGGTTTCTCCTTAACTACAGGTGTTCCACTGGCTGGGCTGTGCCTGCAGCTTGGACGGTGTCTGTAAATGCTTCCTGCAGGGCTGGCACAAACCGCAGGGGAAGGCACTGAGCATCGCTATTACCTTTTATGTCTGCAGCTAAGAAAATGCTTAGACATCTGCTTAATAAGTGGACTGAGGCTCTGCTGGCACCATGGCACTCAGCAGCTCACCCAGCCCCGCCACACCACAACCTTGTATCAGCAGTTCTACAACCTCCCCGGGCAGCCGCCGGCCGAATCTCTCACCAGACAGACATTTGCTCACCTGTGTTGCTTGATGGGCTGGGTTCCTCTGTCAGGACACAAGGCCTCTGGGAAAGACTGAGGGCCTGAAAAACTAGACTCCATAACTTTGTGCAGAATAGGCCCCGGATGCCTATCTGGTTTTGAATACTGTAGCAGAGAGAATAAAGTTAATTAATACTCACAAGACAAAGTATGCTGTTGATGCTATTCGCTCTGAATTCATATCAGAGCAGGGTAAGAAGTGCTCTAGTGCTTTCTTAAATCAAAATTAGGCATTGCAAGTAACACATTCATTCAGTATTGTCTACACAGCAGAAAGGGCTAGTACTCATTATCCCCATTACATTCTGCACATAAAAACACTGATATCAGCACTAGCAGCTAAATTACAGACTGATCTGCCCATAACGATGGGAAACAGTGATCCCTTTGACTAGAAGTCTGGTTTTGGCTGTCCATGCAGAGACTGAGATCACAAAACACATCTCAGAGGACAGTCAGCAACTTATTGGGTCCTTTGGTGATTTCAGTCAAACACTGCATTCATCATCAGCATGTGCAACTATGAAAACCAAACTGAAACAGCACTTGTGTCATCAGATAAATAAGAAAAATTGTTGGGTTACACTCTGTGGTGACAGAGAGATAAGCCCGGAAGGCCGGAGAGAGCCTCTTTCCTGGGCCCGGAGGTGACCCTGGGACTGTATCCAGGTCACCGGGGATGGGCGGAGAGAGGTTTGTGGCTTGTGGACAAAGCTGGAGCTGTGAGAAGTGAAGATTGTAGTTTGTGACCTTATAGGGTATTGTTTACCTGTTACCATAATGGGCAATGTCTGTGCACTGCTCCAGGTGATAGGGAGACACTGTGGTGAGCATCTTTCCTGTTTCCATGATGTTATATCCTGTTCTGTGGGGGTATTTAGGGAATTGGGACTGCGCAATAAACGGGATTTTGTCTTTGACTTTGCACCTGAAGGAGGGCAGAGTTAGTGCCCATGCGTGGTTACTGCAAAAAATATTTGAATCTTATCCACAGAGCCAGGTATCTTTCTGAACCAGTCTGAAACTTTTTTCCTGGGAGTATCTGTGCTAGTAAGAACAGCATAAACATAATTCTTCTTGTGGCAGGAGTAGGCGTAGGGCAGTCTCTGGGTACCCAGTGAGACACAAAGGGCTGCAAAGCAGACACTAGACATGAACAAGAACAGGGTTGTTCTTCTCGCTTTGTGATTCAACTGCAATTTCAGAAAAAAAAAAAGAGTCTCTGAACTTGAATGGAGCCATAAAGTCAAAGTAGAAAAAAAGCTGCACTCGGGCTTGTAAGAAGATTCCATGTTGTTAGTGGTTACTGGGCAATATCTCAGAGATACGAGAGGTTAACTCACATTTCCACTCAGGTATGAAAAATAAAGCATTTTTCAGGTTTTTTATTTCGCATTACAAGGACTTGCACTAAAACTAATAGGTCTGTTTTCCTTTTTCTTTGGATTTTTAGTACTAGACACCTAGATATCCATGTTATCATTAAAATAGATTGGTATTGTGGTAGTGATTACATGATTACATATTTTAGAAAGAAAACACAAATTAAAATAACAGAAAAATATCACAGTGGTGAAAAATGCCTTGCTATGATACAATAGCATCAAAATTCACGGAGACGATATTAAGCATTCCTTCAAAATACAGTTCTTCATAATTATTGTGTTTGTCTAACAGAAGACCAATAACTCCTTAAAACAACAGACTATTATTTTCTGACTTTCACTTATTCTTATCTACATTTCTGTAGACTTCAGCAAGATCAAAAAGGAAAGTCATACAAGAATCTTCTCTCTTAAAAATAGGTTACATGTACTTATAGGCCAGCCAGTCAGACTTCTTATGACCAATTTCTATAGATAAAGTAACAGATCTTCACATTTTTCTCCACTGCTCTTCTCCCTCTTTCTGTTGAGTGAAACACCCATGTAATTAGGGTCAAAATCATTGCTTTCATGCTTCTGAAGGCAAAGCTATGAGGGGCCATATGCAAAAGGGTGCTGCGTGCATGAAGTAAACACAACTGAAATAATAAGAAGAAACATTTTCCACTCCCATTTCCTTCAGTTACCATGATCTTAGATGTCACTTGTAAATGTTGTAGATAAAATATTCAGACAGAAATATGATGTTTAAGGTACTCACGTCGGTGAAGGTTTTAAACTTTAATAGTTATCCTGCCAGCTGCAGAAATGAAACTGGCTTTGATTTCTGACCTGAATAAATCAATTTGAGCTATGTAAAGAATGGCTTGCTAGTGCCAAGAAGCTATTTATGTCCTTTTTTTGATCTTGTTCAGGATAGGAAATGGAAGGCCTGAATGGCCTATAAGACCACGAGTATGAAGTGAATCATGAAGAGCAAAGATAAGCTGTGCCTTTTGCTACATCCGTGTTTCAGGTGCATGTGGGCTGGAGCAGTGGTACACAGAGCCTTTCCTCATCACAGCTGAGGAACACCAGGACCCCAGAAGCTGCTCTGATGCTGATTAGCAAACTGTGTTGAAGGTCCAGCACCCAGTACTGCTCAGGCACAGCCTGCAAAGGGTATTTTTTCCCCCTAACCGAACATTTTTCCCCTTTTCAGATACACCACTTAATACACAATTCCTGTAACAGTCATAACATCCATTACAGTGAAAATGTGAATTGGAGTTTAAATTGAGGGTGTGAATATACAGGGAATTCGAGCAATGTAATTGAACATATCTGGATGTACCATGTTGTTCATACATTTTAATGTATTTAAACACAGTTGGGCTTATTCTCCTTTAGCTTAATTCCAAGTGCCACATCCCTTCTCTAAGATCTCCTCTGGAGAAAAATACTTCATACTTTTGGGGAGAGCTTACAGCAGTATCAGTTGGTGCCCCCAGAAGTACAATATGGGATCATTCCCCAGCTGTATCCCAGCAGAGCTCATCCTGCTGCTCCCACAGCTCACTTCTCACCTGGGCTGAGCTCCGTGGAAGCCTCTGACTCTTGTGAGCTGCTGAATACTCAGCCATGATGGAGAACAGGCTGTGAACAAGCCCTTTCAAAGTGGCTGTTCCACTAGGTTGAAAGCATCACTGAAAGCTTATCTGTATTTGGGTTTTTTAATGGTTTTATTGCCTTCTTGGTTAATTTTCTGTTCCTGTTTGAGCAATTACTGAAAACACTGAGGCATATCGCTAAATAAATTAAAGAATAATGATAGCTTTTAAAAAAATATTTTGCAGATCTTCGATTTTTCATGGTTTCATGGAGAAAACCATCTATTACCTACAATTACTCAACTCTCTGACAATAAAAATTCCACCCCCTGCTAGTTAATGCTAAGCGAATCTGAGCCAGGAGACAAGAAATCAGCCTCTGCCACTGACCTGCTGCATTACTGTGAGCACATAATTCCTCTGCTCCACATCTTGAATTCCTTGTTCTAAAACGTAGGACTCAGGGATAACAAACACCACTCAAATGCTACAGAGTAGCTTGACACTGCTGTCCTGGTGTTATGCAAACCCAAACACCCATCCCTCCCCCGGGCTTTACTCAGCTCTTCCCCCTCAGCCATTTCCCCAAAATAGTAAGAAGGTCCAGAAATTCATGTGGCATTGGAAGAGCGGTGATGTGGGGATCCCATTTCAGAAAGAACTGAGAAGGCAGAGGGGTCAGCTGTAAATGACATTCAGTGAGGTTGCCTCAAGGAGGAAAAGAGCCAGGGGTTTTTCTGGGTGGGCTGAGCTTGCACAAAAGCTCATCAGGTGGCACATTTAACATCCTTGCTGCTCCCCTATGCTCTGTATGTTCTGTTGCCAACTGGCTCTAGACAGAGGACAGTAAATTCAGGTTTGTCTATTCTGGCAGTTCTTCCTAAGTAGTCATGTGATATAGAAATGGGAAATATGCTCTTGATCTTAGCTGATGCATCAAATGGCAATTCAGGTAAAACCACAGAGCAATCCTTTAAAAGATTTAAGTGTATCTCTTGCTCGTCACATATTAATTGCATTTCTATCACAGTGACTGAAAAGATTTTATTTCCTACTACTATCAACAAAAGGCAACAAGATCCAAAAAGAGAATTTTTTGTCCTTCGTTTTAATAATTTTAGAAATCTGGAGCTAGTGATTGCAAGCTACTAGAAACAGGTGTAGTGAAAATTGAAACCACACAGTACAGCATGAAAAGCATATTAACCACCTCAGAGGGAAAGTGATGGGAAATTAATAGATCCCCTGGTACCATGGGAGAAGGTATTAAAAACCACAAGGATGAAAAAGGCCACCTTAAAAAGCCATGACAATTCTCAGAATCACCAAAGGAATGTTGAGGTTTCAGCTGGCTCTTTTTTTATTTTTGTTTTTTGTTTTTTTTTTTTTTTTCCCCCCATGATATATTTATCAAGTTGTGAGAATTTAAAGAAAACGTCTGCTATATGTGGAAAAAGCAGGTAGGAATCAGGAGCTACCCCACCTCCTCCTGTCACCTGCATGGTCTGTGAGGGTGCACCAAGCATTTGTCTTTCTAGAGGGGGAGAATGACAATTTCCTTCCTTTTGACTGTGTGGAGACCTAACTGCTGCAGCCCTTTAATTATCTCTGGAAAGGAGCATGATCTCTGGGAAGGGGTGCATAATACTTGGGAAGCCCTAAGTTTTATGCATTAGGTGAAATTAATATGAATCTCCCGTGTACCTCAAAGATCCTGAATTAAAAGCTGGCACATCTATCTCTTCCTGGCTGAAGAATTACAGCAAGATTACCACTGCAAGATTTCTAGCAAGAGGCTAGAAATCCTAGCAAGAAACACCTAGCAAGAAATTAAGTGTGTTGCTGCCAGAATGTTTGAGAAAAGCAGTGGACTTGGAGGAGATGCAGGAAATCCTAGGAGCTATGTTCAAACAGATATTTACGAATCCTTCTTACAGTACACAGCAGTTTCCATCTCATTTGTATCTCTAACAAAATAATGAAATCGCTACCGAGGACAGGAACTGTTACAGGTGAGCACAATTGCCAGTGATGAGCAGCAGGAGTTCAGAGAGAACACAGCTGTCCTGACAAAATCCAGCCTTTTATTTCACTTTTCAGAATCACAACTGAGCAGAGGCAGGGAGTGGTGGAGATGTAATACATTTGAGTGGGGGAGGAAAAATGACTTCACTGAGATTGGACAAGTTCTTTATAGCCACAAACCACTTGAAACCCTGTCTGCTATACCCTGGGTCTTGGGAAATAAGTTAAACCTCATTCTAAAGCAACACATTTGGAAAGATAGATGGAACCTTTACTAAATATAGCAACCTCTGGGTCAAAAGGTAATGGTTCTTTCAGAATAGTCATCAAGAACAAGGAACCTTATGCAACTCTTCTCAGGTCCCCACAAAAGCATTCCTCTCCTTGGAGGAAGAAAGAGCTGTGTGAAAAACCTGAAAGCATCACCAGGTCTATTCAAAAGAGACAAGAGAAAAATCCAGAGAATCTTCTAGGGAAAGGCAGAAAAGTGACATAAATGGGAAAACTCTCTTGCTTGTAGGAGTAGCACATGGAGGGGGAAAAGAAACAACTTTCAGGATTACATAAACCAAAACGCCAGACTGGAGGAGTAGTCTCCAGAAAATAACTGCTCTAATTTATTTCAGTTTATTTATTAGCTCCTGGAAATGAAGAGAACTAGGATTTCTCCCCAGGCCCATGCGGTGGCAGCTGCAGATGGGAATGGCAGAGGGATCACATCCAGGCTGCTGCCTGATCCCCTTTCCACCCGGCAGATATGCCCGAGGCAGATCTCTGGTCTCTGAGGGGGGTCACTCAGCCATTCCTACAAAATACCTTTCCAAAGTCCCTTTTCTGCTGCCTCACCATACCCCTGCTCTTTTTTCCCTCTCCAATCTGGCAAGTTTTGTAAATATTTCATGAGCTGCCTGCATGCATTCCTGCACTAAAATCTTCCTGACAATAGAAACGATTATTACCCTGCACTGTTACACTATATCCTGCACAAGGTCATTCTGTTTTTCTTCCTTACTATCTTCCCAAAGGGAGAATGCATTAATGGCAAGGAGAAAACTGTTGTCTGCAAACAGCCACAAGAACAAGAAAATGGTGTGTTAATTACCAGCACTCATAATGTCAGGCTGAACAGCATTAAAAACTGAAAAGCAGATTTGGATTAAAATAGTAAATATAATGATGTTTTTCAGCCTATATGTCCAGAATCCACAAACTGCTACTTCAGCCATTATGGATATGGTTGTGGCAAAATAAAATGACAAAATATTGCACTGAATTAGAGCAAGAAGAAGGCAAAGAACATATTCTTAGTGTTAACAAAGGCTTACTTCACAGGATAGAACAAAAGGATCATGAACTTTACCTTTTGTTGCCATCATTACAACCCAACGTTCCCAACGGCTTTTTTTTAGGGGCTAGATAATATAAGACGGCATGAACTGAAAGTGAGAGAAAAAATTGCACAAGGTTCCCCAAACTGTGATTATGTCAATTTAGTGGAGCTATCTTCCTTCTTGAAAGAGTATATTTTTCCTGAATTGCAAAGCATATCATGAGCATTTATAGGAGCACCACAATGGTGTTCCTACAAAACAGAACTTTCAGTGAATACAAGCAATGCTCTGACCACCTCTCTGTCTTAGCAGGGAGGCTCTGCTTACTCTAAATTGGCTAAAAGGGCTTATATTTATCTCTAAATTAATTTGATGTAAACTAGGAGTTGAGAAATCTTTGGTTAAGTGGGCATGAGTGCTCACTTTTGCTAAACTCCCTCTATTTTGATGGAATCTGGCAAATAAGGTCGTCATCCCTTTAAGCAACACAAAGATACTTTTTTTTTTTTTTTTTTAAATGAGTTAATAATTTAGAAAGGTTTTAATACATCTTTTATATTTTCCTATTATATTGCTACCAGGATCCTTCTTCCAAAGGCTTTGTTCAAAGTAAGACAGCACTGACCGTGTGTGACCAGGGGAAAGAGAATGACATGTACTGGAAAATACCTTGCATAAAAAATACCAGGGCTAAATAAATTGGTTGTCTTCAAGCTCCTTATTTCAAACACACTTTACATATTTCATGATTGTGAGACTGTAATGACTTACATATAATTATATTCAGAAAATGGCTAAATATATTTCAAATTTAGTTTGAACAGACTAATTTCTTTCTGTAAACTAAAGTACCTTTAACTAAAGAGCCAGAAAAACGAGACCATCTGCATGGTTTTCCCTCGGGCATTTGTTTACATGTGTAAATTTAGTTCTAGATTTTGAATTTACTCTGAATTAACTGTGACAAATCTGTATGTTTTTTCATGCAGGTTCATAAATTATCGGAAGACCTGACATCACTTAAGTTCAAGGACCCCCAATGCACATAAAGACACATATGAGGCCAGGAATTTCTAGAAACTATAACAGTTATTTCCACTGCTGAATGCAGAGCTTGGGGCCTCAGCAAAGTCTGCTACATGAACAAAATATACCAGGATCCATTGAAACAAGTTTAGAAAAAAAATCCCTGCTTTCTATTAAGAGGTCTGATAGAAAACACTTTATGAAAGAGGTGAGAATTGTGGTTCCCATTGCTCAGATGTTAATAGCAGCATGACGATGTGCTGCCATCAGCAGCAGGAACTCAGCCAGGCTATTAAGTGCTGTAGCTGGCAGGATTACTTACATTTTGCAGCTGGACTTGGCTTTGTGCCATACACTCCGACTTGGCCATCATGCTGGAAGCATTTAGGCTGTAGGTTTTCCTATTCTGCGTTTCTTTCAGCTGTTCGTGAATTTGCTTTGTTTGCTTCCTGCAGAGAGAAATAAAATTCATGTAAGAAAGAGCTCGCTTGATCTTCTGCTATAGCCATGATACTTTTATAGCCAGAGCTCCCTTTGTTCAAAACTTCACCGTATTAGATGAGCCAGCTGAGCTAATTCACTAATGTCTGATATTACAATGCAGCAGTTGTTTCCTGGCAAGGCTTAACAAAGGGGAAAAAAAAACCCTCTTCTGTTTTAAAATATCTTCTATTCTTAGATTACTATAATAGTATGCTCGTTGTGTTAGTGCAGAATTTTGTAAGATCATCTATTGCACATTTAACAATAGCTTGCAAGTCAGTCTGAATAATAAAAAAGCATTTTGCTCTGATTTGGGAAAAAAGATTTTGGCAAATAAGAAAAGCATTAGTCACTGCTGGCTATAAAAGTTGATGAAGAATCAAAGATTTCTGCTGGCTGATTAGACTTGACCTATAACCCATCTTGTACAGGGCAGCTTCTGCTTATATGCTCAGACCTGGAAAAAAACATCAGTATGGCCTCTGAGGCTGCATTTTTGACTTATTAAACTGTAATCCACCATGTCAGAGCTAGGAATACCACTAGATGAATCCCTTGCATTATTCAGGAGATAACTATACTGTTAACAAAAACGTTCTGTTTCTGCCATGCTCTATTGCATGGGAGTGACAAAAAAAAGTTCTTAAGTTCTGTACATGATAGAGGATACGAGACAGCAAACTTTAAATATTACTTTTATCTTCCGCAAAAAGGTATCTCAGCTGGGCAAAAACTGTTGGCAAAATACATTTAAAGCCTTTTATCAATCTCTCTTTTTTTTTTTTTTTTTTTTTTTTTTTTGTGATAAGCTACGTTGTCCGGGACTATCAGTTTTAAACAATCATGAGCAAAAACTTCACAATACCATTTTAATTCTTTCCTTCCTTCCCTGCTTCCTTTCTCTCCCCAGAAGATGCATCTCCAGCAGTGAACCTACAATGGCCTTGGAAATCACCCAGCAACCTCAAGGGCTCACCAGTAGCAGCATTTCATTATGCCACCAGCAGGTTTGGGACAGCAACTGATGCCGAGCCAAATTTCAGAAGGAAGCGATTTCAGCCAAGTGTTGATAAGAGATAAAAAAAATACGGCCTTTTTATACAGAAATTTAAATTTTAGCAAAGAAGCTTCAGCAACATTTTGAAACATTTCTGGTGATTTGATTGCGGGAAGCCTTATGACATCATCAAGCTTGACAGGATCTTACTTGAGCCAGGCAGTGAATTTGACACTGACTGAAGTACAGAAGTAATTTTAATTTTTTATTCATAGTGGAATCTGTGTCTATTGAAGGAAGGTATAAGAAACCAGAGGAAAATGACTTATGTGTTCAGTGGAGGGGCCTGTGAGAGACTACAAGTTCCATCAATACGAAAGTAAGTGGTGAGAAGTATCACAGTTCAGGTATTCAATTTTAATAATATAGTTTTTAATAATTTTTGGGTTCCTTTAGTTTTGGTTCAGCATGACACAATGTAAGCATTTGCTTAAATTCAAAAAACTGTAAGTACCTGCTTAGAAGTATTTGTTAGAGCTCGTTTCCTGAGTACAGGTCATAAGCCACAACAAATCTAGAACTCTACAAGTACCTCTTGGGCTTTCTACTTGCATCCTATTTTGAAGCAAATGAAAAAGAATGAATTTCTATTGTAAGCATGTTACAAACATGAGTGGCACGTTTTGAGTATCGCTAGGAACTCATAATTAGTAAAATTTATGAATAGGGGTAGGTGAGGAAATAATTTCTCAAACACAAAACCTTTCAAAAATTTCCTTAGCCAAAACTTGTAGAGTTAATATTGGAATAATCTGAATAGATATACAGTCTGAAGGATTACAGTGTCAAATTAAATTAGTCAGTTGAAACATCTCTTTTAAAATGTTTTTAATATCTACTAATTTTCAAATCCAATGAAATTGAACAATTTAATTTACAGTGTCTAAAGGAGCTCTTTAGCTCCTCATAAAATTCCAGGGAAGGTTCATAATAAAACAACTTCAGAGTTCTTTTCTGAACAACTATTTTCTGACCAGCTAAATTACAAACACTGAGGAAATTAATGTATCTGTTCCTACGTCCTGCTGGAAAACCAGCCTCTTGCATGTTGGTCTCCAAAATGGTTACAGAACATTCAGGAATTTTCTGAGTGGAGACTTCATATAAGAGATGAACAATGATAATGAAACATGATCACAGCAGCAGACTTGGGGAATCTCTCCTACACACACAAAATGAGAATTTAATCAGGAAAATAGCAAAATTTTTGGATTTATTTAGAAAAATAAATAGGGTTTTTTCTATGTATATAAACACGTGTAACTAGAATATCCAGCTTCACTACTGCAATCTTTGACATTACACTTGAAATTCCTGAAGGTAATTTGCAGAGAAAAACAATCCAATCATTCACTTCCTTTTATGTTCATGCAACCCAACATTAATATTAGGTTTATGCATATTCATTTTGCCAAACCATAGGATGCACAGCTATAAAACTAGGAAATATTAATAATTCAAAGTTACTTGTTGATTAATAAATTTATTTTATCATTTTTGTTTTCAAAACAAATGGGCCTTATGTGTTCTACTTTAGAGTTGTTTGGCAATGAAGTGTTCTTACTTCAGCAAGAAATTAAAGTCACTAGTCATTTGTAAAAGTCTAAGCTGAAAAGGGCAGCCCATTACTGTACTCTTCATCTGTTGCTAACACTTCCAGCACTTTCTTGATTAACCCAAAAGGAATAATTGGAAGGGCACAGAGTTTAATTATAGTCCTAAACTTTCTCAGATTGAATCTATTTTAAAAAAGGACTTTTAATTCAATGGCACATAGGGAAGTGCCTATTTCTAGCAGCTGGTATTATAGAGTTGTCAGACTAAGTAAGTGAGGGTCAGGGTCTTCATGGAAACTTTTCTCTTAATGGATGCACTATTCAGAGTTTCTGTATTTTCGTACATCGAATGAAACCCCAAGATAACCCCCATGCAGGAGGAATGCTTTGATAATTCTTAGGCATAGTCAGGGTACATATGCCTGATAAAGAAGCTCCCAAAAATCTGCTGACTAAAAGCTAACATTTGGTAAGTGTTGAGGCACTTTAAATTTTTTGGTTTTACACCCTTAAGACACTGGCCAGTGTTACAGTTACAATTTTACCTGGCCTCTATGCGACCCAGTCTAGACACTTTTATTTACTTTTTGGACAGCGCCAGATGGAGCCACAGCCAGGATGCTGGGATCCATCAGTCTCCTGCCATTACTTGACTCATACATTGTCTGAGGCCTCCTGACTGAACCAGGGGTGCTCATTTTCTCATAACTCTCCAAACTTCAGTTCCCAGAGTCTGGCACCAGCCCACTTCAACTCTTCTCAGTAACTCTCATATTTATAATGCAGACAGAGCCCCAAACCCAACACCCCCACCTGCTCCTGAGTTATGACACACTATTGTCCTGTAAATCCCTCTTTCAAATGTTACTTCCAGACATTATTTTCAGACTTAGCTCTCCTCACCACCTCACCAAAGCCAGGGCGTTTTGCAGGCTGTTCCAACCCAGCTCTCACCGAGGGGCACTGTGAATAACAGAGGGGCATTTTATTCACTGTATGCTCAGTCATTGACTGCGTGCTCTTCCTACTGACAATCCCATCCTGCCTTTTCTGAAACTTTCTTCATCAGCAAAACCCTCAAGCTTTCCAGGAAGATTCTCGCTCACTCTTTCTTTTAAGATCTGCAGATCTAAAATGCATACTGACATTTCTAATGCAGTGCCAAAGTGGCTGTCTCTGCTCACAATTTACACTACAATGAAGGATTTTGCTGAGAGGAACTGTCCTGCCAGCCTGTCCTTCCCAGCTAGCATCACTGTCATGCTGGATGTCCAAAGAATAATTAAACAAAATCCCTCAAGACATTAGGAGTACTTAGAAAAAATGTGAACCAATTCAAATCTTCGCTCAAATCACACGTGACCTACCCCTGCAGTATGAGGGGCAGAAAAAGGGGAAAAAACACCTGGTGACTTTTTTTTTTCTGGTAGAAATGTCAATATAAATTTTTTTCTAAATAAAACCCAAACCTCATTAGATTTCCTAGACATTAAAATAAATTCTAGAAAGGGGGATTCAGACAAACATCCAAACTTTTAAATAGTGCCAACCTTCACATTTTTGATGCTCAGCCACTCTGACTAGCCTTGTGCAGGTACTTTTTATATTGATTTGTGTTCTCTCATTAACTCCAGCTGGAACAGGAATGAAGGATGACCATGACACAGAACATATTTATAGATCCAGCAGCACTGACAAGCACGTCATGTAACTGCTCTGAGGTTTTTGCAACTCAAATTATACACATAACAATAAATATTATAAAATAATATTCAGTTGGGAAGATTAAAGAATAGACAAGATAGTATTTCCCTTGAAAATAATTTAGTAGAGATGATTTCACTACTTGGATAAGTCAAAGTGCTTCTGTGTTACAGATACTCATATGCATCTTCATCAATAGGCTGCTGTATTAGCTACAGGTTACAGATATCTGAAGAGAACTTGTTTCTGCATTTCTAACTTTACTTTTGTTCTCAGCATAGAGAAAGGAAAGGGACATTCAGGGATATGAAATGAAATGCAAAAAGGAGATGGTATGTTTAAACTGTCATTTTCAGAAGAGCAAAGTGATTATTGCACTGATAGTAAAAGACACAAAATTATTACTGTCAAAAAAAAAGAACTGGAAATGACACAATCTATTCTTTCCTGATATCAGAAAACAGAAAGAAGAACACATATTACTCCTGTTTACTTTTTGGGGGGATTTAGTGTAGCCATGGGGAACTGCTGTAGCCTGACCAGAGATAAGAGCAACTTCAAAAGGAGGGGAGAAGCTGAAGAACTCTAAGGCTGTAAAAAAGGAGAGCAGCTCAACCCCAAGCACAGCATGGGAAGGCTCTTACTTTGTTTTGAAGTAGAACGCTGCACAAAGCATGCCCACCACGACGATGCCGAAGACGATGCAGGCAATGGACAGCACCTGGCGCTGGTAAACCTCCTCGCTCTCTGTGGACAGCAAAAGGCACAGTTAGGAAAGCACAGGAAACAGCACCTGCAAAAAGGGGATTTCAGCACCTCACGTTTCACTAATGAAGGATGGATATGAGAGACTTGGAGGTCTGGGCTGGCCAGTTCCTCCAGAGAATGGATGCTTCTCTGAACCCCTCCTCTAGATAAGCTTCATACAGTTGTGGCCTCCTCAGGAAGTTTTAGGAAATAGCCCAAATGCCCTCTGAGAGATACATCATAATGACAACCAGGACAGTTTAATCTTTTCTCTGCCCTACATGCTATTTTTCAATTAACAAAGATTCTACCATCAATTGGATAAAGAGCCCTACAACCATGGAGTTTTTCTGGTTTAAGGAAAGAACCAGCAGAGCTCTTGTAATGTCCCACAGGAGTCAGAGTTCTTCTTTAGCCACCCCAAAAATGTAAGGTTTTTTTATTTGAGAGGTGATTACAATGCCTTACTCCGATGTCCTGAAGCTGATGCAAAACATGCCAGAGTAAAAAATTAACTCAGTGAACTCGCATGGAACCCAATGACTATTCTGCTACGAAGCACCAGATATTGCTTTAAGAGGAGTCTATTATTAAAAAACCAAATTTCCTTTATAAATCTCATAATATTCTAACTTTAAAATATGAATAGAGGGAAAATTAAAAAAAAGAAAAAAGCTAAGGAAATAAGAGGAAACACTCATTCATGACAGCAGACAGGAGCTGATAAGCAACTGGAGATTCACACATTCGATTCACCAACAGCTCCTTACGTGTCATATTTTACGTTTATTATTTCAACCACTTTTCTAGTTCAAAGTGCTAACATGACAAACAGATTGCTATTTTTTAAGACTGATTTCTCCACACGTGCAACATACAAACAAGTATTTTCATCCACATATTTCAGGCAGTAAGCCAACATGTAGGATTATCAAAGCACAGTACAGGCACTGAATGCTGACAAACCTACATTTCCTTCCTAGGCTGGAGCTCTTCAGTGCAGACACCCCCATCAATGTGAACACCAGGCACACATGTCAAGTAGGTGGCAGCAGCTCCAAGTTTGTAACTCTCAGGTTCATAACAAAGATTGCATGAAAACACCAAGGTAAATATAGACAAATCACTGAAGATTATGTACAGTATCCTAATCAGTACTAATGATTAATTTTTCAGGAATGAATACCACAGTGCTGTTATCAAACATTTGGGATCTTAAATACGAGCATTTGTCTCTTGTAAGTCCCAGTCCTTTTTTTGTAAGCTATTAAAAATAAAATTATGAGTATCACATCTTGTTTTTTTCATTACTTGTCTACTTGCTCTCTCAAACAACAACACAGTGATACAGAAGCCATTCCTAAGATACAAAATGTCCTCAGCTTCTGCTGGCATTTTCCCATCATTTAAATTTGAAATTCTAAAAGTCGTATTCTAAAATACCATCTTAAAAATAAAAAGAAGCAAATAGGCTTTTCACCCGTCTAAAATACAACTGGAAAAGTTGTAATTCAAGGGAAAATCCTGTTCACATTGCACTAAAACTGATTCCAGTACAGCTTTAGGCCTATTCCTCATTGGGAGGTACAAAATCTGGATCTAGAAAGTAAATCCTCACTGGCAGTGAACTAAATGTTTAGGGTTTAATGTCTTTTGTTTTGTTTTGTTTGTTTGTTATTAAAAGCAATTGTGCCAACATAATTACCCACCTTCCATTTCCACGGTAATACACAAATCTAACAAATTTTGAACTCTTTCGTTGACGTGAATCACACTGAAAATAATTCAAAAACTCCTAATTTCAGCAATTGTTAACCTGTTCTGCCTGAATACTGATTTCAGCACCTACTGCCTAAGCCACAACTAAATCATACGTAGTCATGAACTGCAGTTTCACTCAAACATTCCATATAAATAATAACAAAAAATCTGTTTATTAAAATAATCTGATTTAAGTAATGTGTGCAAATAGGCTTAATTTTGATTTTCTTTCAACAGAAGTCCTCGTTAAATACTTTTTTCCCCCTTGCTATTTGTTTTGAGAAATTGTGAGTTTGATGCAGCTATGCTCTTTTGTCAGTCCTGAATAGCGATCACTGTCTTGTTAAAGATGCTTTAGAACAAGCCTTACCAAGATAAAAGCAATTCAGAGACCAGACAATATTATCTTGCTGAAACAACTATGTGAAGATTTGAGTCTTTTGTGTAGTCAGATGAATCCCTGTCACCAGCTTTCAACACATGCTGATCAATACTTTCTTTGCTTTCTGTTTACTTTATACAGTGCATATTTAAAGAAGTACTTATTGATTAACTGTACTCCATTTCTTAGACACCTTTGTTCTTTTTTTACACCCTTTAAATATTTATTTATGTATTGGATTCCACCATCTTTTGTCTCCAACATCTTTAAATATAATCAGTTCGGCATTTTTCCATTCTCTAATCTTCTACATTGGCTTTATTTAAAAATCACCTTTTTACTAACAGGAATGTAATCTTTCTCTGCAAACTTCAAAGGTCTCCTCATGGTTGCCTTGATTTAACTTCACTATTGTGCTAAGCACAGACAGCACAGCTGAGATCCACTCCAGACAAGGAGCACTGAAAAGGGCCTGAAGCAGGAGAGGGCTGTAGCCAAGCACTGCAAAGCACTTGGGCTTTCACATAACAGAAAGCTGTAGAAATTCAAAGTGTAGAAAAGAGAAGAACTGCAAATTCCTTCTCCTTCACTCAAGGATTTGCATCAGCTGGTGCACACACGTATTTACATACTGAAACTAACTTCCCAAGGTAAACTAAAGTGTGATTAAAATGATAACTCTCTCTTTATTCACATATATTCATATATTCCTTGTGAAGTACATCACCTCAATTACAGTCGGTTGAAATAAATACTCCTGGGAGAGGATTCCTCATTTAATGAGCAGCCAAGAAAATATTTCTGCTAAAAACCAAAATATAAACTGCCATGGATATTCCTGGATAATCCATTTGAGGATTAAGACTACTGGAACGTGAATTTCACCAAGCATTCAAATTACAAAAAATACACAACCTCTACTGAGAGAAATGCGACCACAGTGCTGAAAAGTAACACAGTAAACTGCTTAGATGCAGACTATTTGTTTAAGAAAAATTATGAAAAAAAAGATCTTCTCAGAACATAAAGACAAGACAAACTCACACGGGACATGGAGCCTGTAGAAAGGCTGGGTTCCCACAGAAAAGTCCCCATTCACTGTGTGCCCTGTTACATGTAGAGCCCATTGCCGATTATGCTATTGACTGTTTCTTATTTTCCGGCCTGTTACAAAATTTTCTAAGCTTATCTCACTCATTTGCTGCTATTATGAAACACAAAATGACTACTGGTGACCCACTGCTCACACCACAGTTAAGTTTCACATTCATGATGATAAAAAAGTACACATCATAGTCAAGGTACTGGGGGTTTGGGTTTTTTAATTCTCTTGCTCTTTAAAATTTACTCTTACAGGCTGTACCCTGTTTGCTTTATGCATGTGGAAAGACCCACTGAAGCCTACACATACATCTTTAGAGGATTAAAAAGTGTAGGGCAGACATATTTTTCTCCTGACTGTTATTTCTAAAGGATATGGTAGGTTTTTTATTGTACATAAGATGAAACTTGCCTCTTCTTTGTGACTTTAATATAAAAGGAAGAATGCTGGTAAAAGGTCCTTGAGTATGATTATAACCACATTACTGAGGAAAAATAAAATTAGTTAATTAGAACAGATTATGTTAGGCTTTGTCAGCACCTAAATCCACAATATCATTACCAGCCATAATCACTGGATCCTCTAGTTCTATTGTGTGTTTTGAGTTGAAATATCTTTGAAAGGGATTTCAAATATGAAGAACAGCGTTGTGCATGTGGCCTATGCAAAACAATAACAAAACAAAAATAGTAACTTTCCCCCTCGTGCTTATTTCAATGGCTTTTGAATAAAATCTCAATATGGTCACAAGCATCACAGAGAACAATTATTGACTATTCAAACCAAGCCAACTGAGAAATTATGACATTTACCATACAAATGCATTACTTAACCTTTGCTCTATGAAGAAAAAAACACCCCTCAAAATGAATAAACGTGCAGATTAATTTTTATGCCAAAGTTTTTACTCCCAGCCCAAAAAAGCACAAACCCTAACAGTATCCAGCACCCAGCATCCCCTTACCTTCCCCACTCCCTCCTCCTAGAAGGACCCACTGCATCACTGCAAGTAACAACATGCTATAAAATAAATATGGGAAACCCTTTATCTTGCCATCGGTATATACGAAAACCAACAGCTTTCCATGTGCATAGAGCCAGCTTTTCCTCAGTACATTACAAGGCAGCATGCAGGCAGAGCTTTGGGGGTTTTTTTGTCCCCATGCAAAAACGGAGCCATGCAGAGGCAGCGAATTGGGCACTGTGACGTTTGCTGTGAGCACAGTGCCAAGCTTCTCGCATTTCCCTTCATTCCCTGCCCATGCCTTTCCTGCCACACCTCAGTTCCACACGGTATTGGAATATCCTGCAGAGCCAGAACCTCCCTTCTGAAGTGAACCTCAATAATATCATTTGGCACTTAAACGCTCTTTGGTGTCCAGCCCCCTCCAAGTCCCATAGACAACAGTGGAGGAGGACTACATGGAAACCTCACACACAATATCAAGATTTCCAATAAAATACGGATTCCCATAAGTTAAAAGAGAGTACTTAAAGCATGTTGCTCAATATACTTAGATTGATATGTGAGAAGTACTGAACTATATACAGCATTCTAAATTTAATTCACGAAGAGAATAAAAAAAGCCTGCATGTTCCACAAAATCTGTGATTGCCTCAGCATCAGACATTCCACTCTCCCAAGAGTTTTCTCTGTTCTTCCACTTGCAAAAACCTACTGTACAGATTCTCTGCCATATGCTGTGGCTTGTGCTAAGGCAGAGCAAAACAGCTGAAATGCTACAAGGCACAGTTCACAAATTTCCTCTTTGACCTTGGGTAAGTCAAGACCCATGTTCTTTCTGTAGCCACAAGGATATTGCCTCTTCTATTGCAGAGATTAACATGACAAAATATAATATAAACATATTAACCTCTAAAGGAATAAAGTCTTCGCAAATACATGAAATAGATAAACCCACCCCAGACAATTCTGTTCCAACATCTTTAAAAGCATATGGATTACTTCACATAAAATACCATGTTTCCTTCTAAGTCTCAGCTACTTTTATAAGACACTGAGTTTTCTTCCTTAGACTTTTGTCTGTCTGGGTAGAATTTCCCTTTTAAAAGGGATTCAAGACACTTAGGTCCCCAAACCAGAAGCAGAAGTTTTTATCTGCTGTCATTTACAGAAAGGACGGAGTCAAGGTCAATTGCACAGATTCCCATCTCAAACTGGAAACAGAGCAAGCTGACTTCTGCTGGCAAAAGTTCATAAAACATTTCAGAATTTTGACAGTGATTCTCTCTTGGGAACAACTGTTCGATAATTCTGATTGTAACAAAGATGAACAAAATCATTCTCTTCTACTAGTGGAACGTCCACAGCACAAGGATCTTAATGAAAGCAAAGTGAAATAGATGTGGCCCCTTATATATCACAACTGCACGATATTTACGTCATTTGACTATTGGAATTTAACACTGGTGAGATCATTTTCTGCACACACAGAAGACAGAAAAGGGAGGGATGAGTGTTCTACATGTCTGACTGACCTATTTCGAGTACTTGACTCTGCAACATCAATGCTGCATTGGGACTGGTTTGGCATGAGATTAAAAATGAAGAAATGAATTAAGTGTAACGTTATAGACTCATCATGAAAAGGGATGCAAAGGTATGGGCTGCAACTCTGAGCTCTCAATTTTAGGTTGCTGAGTGAAAGGTGAAATCTCAATCAAAAAGTAATGAAAAAAATCCTCAAATAAAATAGGCCAAATACTGAAGAGTTATTGGGGAAAAAAAAAATAAAAGAGGCTAACCTTACACAGGGATGTCTTGTGTTGTCTATGGCTACAGCAGGAGTGAAAGTGCCAAGATTTTTAGTAAGTGCTACTTGTTATAAAGTGAAAATTTGATAAGCACTTTTAAACAGCAAGATCTTAATTCCGAAGGTAAATTAATTTTAACTTGGGTATCCTAAGAAACTGTCTTTTCTGTTTATCTGCAGGGAACTTGGGATTTGTGCCAGGTACAACCAGAACTTAAATCTAACAAACTCTCAAAGCCATATCTAACTACATTCACTGCAACATATTCATTAAATATTAGGCTTGGAACAGCCCCATAGGAAGGTAAGGGCTGAGAGGTAACTTTTTCCTTTTAAGAAAAATTTTTGTTACAACTTCTTTTGTATTGACAATTTATGAGTAAGACAAACCAATCCTATTACAAACTTTATCAATTTTCATTTTATTTCTAGGATGGATAAGGTCAGTCACCAACCAAATTCACTGCCTTAATCTCATCAGTTCTCTCTCTGCATGCACTAATTTTCCTTGCTGAAAGATTCAGTTTTAGCATTTACTATAGCAACTCTAAGTTTCTCCAAGACCTTCTACTGTTGCAAAAATACATCCAGTAAGTCAACCTGTACTATGTTCCTATTACATACTAATAAGAATTTCAATTACATATTAACCTTTCTTTTTATCTTATTAATTATTGATACAACCTGAATATACATGTTTTAACTTGAGTTTTCTAAGTATAAGAGAAAGATGAATATGAAGGCCATTCTTCCTCCTTCTCCAAACTTAATTTTCAGTGTGTATATAAGGGAAAAAATTTATCTGGGTAATAGAGGCTGACAGCTAAAAATCTATGGTGATATTTTAGACAATGAGCACACTGAAAAAACTTATGATAAAAAGGGTAAAGCTGTCTAAGACTGTGATCCTCTCGCAGTAATCTTCCTGCCTGATGGCTGCCTGCACTTTTGCTGATGTGTGAAAGGGATAAGCAGCTAAGAAACAGCCCCCTAAGGAGCAAGAGTCCCACAGGAGAGAAACTTGACAGCTGGCAGAGAGAAAAAGAACCCACTACAAGATCTGAAACATTTCATTTCTATTTTACATTAGGCCACTGTTGAGGACATTTCTACTAAAATGCATCGGGGCACTGAAGAAATAGTATCATAGTAATAGGATGTGAAATTAGGGGCCAAACAGCTAGACCTAAACAAGATGAACTTGTGCCCTAATCACACGTGAAAGCTTGCGTATTTAAGATATAAAGCTAAAGATCTGTGGGAGATCCTCCTGGGCAATAAGGACTGCACATGGCCCTGTATGCTGTACTCCTGTAACTGAGTTGCAATAGAGGAAAGAAACGAGCAGTTCTTGGCAGAAAGAGCAAGGAAGCAGCAGGCATTTTCAAAGAAACTCTTACCCTTCCCCCCAAAACACCACGTCCTGTCTAAATGGAGGGGGTGGCACCCCACAGAGCACCCATGCTTTTTTGTCATCTCCTATTGTTCAGTGCAGAAGGGCACTGACCAAAAATGACACTCTTGTCACCAAGCCAAATGCAACCAGCTCAGTTATAACTCCATCAGCCATCAGCATTCAGCCCCATGCAGTTACTGGTTTCTGAACACAGAAAGCTCTGCCCTTACTACCAAAAACAAAAATTAAATAGAGATTGAGGACAGCAAGAGGAATTAGACACCAGTGAATAGGAACAGCCAAACCTTTACAGCACAATGAGGCAGGACAATTTGCCCCCTTATTCTTCCAGTGGGAAGAAGCTTTAGAGCCCAATACCCCCTCTCTGTATGCTTTTGCTTTGTGTGTGTTCACACTGCACAAGAGAGAACCCCCCTGTCAATGCTGTGTGAGTGCTTCTCCTGGCACAGTGAATGGCATGAGGGGAGCATGGAGAATCCACCACGAATGCGACAGCACCAGCAGCAGTGACTTGTGCAGCCACAAGAAAATGAATGGCAAAGGAGTAGTGCCAAAGAAACCAACTGCAAAAGCACACGGAAAGAAAATTCCAGTGGAACAGCAGGACAGGTTTTAAACCTTTTCAGTGCTCTGCGCATTTAGGTGGTGCAAAGCCTCTTACAGCACCCTCGCCTGCGAGCACCTCAGTACTGAACCAATAGCTAAAACTAATAGCTACTGGTTTTGACTGGGACAGAGTGAGTTTTCTTCCCAGCAGATGGTACAGTGCTGTATTTCAGATTCAGTATGAGAATTATGTCGATAGCACCCTGGTGTTGCAGCTGTTGCTAAGTAGTGCACAACACTCCTGCACTTACAGTTAAACCCCCTCGTGTGTTAGGTACCGACACCTCCGAGCTCATATCTGAAACTTCTTCTACCTGATCGACCATCAAGTCTTGCTCTTTGAGTCACTTTTGCTTACCGAAAATCACAGCTCCAAGCATCTCCAACTTCTACTACACATCTTAGGGATGCAAAAAGCTTCAAAGCATAAATCACAAAAGCTTAAAGATTAGAAAATATTACACACGTATGGTGCTATTTTTTTAACTAATATTTTTTCCAGAAGGATTTTGTTTTGGTGAGGTTTTTTCCCCCAGTGCTTACGCTTCCACACACATTCTTGCAGGCTATCAATTATTTGCCAGGTCTTAGAGACTTTTCAAGCCATAGATTTCCCACAGAAAGTATTATTCATGGAATTGGTAAGGCTGGAAGGGAGCACTGGTGGGGTCACCTGGTCCAACCTCCCTGCTCAAGCAGAATTACCATGGCATAGGATTGCCTCCAGCTGGTTCTCTTGCTCACTCTCTGACAGAACGTGTGAGCTCCACAATTCTCTAGGAGAGCCTGAAGACTGCGTGTGTGGGAAATGGTGTAGGATCCTGCTCCAGAATGATGACTCACTCTTTTTTCCTATCTTAATTGTTGGCTGCTTTTTGGCACTTCTCTACATCTTCCCTGATTCTGTTACCTTCCCTCTCATCCTGATTTTTTATTCTTAATCTTATAACCACACACAGTTCTGCACTTTGAAAATGTCTTTGCTAACATATTTTTCTCCCCCCACCATCAAAATCTTCCAAAGTGAAACTTTCATTCTGCCTTTATTCTTCTTGCACTACGACCTTCCATTTCTGCCAAATCCATGCTGAGCTGAGCTTTTCAGCTCCCCTGAGGCCCTTGTTCAGCCATACTTCATGCTGGCAACTGGAGGAACCAGAGGGAAGGATATTCAGACACAAACTTCCTGCATGAGTTAGTGTAGAGTTTATTAAGGTTCTTTAGGATGTATGCATATATATATAGGGATAAATCCAAAGACCATTAAGTGCAATAGGCCTTGGATAAGTGGCATAATTGTTTTATAGGTAACTCCATAAAGGTAGTTTCTGAGAAGTTTATTATGTATTATGTATGTTATTATTTATTATGTATATATTATGGCTTTATAAAGCAATAGCATTCTTTAATTCTGCTTTAGTAATTCCTTAGCTGATGAGGGTTGTTATTCCTAAGATCCCAAGCATCACTAACACGTAATATAATAACATCCTAATTTCCCAGATGATGTTTTATTTGATCTCAGAGCTTGCTTTGCTCCTATCAACAAAGCCCTGTCACTGGAATCTCTTCCTATATCTTGCTCAATTGCTGGTATCGAACATTCCACTCAAATCTGAAGCTAGCATCAGAGCTGCCAAAGTGCATTTGACAGTTATTGTTGATGGTTACATTTTCAGGAGCTTGCAGCAAGTCAAGCAATATCATAATTAAGTGCCATTTCTCTTGACTGGTTTTAACCAGGGTGCATTTATAGATTTTTTTTTTTTTACAAAAATGCGGTAAGAGCAGTGACAGGAAAACCACAGAAAATGATTGTTAATAACTTGAAACATATTTTGCTTTTTGTACACTTAAACAGAAATGTGATGCTCTGCCTGAGAGGGCTCTGGAGGGTGAGGGCTCAGAGGGTAAGGACAAGGGCTTAGTCAGATGCAGAAAGATGTGACAAGGGACACTGTGTTCCTACTGAAGTACTACAGTTTCTGAACAAGACTCTGCAGGCACAGGACTATGTATTTATGCACTGCCTGCTTTTTCTTCCAAGCCTCACCTTGCCACAAGCCAGCGTTCAGGGATGGATGTGACAAAAGGAGAGAGACTGACGGAGGGAGTCAGGGAAGTGTCCTTCACACAGAGCATTGTGTCAATCTGTGGTCCCCTTGAAGCCACCCCCATCAAAGCTCCCAGCTATGTGGAAGATTGAAAGGCTGGATATTTGCGTGCACATTTCTTGTTCTGCTGATTTTCCCTGGCTTCTTCATGGGCCAGTGGAACCTGGAGACAGAGACCTGGCTTGGTGTGCTCTGTCCCTCACCTCTACAGGTGCAGCAGCATCCCCCTCACCTTGTCACAAAAAATCCCCTTCACTCAGGTCCCCAGCACAGACTGTGCATGTTTGGTCCCCATGATGACTACAACGCTCAAGTCTAGGTTGGATTAATGATCAGAGAGAAAACCAGACTGTGCTGGCAGAGAGAGAAAAGTAAATACGGTGACTATAAGCAGCTATACTCTTCCTTTAATCCTCCGGTCTTTTTGGCAGCGTGAGGGATAACATCCAGTTGTTCATACCGAGCAATGGCAGGTGCTTAGAGTCTCCTAATGCGAGTAGCAGTGCTAAGGCACAGTGAAGCCCTCAGCCCACAGAACGTCTAGCGGTGCACTCCCAGCACTCACCCACGTGGCGGGATCTGCTTCATGAGCTTGGCGGTGGCTGCAGGTTGGCAGCAGCTGCCAAAGCCAAGCTGCTCAAATGGCAGCTTGTCTGGGTATGTGACTGCTGGGACTGCTGCATGCGAGCCTCACCACAGCCCTGTGCTTCAGAAGGACTGAGGGAGGGGATCTCAATCTTTAGCAATTGACATATTGCATGAGATCAGTAATACATCCTAATTGTGCTCCTAGTTACAAGAAAGTTCTTACAGTGCTTGAGAACACAAGAATTACTTATTCTTGTACTCCTCTTCCTGGCCTCCCAACTGATATATACAAAACCCAATATATAGTCCAGTCTCTCTATATTAACATATTTAGGTGGATTTTAAACACATGCAAATTGCAGCCCAAAGGGATGCAAACACTGCTTTAAAGGCAAGCAGGTACAAGCTATATAAACTTTGTACTGTCCTTCAGGAGAAGATGTACTGTGCCCACTCTCTCCTTTATTGAAAATAGATAATTACATTTTTACTAACAGAATTTTAAATTTCAAAATCTGGTACACGGGCTGATTTTTTTTTCAAGAGTGAAGCACAGTAATTGTCAGAAAAAATCCATAAACTTGCCACTTCAAAAGGAGGCATGGTTATCTGAAACCATACAGCGTGACATAATTTCTTATAGTCGATAGAATAATAAGAAATTAAACTCAGCAATAGGAAAAGTATTTTCAGAATGACACACATAATGATTTTAAAGCTAAAAGTGACTTAAAAAACGAAATAAATACCAAATTATATCTGTCCCCAATGAGTTTTTTGAGAAGATGGAGCCAGCAGCGCAGGGCAGGAGGACAAAACAAACCGTAATTGAAACAAACGTTTCCCACTGGGTGAGAGGAAGAACCTCTTTCCATGAGGACAGCTGGGTGGTGGGCCAGGCTGCCCAGGGCCAATGCACTGTCCAGTTGTGGAATCACAGAATCATAGAACCATACAACATCCTGAGTTGGAAAGGACCCACAAGGATCATCAAGTCCAGCTCTTGACCCTGCACAGAACAGGCTTAAGAATCACACCATGTGTCTGAGAGTATTGTCCAAATGCTTCTTGAACTCAGCCAGCCTTGCTGCTGTGACCACTGCCCTGGGGAGCCTGTTCCAGTGCCCAACCACCCTCTGGGTGAAGAACCTTTTCCTGATATCCAACCTCAACCTCCCCTGGCACGGCTTTGGGCCATTCCCTCGGCTCCTGTCACTGTGACCACAGAGCAGAGATCGGTGCCTGCCCCTCCTCTTCCCTCACGAGGAAGTTGTAACTGCAATGAGGTCTCCCCTCAGTCTCCTCCTCTCCAGGCTGAACAGACCAAGGGACCTCAGCCGCTCCTCATACGGCTTCTCCTCAGGGCCCTTCACCATCCTCACTGCCCTCCTTTGGACACTCTCTAATAGTTTTATGTCTCTTTTATACTGTGGTGCCCAAGTCTGCACACAGCACACCAGCGTAGAGCAGAGCAGGACAATCACTGGAGGTTTTTGGCACCCAACCAGTTGACTGTGGAGCTCCTGAATTATTTTCTGACTGCATGAAAGGGAGCAGCTTTACACAGTCATTCTATGGCAAGCTGAAGGACAGATTACACCAATGTCAAACATTTTCAACAGAAGCCTGTCTGGTGGCACCAGTAATAAACATTTCTACACAGACTGCCTGGGTGGGTGTCACAAGCCAGAAGCTGTCATACACAATAGTGATTCTGACAGCACAGGGCACCTTCTGATGTGCTTCGTAACGTTTCTGGTCATGATTTTTATCTAAGAACTGCAAATGGAAATACGGTGCCAGAAGCAAGCACTACCTCTGGTTCATCACAACATTTTAGCACAAAGCTCACTTTGCCAAGCAGTAATGGCCAAATGTTTTCTGACTCATGCTTTCCGTGACAGCCCTTTCTGTATCCCTCAGCCTCACATCTTTTAAAAACATTCACATTTCTTTCTGTGGCAGTCATGATGGACAGCTCATAGCTATCGGTCCTGAGCCTTGAACAAACATTGCTGAAACACCACAGCTCTGAGTACAGCTTAATGAAAAGAATAAGCAGACTTGAAGAGGCTGAAGAGAACAACTCAAACAAAAGCAGCAGAATAGCAATAACTTGGCCTACTTGGGTTTGCCTGTGACCCAGTTTTCTTTCCTGCCTGGGCGAGACATGTTTTGAAGAGCTCGGGTAGCGCTGAGAGACCGAGGTCAGGCTGACAGGGAGGCCGGAGGCAGCAGCTGCTGCACTGCCATGGCATGAAAGCAAAAGGTGAAAGAACACCAAAGAACAGACTGCAGAAGACCGTGCTGCTTCCAATCCCAAGGCCGTGGACAAAGTGTGAGAGTTCATGGAGGTGCCTTTATGGTTGCAACGGAAATTCCAAACAAAAAGACTTCCCTGCTGGCCAGCCTGCTGCCTCTGGCTCTAAGTCGTTGTTCTCTCCCCTGCATCTGAAGTTACTCATTTTAAAATGAGTTACCTTCATATTTCCCAGCAGCTTTAGATAGTTATGTCATCAATTCAGGAAAAATCCAGTTTGCAAAATCAGCAAGAAGGCATTTAGGTAAGATCTCTGCACATCTTAACTGTCTTTGAATTTTTCCTTTGCTGTCAGGTGTTGCAAAAGCCAAGGAAAACGTATTGCAATTTCACATTGCTCTTCATAAATCCTCTTTTGACAGCTCCTATCTGTTTTGCCTCTCTGAGCAGAACTAGAGAGGAGATTCCTTCAGATGACCCCTTTCTACTCATCATCTTAGGGGTATACATCTTATACCCACTCTAAGAAACAGTCAGAAAACAAGGTGATTCTTCAAGTTGCAAACATATTGCTACCATCAATTTCATTTTTAACAATGTTGTCAGAGAATGCAGAGGTGATACGCAAAAGTGGTAGCTATGAACTAAGATAAATGAACTTAATAAAATGTTCCTAAGAAGTTGAGGATTTACAGATCCCTCAGTTACTAACAATAAATGAGACATCCAATCTCAGATATCTTTTCCTCTAAACCAGTTTTGTTTATATATGTGATATGTATCAGAAATATGAGTAAGTATGTGCTTATACCATGTTAATAGCTGGGAACCCTATTCAAGAACCTTCCAGACTGACATTCCTCAACCCCCAGTTCTTCTCACTTGCAAGTTTTATTAACTCTTACTGGGTATTTCCGCCTCGTTTAGACTCATTTTTGTATTGGAAACCTTTAAGAAGTATTTTTTAATGGATTTATCTGGGAAATCCACCTGAGAGGAGTCTTGCACAGAGGAAATCAAGAATTGCTAGAAATAGTGGGACTGATTCTGGTCTACTTTGCAATATGCAAGAAAATAAACTAAATAGGCAGAGTAGAAACACAAGTACTGTCATTCAGATGTGAGGTGTCTTCTTTTGTCTCAAATGGGTCCTATTGAACCAAAAATCCATTTCCAAGTATTCTTGACTGGCATAAGGAACATCAAATGTTCCAATAATGCAGAATTAGATCTTAGAAAATACAGCAAGAGAATCAACTCCCACCTACGCGTTCCAATTAGACAAAGCCTTCATTGATCATGCCTATTGGGAAATAACAGATTTCAGCTCACTAAGAGTATTTTCACAAATGCAACTGCAATATTTGCCTAAAGCAGACGTTCTCCCAGGCAGAGGCTTGTGAATCCACTGACCAGACATTTTGCAAGGATTCAGAAATGCTGACCAGGATGCTCTCTGAATACACAGTGTATCTACGCCCACCTGTTTCCTGCTCCACATTTTATTGTTGTCTGTCTACTGTTACCTATTACGTACTGAGTCATTCCTCCCCTAGACTTTTTTGTTTGTTTTTAACCTTTTGACAAAAACAGCATTATACTCCAGATATCCTGAAATCAGCCTAAATTTCCCTAACTTTTCCATAACTTTATGAGCCAAACTATGTCCTGCAATGATTTCTGACCTGTATTGCTTGAATTTACAGAGAGAACCATGACTGACATCTCCATCAGATGCTGCGAATGTCTCCAAATTCATCCAGTCATTGAGGCCATTTATGGGATGCTGAACTTCAGTAAGTGACTATGTTAAAGTGTATATTTTTGCTTCAGAGGATTCTAAAGCATAACCCAGTCAGTAGGAAATAATTTAGGGGTAACTCTCGCAGTACATTTGTAGCTTTTTTTAAATAAAGACCAGTATGAACACTACAAAAAATGATATCCAAGACCTATTTATGGTAACCGAGGCCAAATCATTGGTTTCAATAATTCAATCATCAATCAACCCAATTATTTTTAGTAGGATAATTATATGAAACTGTGATCTTTCCTCCAAAAGTTCCGTGAACAGGATAGAGAGGAGCTATTGGCCAATTCTTCTCACTGAAATCCTTCTTACAGAAAAAAATGCTTTAAATAGTTGAGAAAGATACAGGGATTTTTCAGAAGAGTTGTTAAGTTCTATTCTTTGGATAAAAGCTAAACAAACTGCAGCGAAGGCTGTCATCATTTCACTGCCGGGCAGACAAGAACCGCAACTCAGAAGGAGAAGAAGAACTTTGGAGATGCTTCTGAAAGAATCTCCGAAAAATTCATTTCCAGATACCCTCCAGATGTAAGATCAAAATTTAGCCTGGATCAAACCTTACCCTTTAACGCTTTCTAGCTTGGTTTTGGGCTCACTATCAGGTAACTCTTCCGGAGTGTCTGCGAAAGGAAATAGAACAGTGAAATCTTCCTCCCAAATCAGCTAAATATCTGAGTGTTTTGAAAGTCTGTGTAAGTTCTGCTGAATCCTACTGCTACCTCAACTATCTTGTTTTAGTTCTTGTGGTCTGTGTGTTGCAATCACATACTCATACTAGGATTTTCCCCAAAGATTCCACAATGCTTAAAGAAAATTCAGATCTTGTTAATTAATCTTTAATATGAAATGGGTTGAAACTGACAGAACAAGTTTGTGGCTGGCTCAGTACAAGTGATACAAAGCCCTCTCCCATGAATAATGGAGCAGGAGCATCTGAGATAAAGAACGTCTCAAAGTTCAAGTATCTGTTTGCAGGTATTTGGGTTTGCTGCCTTTTTTTTTTTTTTTAATTACACATCCAGAGCCTAAGAAAAAACATTTTCAGATACCAGTTAAGAGATACATGTAAGCATTCCTCTATTTTAGGGAATTAGCTAGAGAGGGGGATGAAGTGATTAAAGATAGGAAGTAAGGATTTGAAGAAATGAAGAAAACTTGATTTCTCAGAGCTTCCCACATACATGCTGGCCACTTCTTACAAGCTGAAATGCAACAGGCTTCTGCTTGCATGTCTGCAACTTCAGTAAACTTCAATGTTTCTATCAAAGAAGAGATGCTGAGTAACATGCACATGACATGGACAAACATTACCTTGTCTGTAAGACTGACTAGAACTACACAGTATGGGCTAAACTCCAGGATTTCTGCAGTAGGTATTACTAGGTTTTTATCTCTGTCCATCAGTCTTTCTCAAGTGCTCCTTTTCCTCTGAGCTAAATCTCCTCTGGCATTATTATTCCATGACTAATAATTAGAGCAAGTTTAGGTGAGGAAGCAAGTACCCAGGAGGAAAGCTCATCCCCAGTACAACCAAAACAAGCAGTACCTTTCCTGAGAAAAGTCAGTGGTGCAAAAAGCCAGGTTTAGCAGAAACAAAATAAGTATCTTACTCTGCTTCTCTCACACTGCTCTTGTTTCTCTCTTAAATTATAAATACCCTTGAAGGCAAAGCATCAATGAAGCCAAGTTTTGTAGGTATCCAGGAGGATATAATCTGACTTTTTAATGCCTTCTAAGTTGCCTTATACCAGTATGTCCTATCTGCCTAGCTCACAAATCGAAAGACACCTTGCTTTTATTATTGACTACTGCTCTCCACATGGGAATGCAGGTCTCTGGAATAATGCAATGATTTATTTTGAAGTACTATATGAACTTATTTCAACCTTTCCAAATGAGATCTTTGCCTAGTTATAAAATTACCAAATGTCTAACCTGATTACTAATAACCTTATCTACTTTTTAAAAAGAGCATGCTTATATTGTATAACAACTAATTACAATTATTTAATTATAAAGATCTTTTACAAGAATCCTACCTATTAGACCACTAAGATGCTGCTCTTAAGGAAACATTAGAAACCCCTCAGAGTTTTGAAGCCATGTCTATTTATCTGTCATTCAAACCTCTGGTTTCTGTGTATTAACCTACTGTCTTTTAAAAAAAGGAATTAATAAACAACCGTAATAACTTCTAATATAGAGGTTAATTGTGAAGCTTCTAGAAAACATTATCTATTCAGCTTTGCATTTAAGAATTCAATTAAATATTTTTGCTTGATTTGCAACAAAGCTGGATCATTTTGATGTACAAGTCATCTCAGGACACAAGGAGCTTTTAAGGCCTGTGAAGTCAACATAGCCCAGAAACCTTTTTGGAGGTTAGAATTTGCTTTACTATTGCTGATAACTTCCGTTTGTTATACAGATTTATTCAGTAGCAAAACATTGTCCCCAAACCAGTTTCTAGTATGATTACAGGGAAAAACTCTACTGGCTGAAGAACTCTGTAACCTCATAAGATCTCTTCAAAGACAAGAAACAATACCATCAGCTCCTCCCTACCAGGCACAAACTACTCTTTTCATACACTAAAACTAGAGATTCAGCAATGCAATCAAATGCAAATAATTTTTTTTTTGGTAAGACAGCATGAAATACAAAGGGTTTTACACATTCAAAAATATTCAGATACGAAATGAGGCAAAAGCCTTTTTATGTTAATCAAATAGCCAAATGTCAGCAATTGCTCTGCTATTTAGCAGCTCATAGAAGGTGCAATGAAGAAAGAGGGAAAAAAATTTCTAAATAAATCCAATCCCAACAAATTTTTCCTCCTCAGCCAAATTGTACCCTTTTAAACCTTTTCTACCGAAACATTTCAAGTCTATGGGAAACTATAAATACCACCATTCAATGAATATATATATATATATATTTTATATATATATATGTAAAATAATGCGTAAGCACTGCTCTCTGGACCACTGAATGCTCTTATATGCTCCAAAAAAATTTCCTCTCCAGAGAAAAACATAACACTGAAAGAAAAATTTCAGAACTTTATAGCCATGTGACATAAAAGATACTATGAAGAAAATTATTTTTTAGCCTAAATTGTAGCAAGTCTTACCAGGCAATAAATTACAGAGTGAAGTGCCAGGGGAGGAGAACTTTAGGCAAATGCTACTCTAGGGACATTTGGCTTTTTGTTGCTATTTCTGTGATGTTAACACATCGATTACAACTTTTTTTCACTAATGAGCAGCAATTACCACTAATGAGCAAGTGAAATTATTTGGGAGATGCAGATAATCAATTTACCAGGTTTACCTGCAATGCATGGTAAACCACTTAGACTGTATAGAATAGCTTTTCTCTCTGTTGATTGAAAAAAAAAGTGAGCTTCCAATCCCAACCTTTATATTAACTGAAGAGAGAGTAAAAACTGAGTTCATATATTTTACTGAAAATTGCTCTTTACATATATTTAGAGATACTTGCTATCTCATATCCTAATTATTTTTAACTTAACAGTTACTGCACTCTGGTAAGATATGCTTCTCCTTCCTGTTTCTTTTTTTTTTTTTTAATGCAAATCCCTTTTCCAAATTGGATATTAATTTGTATGACCTTTTCAATATTTTTTGAAGAGGAGGTTGATTAACTCAGATTGTCTCAAAATATTTGACCAAAGAAAGAAGCGAATTAACTTCAGTTGTATCAATGGAAGTAAAATTCAGTCTGTCTCAAAGTCTGCCCCTGAAACAGATTTTTGTATCTGCCAAGTCCAAGACGTGGTTTACTCCCCATGCAGGTGAATATTTTAATGGCACATGATTAATTCCTCTACAGAGCATCCCAGGGATAAATGCCACTAGACCAGTGATTCCCATCATCCTGCTGCTACTCCACCTGAACACAGTCAGGAGGAACTCAGCTGATGAGCAGATAAAATTCAGGTCATGATTTAGGGAGCGCTGCTTTATACTGAGGGTTTCAGTTAAATGCTACTTACAACATTATCCAGTTAGCTTCACTTAAGACATCATTCTGGTAGCATGAGCAGCGGCATCTGATCAGCCCAGTTCTGATATTTTAAACACAAATCGCTGATTTTTTTTCTAACAGCTAATGGCATAACAGAATGCAACAGAGGAAGCAAGGATTTGAGATTATGACTAGAAAAGACACACACAAAAAGGTAATTCTGTTCTATGAAATGTTTACTCAACTGCTGCTAATGGTAGGAGCAACCTGGCCATAGTGAGTGTCCAGATCACAGCCAGAGTTAACTGTTCACTGTTAACTCCACTGAATGGCAGATTTTAGTACCTCTGATGTAGAGAAATGGCTTAAGCCAAGTAACAAGTGAAAGACAGGCACTCTCTGGTTTATGGAACTTTTTAGTAAGCCTGGGCAAGTGGTATCTATATTAATCCTATGAAGAATGCATTTGTTAAAGATCCCAATATTTAAAGCTCTGTGGAAGGCATGGTGACAAGTTAAAAAGCCAGAACTGGTATTTATGTAAATTATTGTCCCAAGCTGGGACGCTACATTTTCAGTAAAAATTGTAAAGCAAACAAGCCTACCACTCCTCCCAAAAAATTTAAGATGTAAAACTTCAGTCAAAGCTTCAGAACTTTTAACTATCAAGAAGAAAACGAACAAGCAAACAACCAACAACTGGCGAAAGTATTTAGCTTTGACAGTCAAGATGAGATTTTTCAAGGAGCCTCATGAATGCTCCAGCTGCATTTTGGTTAAAATTAAGTAGCTAATTTATGTTGTGCTTCTTTGTTAGCTGCTAGTGATGGGCAAGCCCAGCAGCACAGATGCAGAATGGCAGTAATGGACTTTGCATGATATGATTATTCACGAGTAAATGAGTCTGGGGACAGACCAATACTGCTGTCACTTAAAGCTGTATTAAAGTCCCTGACATGGGTACGTTTAACTAAACACTGAGACGGCAGCTCCCAGAGTGATCACTGGGAGTGTGTGCTAGGAATGGCAAGATTCAAACCAAAGGAGCTCTATTCAGCACTAGAAACTCCAAATTCTGCCAATAGGCTTTTAAAAAAATTAACTATTAACTTCCTTTCAAATAATTAAATCTTCTCAGATGTTCTTGGTGTTTACTTCTTCCTTCACAAAGCAAACTGCTCTCCTTACTGTTTGCAAGGCTTAACAAAGGAGACTGAGCACAAATGCCAAAGTCAGCCAGTATTTTCTCAGACACCTTGTTCCCAGTTATGGCACGACTCTTCCACACTGAATAAAAAGAATAAATGATAGGAAATAAAATATGAAGTGCAGGCACTGTTCTTGTTCCCAGTTGATCTGATTCTTACACAAAAACCAACAAACTTGAGAGGAAAATATTGCACTCCTGCTATTACTGGATCAGTCTGGATCTTTTATTTTAGTTTGAGGTCAAGACAAATATATATCTCTATATTTGTAGTGTCAAATCCACATTTTCTGAGTAACACCTAACATTACACAATAAACTCCCTGGAGCATTGAACATGTATAGTGCTTAATGTCCTGGACTCTTACTCTGGCTCCCACACGCTACGTAAAGCAAATAAACAGTTATAAGGATCTAAAACGCTTGAGGAAAAGCAGCAAGACATTAGTCTTTCCACCTCAAGCTCAGTGGATATTTGCTGGGATGTACTTCACACAGATAGAGCTTCAAGTTCAGAGAAAGCTGACTAGAGGATAAAAGGTCCTGATAACCTTCAGAGCTCTGCACCACTGCTGAAAAATGCTTACTTCCCGCAAAAGTCTCCAATGGATCAGCAGCTTTGTGGTGTGCAAGCCCTCCCCACGGCCTTTCATTATATTTCATAGTCACTTAAGCCATTCCCTAATAAAAAGACAATGCCAAGGGTGAGATTACCCCAAAGTTAAGTTGATAACGTTTTAATTAAATATTGCTCCCTAACAATGTTTCTGGCATGGCTCTGGCAAAAAAAAAGGAAAAGTGAATGTTGCAATTGCTTCTTTTGCTTTCCCCATGACACTGCTGCAGAAGATCTAGTTAATGACATGGTTGCTAAATTCAGTTTTACACTGAGCACAAAGAATTCATTTTAACTTTGGGTTTCGTACGGAGCAGGCTCTGCATTATCAGATTTTGTCTGCTGCTTTTTAATTAAAATAATAGGGACAGGTCCTCAAAGGGAGTAAGCGAACATAGCTCTGTTGAAGTGAGTATTTACCAAGCCTTCCCTCAAAGTCAACAGCAAAAACTTCTTATTAAATCCACGCTGTGCTTTCTGTGGAGATGCACATCTCTGTACAGAGAAAGTTCACGGCACTTATAAGCAAGATTCATTCACTTAAGTCAATAAATGCACATTTCTCTTCTGAATTTATTCTTTTGGACGTTGCTTCAATCCTTCAAGAAAGTAATGGCTTTAAGTGCCACAGCCTTCCTTTCATCCTACAAGCCACCTGTGATGGACAAGCAGATAAATGGTTTCCTAATATCTTCTCTATGAAATCCACTTCTTCTGTGATGTATTTTTTATATACTGTATTTTTTTCTAGATGTAAACCAGTTCTGATTCAACTTCAACATGGAAATTTTACTTTGATAAGGGCTTGAGGTCTGTGCCTGGTCACCTGCTATTGTTGCAACAGGCAACATGTGACATGTACCAAAGCGTACAAAACATCAGCTATTTTCTGTGGAAGACATGGAGAGGAGTGATTAATTTTACATTTCCCCTTGAAACTGGACTGCTCTTATGGCTTTGAATTATATGACACAATAATCTTGTCTGTTAAAACTCCATACATCCTTCTGGTAGAGTTTCATCACAATTATTCCTTAATAACACCCAAAAAATGATGATACACTTATATTGTTTTAAATCTGTAGTACATGAGAGTATATAAGAGTTTTACCAGGGCAAACTGGATCAACTAAACTAAATTAAAAAAATGCAACGTCACAGAAATTAGATAAGGAAAAAAATATGAGTTCATTTTCAAAAATAGAAATGCCAATAAAAATATGGACAAGGAACACTTGATCACATGAGAAGCAAAATTAATTAAATACCAATGTGAAACTGTGCCATGGTACATTTACTAGGCAGTATACAAAGCCATGAACTCTGAATCAGACATCCCATATCACGCACGGAACAGCCAGAAAAAACCATAGGTCACACCCACAATGGAACACCCTTCACTCCTCTCCTGATCCATAAGGCATTTTATGGATGTTTCTCCCCAGACCGACATTTCATTTCTAACTCAGCTGCAGCACTTACTGATTTGTTTCCTCGGAAAAACTCCTGGCTTCACTTTTGCCATGAAAACCATCATTCCCAGACTGGGCTTTTAGGGGGTAACAACAGGAAACAAACCCTTTTCCTCTACAGCAACAGAATCACAATGTTTCATAGGATCCCTGCTGCCTCTTCCAGCTGATTACGCTGCCTCCTCACCAACAACTGAAGGAGTTTCACCTTGTTTTCTGCAAGAGGCACTGGACTTTCCCCTGTTTTTAACTTTACCTTTCCTGCCTACATCAGCTTCTGTCTTAAACAATTTGGCATAAAAACACGGGTCAACAGGAGGGCTTACAGCATTTTACAACCCTGATCCATGGCGCTCCATGCTGAGCAAACAGCCCTGGGAAGCAATCCAGCAGACATGAGTGTTTTTCAGACACCACTTGTCTCCTCCCTAAAAAGCTGCAATTTAGCAGTAGGTGCAGAAAGGCACATGAGGAAAGAGAAGGGCTCAGACACTCCATACACAGTATTTTGGAAAATAGAGCATTATTTCTTCACTGTATTCATAACAAATGCTCTTGAAAACACCAAGTGCAACGCTAACAGCTAATCATAAATGACATTTCATTGTTTTATAAAGGTACCCCTGTGGTTTTGGACACAGCTTCAGTTGTTTATTTATCCCTACATAAGACAAACTAGGCAGAACATATCCTGATGTGTGGCCAGTGGGTGAGAGGTGACTCAGGTCAGCTCCTGAGCACAGCACTCGTGCCTCTTCAGGCAGGTGGAAAAATACAAGCACTGCTGCCAAAGCAGCTCCTACACACAGGCTTTGCTTTCTCTAGTAATGGACTCGGGATGAGTGCTTCATCTCAGGAGCTGAGGTCTTCTAATCTAGTGATGTTAAATTAAGGAACTGCATAGCTCCTTACCTGTGTGGTACTTTGGATTTTTAGAGTAGTAATAAACTTATTAACCAAGAATGATTAAATTTACAGTAAGAAACCATTTTCCTCTGTAATGCTTCCTAGTAGTAGACAGCCTGAAGTGGTTCCTTTCTGACTTCTGTTCCACAATAAAAAATCAAAAAGCAGAGCATCCACAATGTGATGGTCCATATTAACAGCATTCTTAAGGAAAGGAAAATTAATTTCATACATTGCTATAAATGTTCCTGGACAGAATGGGATGGATCATTACACAACACATGATTAGATCAGTTAGACTGAAAACAGAAAACCAGGATTACAGAAATAAAGGAGGAAACTATGCACTGGATAGCTGGTTTAGGTATTCCCACAGACAAAAGGAATTTGCGAGATTGGTGATTTTCCATTTACAACTCTTGAGTTGTATTTTTGGTCATGAAACTTTGGATCTTAGAACTGATTCCCCTGAGATTTTCTGTCAGGAATTAAGATTTATTTTATCTTATACAGTAATGCATTTACACATTTAGCCACTTAACAATTTTTCATAAGTTACAGGGGCATTTGTCAGCACTTATCTTTCAATTCCCCACAGTGTAAAACAAATCTTTGACAGATGCCATGATAAAAGATGTGAATGCCAGATTACATAAAGAAATCATAATTACATTACTTCTTGGGAATTATCATTAGAACTGTAAGTTAGCACCTATTGTGGCACCTGGGATACAATAATATGGTTTTCATACATTTTTTTAATCACTTATATTCATTTCAAATACAATTCTGTCAACTTGTAAATGGGAATTATGTTATCTGAAATCACTTTTGTTCACTAACTATACAAACAGTTTCAAATCAGTTTGCAACCACAAATTTTATCACACCACACAAGAGAAATCTCACGTTAATATCCAGGAGCGCAGCAGAATCGAATTCCTCAAAAAGACACAGCTCTCGTCCCAGTTAAGAAAGTAAAATTATGGTCAAAACTCTCCGTTTCTTGCAGAAAGAAACTCCTTCACTCCTTCAGTGAATTCATACCCTCCTGCACCTCTGTTTCTGTTCTCACCTGTGCTGCAGTAGCAGCTCACCTTTCCATGAAACCAGGTGGAGTCACGGCTCTGCAGGGGAACTCTGGCCTCTGATAGATCCCTCTGGGCTGTTCCCAACTAAATGGGTCAGGTGTGATCAGAGATGGCAGGGTTTTTTTACCATGAAATATTTCTAACAAACTGCAGGACAAACTTTAAAAAATACCACAAGCAACAAACCTACAATACAGTGCTGTAGTTAAAAGCACAAAAGGTTACCTTTGGTTTCCAAAATGGAAAGATCGTCTGTGTTTATTTTTTTTCTGTGTTGCTAACTAAAAAATCTCACACAGTTGCATTCAGGCTTCTTTAGTGAATAAAAGAACTTAATGCATGATCACTTTCAGAAGAAAATGAAAAATAAAGTTAATGAAAATTACTATGTAATTTTTTACAAAAAAAAATTTACATTCAAGTTAGATGACAAGGAAAAAAGTGTCAATATGCACTAGAACCCAAAGATAAGTAAGAGAAGAAAGCAAAACTAGTATCTAAAGAGGCATTTTAATTATTTTAAAGTTAAGAGTTTCGTAGAGTTCATGTATTTGGAATATACAATGCAACTACAGCAGTTTAAATATAGGCAATGTTAGAAACGAAACAGCAGAAGAGCAATCAAGACCCCCTTTTCATAGATTTTCAAAACTGAGGTGTGAGTCAATCCTGACTGTTAATCAACTTTTCACGTTTATGCTTCTGATTCAGGCTATTGCAAAAGTTTATGCCTGTTAATAAAACCACTGATGGAACAAAGTGTGCTTAAGTTGTTTAGTTAAAGCCAGGCCTTGTTTTGATGGCATTCTCTAAAGCTTGTAACTCTTTTACTAAGGCTCTTTGAAAAGGAGACTGCATTATTGGAGCTGTATCAAACAGTTTCCAATTCTCTTATGCTAGACCCAGATTTTAGAGTTGAATAAACTGATGGTGAATCCTACTGTTTCTGGTTCTCCTAAACTGAATTCTGTTAAATGGTCTGATACAAGGAACCACAGCAGGTTACAAACCATATTTCTGTTAACTGACTGTCAGGATTGTTAAACTGCTTTGCACATCTTTGTGGCCATTAGAAATCTCAATACTTCCCGTTGTTCCTTTACATTTTTGCCTAAATACAGAATTTAATGTGAAACCAGGTACTAAGTGAGAAATTCTCGATATCACAAACATACAGTAAATAAGCAAAGGTGTCTAGACCAGAATAATTTCCTGGAATTTCAGTTGTGATGATCTAATCTAAAACAATGGACTGCAACTCATTAATTTTAGAACTTGCTTTTGCATAAAGCTGATAAAATATTATACTGTAGGCCCAGATAATTACAAAGCTGCAGAGGGAGGATTACTTTGGAGTTATATCACATATTTTTTCTAGTAGTAAAATGACATAAAAAAATGAGGAGTAGTACAGCTTCGACAGGACAAGAAAAACAGGACTATCAAAACTCAGACTAAATTCTTTTTTACCTACCAAGAGCACAACATTACAAATAAGCAGAGAATCGAGTATCAATAAGCAACTATTTATCTGAATCACAAAGTATCAGGCAGTAGAAAATACATTATTCCAGAGTATTCCGAGACAAATAACAAATAGAGCCATTTTATCTAGATCTAAGGAAAACCTTTTACCATTAGAACAGTCAAGCATGGGAACAGGTTGCCTGGGGAAGTCGTGTTTTAAAGATCAATCTGGGTAAAGTCTCGAGCATCCTGGTGGCAGCTGAGCTGACCCTGCTTTGATCATCAGGTCAGAGACCTTCATATTCCACCCTGAATCATGCAGGGGTTCTAGGAAATCCATTTTAGAAATACATTTTAAGGAAGAAGGAAACTCACAGGCACACCAACTGTCAGAGGGCAGAAGTTTCAGACAACAGGGAACATAAATAAAAAAGTATCTGTGGGAGCACAGTAAGTGGCATAAAGCAAAATAAAACTTTTTTATTAAATTCGCACCTCCTTAAAGGTAAAAAGGCAATAACTATCAAGTAATACTCTCAGATAAAAGATAAAGAATTGGAGAAAAAAGAATTGTATGCTAGTAAATAATCTATTCTAGACCAAGAACCACTTCAAACATATTGCACAGGGAGACCAGTGCCTAAAGATGGAGATAGCAAAGAGGGAAGGGATAATCTAAATTATTTTAACAAGTCTCTAGCTCCTTGCACTGCAGGGCTCTGCACAATTAACTAAAAGACAGTTGGGATATAAACATGAGGTCAGCAAAAAACCCTCTGAATAAACTGAAGGCTCTCATTTATTACTAAATTATAAAAGAGGTTCTAGGCTCTCACCTAAAAGAAATTAGGAGCTCTGAATAATAGATGCAGGTGTTCACATATGACCTTATGAATAATCCAGAAAATTTAACATTACAGACATTTTTAACGAAAAAAGATAACATTGACACCAGAAGTAATGATGATACCAAAATAACCAGGGAGTGAGAGATGGCTGCAGAGCTGTGACAAAAAATGGATGAGGAAAGGAAAACACCCAGAGGAAGTAAAGAGCTAAAAAGCTGTTCTCAAGAACAGTGACACAAATAATGTCAGGGAAAGACAGACTCCTTGGAACGGCAGAAGACTTTGCAAGCAGGTTCATCAGCACCGCTGTGCTACCAACAAGAGCATCCATATTTTTTAGAATGACAAACAAACAGCAAAACGAAGGATAAGATGAAGGTATCAGAATGACTGAGCAAGCAATAAAGATGACAAAAGTGTAAATGAAATGATTGACGGCATACACCTTGGCACCATAAAATGAGGAGTATGGAATGGGAGAAAAAGTAATGTTACATCATGGGAAGATAATTTCCAGACAAGTGAATCATACACTGCTATTTTCATGAATTTTTATTAGCATACTTTATTAAGAGAGGAAACTTTTCAACTTAAATTGAAAAAAAGATTTAGGGAAATGGAGAATATTTTGGGGACTGGGGAGGCAGAGAATGGGCTTCTTAAAAAGTGAACTGTTTTCCCACCACATTTGTCACAGTTCTGGAAGGGGACCAGACTATGTCCCATTCTTGCTAAACTAGCACCACCAGAACCAGGAGCACTGACTGGACATACAGCAAGGTGTCTGGTGCCCATTTCAATCCTGAATGCACAAGGCATTTGCCCCAATAAGAGTTACAGCCACAAACTTACAGGTGATTCTGAATTTTCTTTGTGCGAGGACTGTTAGACTTTCACTGAACACGGCTGAGCAGACTGAACAGGATGATTACCAAACTGATTCAGGGCCTGCCGATGCTAAACCCAATCCACAAAGGTGTTGAGGCAATGAAACCATCAAAATAGCTGAAACATGGATACTACCAAGTCTTAAAAGGTATAGAAAAAATCATAAATCACTTGAAAAAGCAAGCCAATGTCATTGCATTACTCACCCTTTGAGCAAAACAGCTCCTGACATAAAAGTTGAATAAAGCAGCATCAGTGCCAAGACATACATTTGAATTGTCTTTCAGCTGTCCTCTATCCACATCAATTGCATCAGAGTCAAACAAGAACCTTTGACCCAATACTGACAAGTAAGACATTGGCCATCCAGCGTAGTTCTCACAAATCACTACTTGTATCCAGCAAAAAACAAGTAATAGAGTTTCCATATTTTCCCTGAGGTTTTAATGAATATTTTTCATACTTTATTGGAAAAAACCTTCACTTGAACGTGTGATTAAAATAAGTAATTTTTGGAAGAACCCACATGAATACCTATTTAACTTCAGAGAAACAGCATAATTTAGGACAATTACATCTACTTTTTCTCTCCAGTTCACCTTTAAGTAACTTTATGGAATACATCAATTTAAAATTACTTGATTTGTTATATAGGATTTTTATAGGATTCACTCACCTTCTCCCAGTGGTCAGTCATCCTATTTCAAGACAAGATTCACTACTAATTGAAAGAATGAGATGCTCTGGTACCACCTTACCTTGCAAAGAGACTCCATCAGTCAAGAGAAATTTTAAAAACACACTAGACAGATTCACAAGAAAAAATTGACTGAAATAAATGTTCACTTGTTTTTATAATTTTCTCTTCCTATTCATTAAACAAACACTTAACCAAGGCCACTTTCTTGTTTTTTTAGCACAATACCTAAAGTACAGAAGCATAAAAAAACTTCATGTAGCAAAATTCAGCAGAAGTCACAGTGCTACTCTCACTGAGGCAGGTTATTAATTTGAGTTTAATAAAGTCTTATAGTTTTATGATACACTGATAGATATATAACTATTTGCAGCTCAACTATTTTAGAGGTCTACCCTGTCAGTCCATTGTAATGTACAAAACCTCCAGCCCATCTGGCTTTACATTCAGTGCATAGACTCAGCTTCACAGCCTCAAAGAAAAATATGGCCCAGAAGATATCCCAACTTTTCTCATCAGCAGCAAATCATCCTTATCTTGAAAGCAAATTTAAATTATTTGAATGAGAGTAATGAGCACAGTGTAGAATAAATACAGAAAATGAAGTATCTGGTATTTTTCATTAATATCCCATGCATGTATGTATTATAGTGATAAATACATATTTTTGTTCTTCTAAAGCTGATTAACTGTATTTAACACTGCTGTATTCATTTTCTCAGCATTCATATTTTATGAGCTGGGAAAGTTAGTGTATATTGTGATTTCCATTTTTCAAATGCTGCATCACTTCTGGGTACAGGAGAGGGCATTATGATAACAAACGAGTAAAACTCCAGTGTGTGCATGCTGCACTCTCCATTAAAGCTGAACAGAGCAGTTTGTGATACAACTGATTTGTAGTCACTGCTGTAAACAGCAACACACTTAGAGTAAGTTCAGTGATCAGTAGATTTATGAAACTAACACAAAAGGAAAGTCCACAGGGGTACATTAAAAAAAAAAAAAAAAATCAGCAAAGTATAAAAGAGAAAAGGTAAGGAGAAGAAGAATGGAAGTTCAAGAGAGGAAACAAAGACACTCCTAGCTTTGCACAATTGCACCAAATTACTTATACCTACTCAGCTTTGTAACTACTGTTGAGAGATTTATCTAGCTTTTAGATGATTTGGAGCCAATCAGGAAAAGGCTCACTTCATATGTCAATCTAACCACACACTGGATCCCGATTTCAGGTTCTGTACGTTGTATCAGAAATAACAGACATGATACCAAAATATCCACTGACTTCCACGTGTTTTAGTCAGAAATCAAGAGCAACACAAAAGTAACTCCTATTAAGTCCAGCACTGCAATTCTCAAAATCTACAGTCAACTAACCCTCTGAAAACACCCAAAGTCTTTGTAGGCATCAATGTTAAATACTCTTGGCTTGCACAAGTCTCTACAGCACTGAAGAACTTTATCCCATGGCACAGAGGACTGGCAAGAGCTGCAAGTGCACGAGGGAGGCCAGGCTTAGGCAGGCAGCCACCAGCACTGCCCTACGGAAGTGCATCAGCTGGCTCTGTGTCCCTTGCATTACTTAAAACCTTGTACTTCTGGTGACTAAGGTCATTATTTCAATGGGGAAACAACTTACACTCCTACTCATTAACAGCAAGGTGTGGGAAGATACTAATAGAAGTATTAACGCCCTTAATGGCAAATAAACTGATTTTTCTTTCACTTTCATCTTCTCTATAAACCGTTTGGTCTAATTAATTTTGTCTGGCTCTTCTGTGTTACTTTGTGTTTCACTATCAAATAGTGAGGACCCTAAATTGTTTCACTTAATTCTGCTGAGAACTTAAATACTGTCCCATTGTATGTTCCTCCATTACTAGGTTATTTTTTATATTTCCTTTTTTTATTTTCTATTTGAATGTGAAATATAAAATTACATGAAGAAACGTGAAAGAATAAACATGGAGTAATACTATATTACAATAGAGTTTACTTGCTAAAGTAAGGAGGAGTAGTACATAATTAACTTAACAAAAAAATAAAAAACCACATTAATTCATATAAGAATTACAGGATGACTGATGCAATAAAGATAACTGCAGTAAGTAAATTATACGAACATGATCCAAAAGGATCTGGATCCATACTAAATGAAAATACCTCATGGCGATTTATTTAACCATACAAAGAAGAAAAGTCAGCAGTGGTAAACAAAAAAGTTCATTTGTCATCTGAATGTAACAGTTTGCAAGCAACTCTGAGATTATTTCCACTGTTGTTAAGAACTGACCATACAGGAACAACATCATCTGCACACTCATACGCAGGATTTGGTTTTTTCTCTTTCTTTTGTGCTGCTCACGCTTGTTGCCCAGATAATTGTTGGCTGTCGAGTCTGAAGCAATACCAATAGATACCCTGGGCCACTGGACAGAGTGTTTTTCAGCAGAATCACGCTTGAAATGAGGATAAACTGATGCTGATAGGAACAGGAAATGGGATCATGAGGCAATTTTCAATTACAATGAAAGTATCTTTATTAGGAACTGTCAGCCAGAGTAGGAATATCTGCGCTCCATGTGCCAGCATCCTACAGCTCCTGCAAAAGAAGAGAAAAGGCAGTGCATGAAACAATAACTTAGTGCTCTATGCAGTGCACTGCCAATTTTTCCACGCTGCTTACCCTTCTCCTCCGCTTCCAGCAATTACTGGCAGGACACCATCTCTACTCATTCTAGGCAGGACACAGAAGGACAGAGAAAGACTTAGTTCACTGTCAAAACCATTGATTTTTCTATACAGCTGTAGTATACATTACATGTGGATGCTGAAAAGTTAGAAGCAGAGAAATTCTTCAGCTTTTTCTCAGCGTTCTGTGAGAGCACTGCTTTCTCACGCAGACTACCCGAAAACAGTGAGGACGGTTTTGTAAACTAATTCTTTATCTTTGCACCTGCTGTTGTTCAGTTAGTGTTGTTATGGTACACTGAGGAAAATATTTTGAGATGGGTGTAGTACAGCCTCCACCAATCATTCTAGGAGGTGGTTGACCAAGGGACCAATAGTACTGTGCTACTCTTGCGAACCAAGTTCTATAAACTGATTTATAATTAATTAAAGATTCCACTTTCTCCTGAACTTTGATCGTGCCGTTCTTCGCCGCTCTCGCTACGGACAGTGACAATTACAAGTGCGCCACTGCCATGGAATATTTACTGAGATACTTACGCTCTGCTTTCCAAATCCTTGCATCATTTACTGAATGAGACTTGACATCTACGCAGCACCTCCAAGCAGGAAAAGGGCACAGCAGCGCTGATTCACCGTAGCTGCATAAACATGGCACAGATCAGGTGTTTGGAGCTTCTCCTCCTGTGTCAAGATAACCTCAATACACAGTGAACAACCTTCTACTGATAATAAATCCCCCCACCCCTAACAACAGATCCCAAGTTCTCATGGACATGTCCAGATGGTACTCACTGCTTTGCTGCTTTGAAGCCTCCTCTCAACTGGAAATATCAAGAGTCACTGGCAGATCTTGTGGCAGCTGTCTGTAGCACCACCTTTGACATGCGGATCTCACCTTTGCCCGGCTAGGCTTGTTTCAGTAGTGTACAAGTTACTGTCTACATATTTTTGCATCTGGTTAAACTGCAACTGAGCCCACACAAAGGCCAAATCTCAACACTGCAAGTCATCTAATTGCATTAGCATACCCTTGTGGTGCCAGTTTTAACAATTCCTCAGGCCCAGCGCAGCATTTACCTAAATACCATATTCAAAATGCAGGTTACGAGACTGACTGGGTATAAGGTCACATTTAAATACACAGCTGTCTGCTCGGTGTTGAAGCCATCCAATTACCTGTATTTCATGACAAAAAGTGTTTAACTCTGAGGCACACCAGCTGTGCAGGAACCTAGGGCACATGCCTAATCCCAAACCAGAACGTACACAGGATATGTGTATACAGAGACAGGATACAGCAAAGCCCCTCTGTAAGCAGATGAGATGCTGTGTCCTCAGCTGAAATCCAACCTGGCAGCACACACCCCTTCTCCCTGAGGTGCCAATGTTTCTGAAGCTGGCATGATGAAGAAGAGGCTTGTACCTGGCACTAGGAGGTACACAGAAACTTACCTGGAGGCTTACACATAATATCCATTTTTGAGGCTTCAAAATTCTTTTCTAACCCACACATAACACTTGCACCTTATTAGTGTCCCCCCAGCCAGCACATAGTGGAATTCAGTACACATTCACCTTGGGAGTGACAGAAAAACAGTCATATGTATCGTTATGGATGATGCACAATCCCTTTTACAGACTAATACAGACCCTACTTAGTGCAACTTTCTCCTCCTCCCAACCCAAACCACAGCAAAACACAGAAACCCACACCAACTCTGGCTTTCTAAACTTGTCAGTACACCTTGTTATCAGTTTTTGTTCTTTAAATTTCTGTAAGTTTCACCACAAATGATCAGGAGGTTCAGTCAGAAAGCAAACACTGCAGAAGGTCACCAGAGTAAGTTACATATATTAAAACTATTCTATCCATCCAGTTCACAGAATTAATACTTCGATAAAGCATCACAGGCAATTAATGACACACATAAGTTAACCACACAGTAAATCTTAGTCTTGCCTTTTAAAAATAATTCAAGGTGATCCAACCCAGTTCAATGCCAATACATAAAACGCAGATAAATTGGAAAAATGACATACCAAGAAAAGTAAAGATGGTAGCACCAAACCAAGACGGTAGATAGGTTATAAAACATTTAGGTAAAAATCTTTCCCTCTCAACTAAACTAGAACCATATGCCCTAAACTGAGCCAAGATGTGAGGCAGCCTGCAAATTATGCACCAGATACACACTGACTTTGATTTAGGAGATGTGTTTTCCTAAACAGGTACAACCACTGGCAGAGCTTCCTGCAGCCCCTGAGGAACCCCTGCTCTGTCCGATACCCTTACAGCACTCAGGCATCAGCTGTTTCTGTAAAACTCTCTCTTCTGGGGCTCATGTCTCCTTTCTCTAGGGATGATAAATGACTCTTCTTCCCAGCTAAGTGAATCCCATGGAAAGTGACGAGGACCTAAAGCCATTTCATGCCTCAGGATGCTATTGTTATTTTGCAGCATACTTAAAAAGGACAGGTATTTCATAAGGCAAACAGAAAGATGAGGTCCCGAGAGCAAAGCCTTTAGTAAATTTGGAAAATGTCCCAGGAGAAAAGTCTTTACTGAGTTTGAAAAGATAAAAAACAGAAGGATGAAGAGCAAAGGGATTCAAGGAGTGATGATGATGGTAGCAAACATTCCAAGTATCAATGCCTACCAGAATAGCCCTTCACAGTTCTTCAGAAATCTACCAACAGAGTACAGATGAAATATTTTAAATGCTTATGATTAAAAACAATATAATTATTAGACAGATATGCTTTCATAGTTCTGGGGGATGATTCAGAATCTCTAATAAGATTATGTGTGAACAGGAGCATAAAAATAGTGTGCCACATTATCAGAACAAGATCTACCTGCTTTATACTATTAAAAAGGAATACAGGGAAAACGGAACTTTATTTCTTTATTTTTTAAACACATATCCTCTAGAACACGTACATTTTTGCTCATGTAATTGAACATCCATCCGCTCTTCCAGCAAGGACTGGAGCATTATAGGGTTTTACAACAGATAAGAGCTTCTAAATGGCAACTAAGGCAAGGACCATCCATGCACACTCTGGTTATTTATTATCATTTTCTGGTTGCTGGTACAAGACATTGAGTTTCAGAGGAAAGAGTCCTGGTTCCCAGTGTTTGAGCTGTGCAAAGACTAATGAACTTTGCCTTTTTATTTCTTGCAAACAGGAAATATACTAAGTTGTCACACTATTGCTTATCCTGCCCATCAGCAAAAACAACTTTTGCAGTTTGCAAAAATCAAAATGCACCAGTCATAGTGCATGACACAAGGTCACAGAGTCAATCTGGTTAACTGGATCAGGTATTCCCAGAGCCTTAGGCATGCAACCATCTCAGCACAATGAGGAGGGAGTGAGAATAGGCACAGTGAAAATACAGCATGCACCATCTTCTCCAGTGTTAACAGCTGCTCAGAGTACAGAAAACTGAATACATTTCACATTGCAGTTATTGTGAGGAGATATATAAAGTTTAATAGGATCCCATTCTTGAGTTACTTTATTACTCTGCTCAATTAAATGCTATTTAATGATTCAGCACTTACAAGGTATTATATACCATTTATACTCCATTGGTTTCAGTGCAGCTCCTTCTGATTTTTCCAGAAAAGATGAGTAGTTCTAAGGAAAAATATTAATTTTCTGTTTAAGCCCTAAGTATAAACAAATTAAAAGTAGTGACTAAATATAGCAACTGCTACATTGGTTTTCTGTAATTCACGCATGGGGAGATTGAGAGTATCATATCAAAATTGTTTACACCACTGATACTGGTTTAACTGGTAAGCAGCCCAAGGATGAAAACTACTTCATGTTATGTCTGTAGTTCCATCAAAACTGCGGCAACCTGGCTGTTACACTTTATTGGAGCACTGTATTTTCAGCTGTATCCACCATAAATTACTGTTACAGAATAAAAGATCATCATTCTGGATCATCAGAGTAGGTGGTGTTGGCGAGTTGCTGAAACAGTCATGTTTGTTCATGTGTTGTAGCAGGTTATTCCAATGCTCACCTTTGTGTTTCATGCCTTAGCACATCTTAACTCTACTCATCCTCAGTGTAAGAAATGAGTTAAAAAGGCAACTCCTTGTCTTGGGCACTGGCTTGCAGCTCAGAACATTCAAAGATGACTCTCAGGTAACGATTTCACTCTGCAGCTGGGAGAACATGCACCAGGCCAGTCTCCACAAGAGCTTTCAGCTGCTACCCGTTGCTCCAAAGTGACCATGTTTGCTGTCACAGATACCTGTCCTCATCAACAAATCTTCCATCAGAAAAGCAAACCGTTCAGCCCTGAAGTGCAGTTAACCACTTGGGTCAAAAAATGATAAGGAGCTGTAGATACTTGTATCCCATGCTCTCTAATGCTAATGATGCATCACTCAGTTGTTTCATTGTATAGAAGTTGCTTCTTTCGATCTCTTTTTTTTATTTATCAATCTCCCTTGCTCGCATGAGCATTACCAACAGCCACCCTGCTTTCCATTGACACGAAATTGTTAATACAACTCATAGATTTCCAGTTTGTAGGAACATTGTGGCAACTTTTCCTTCCTTTTGTGCCAGAAATGTCAATAAAATTGCATGCACTCTCATCGGTGAGACGCTGGGCACCAAAGCAGAGCAGGTGCACTGCACTCCCACGTGAGCTGCACGGTGCTCTCCTCACACCGCTCTGCTCCCGTACGAGGAGAGGACAAAGCCAAGTCTGCACTCTCTCGCAAGGAAGAAATAGTTTCTGTGTTACTGAAAGGTATCCCCCAGAGAGCTGAGGAATCTAAACACAGAAAGCCTGAAAAAACTTATCACAATGGAGAATCTGAAGCACAGACAGATTAAAAGACCTTGCCCAAAGCCTGTCCAGGAGATTGCATCAGAGGTGGATATTGAATAGAGTGACAATCAGACACAAGACTTTATTTTTTTTTATTTGATGTACTAGAAAGTATAAACCATTTCCTTATCACCAGAAGTTTCATAAAGCTGGACCACTGATGACAATACTTCAATCAATATTTTTAAGGACATAGTGTCCCTTGACCACATATTTGGCTTTCATTTAATTCAGGAGGTGCTGCACGTGAATACAACAGAACCATACATTAATTGCTACATTTGCAACATTTTAAAACAGATGTGCCACATCAACATGTCTGCCTTTATCTCTGCTATCCATAGAAAGAAACAGTGTAAATCAGTATCAGCAGCAATATTAAAGTATCAGGTGTTCAAGTTTTGGAATTCCCAATATTGAATATTGTACGGAACACAGACCTGACTACACCCAGATAGGAAGGGGATGTGAGACCACGAGCGAGATTAACACAAAATTCAGTGTGGTATGTACAATGAATGCATAATTCTTGTTCCCAAAGTACTGTTCATGAGAGAAATATCCGGTAGGAAGCAGATTTCAACAGGTAATGGAAAAGCAACAGATACTGCCTCTACTGAGCACTGGAATGGGCTGCCACAGGAGCTTGTGGGGGAAAGCAGTATCAACTGGTTCACAACAGGAAACACAAATTCATGGACCACAGATCCCTAACAGGACAGTAAGAGGACTGGGTGTGTTTATACACTTCACTGATCCTTGAGAGCCTAGCATAAAAAAAAGGGAAATGACTACACTTATCTACCTTCCTTGGCAAATGTACACCAAACTAGATGTGTAGTTAGTGCACGTCTCATCTGTCCCCTGGGACACCTCTACAGACAGATGTTCCTACTGACATGAGGTTTCAGCTTTGTCAACTGTGGAAGGAATTCAACTTGCCCTGGCAAACCAAGTTACATGGTTTACATGATTTTCAAACAAAATTTCTGTAAGACGATGATTAAAATGGAATTTCTAAGGCAACTGAGTCCACAAATGCAATGAAAACATTAGAAAGAGTGTTCCCTGGATTACGTACAAACAAAGCTGCATCACCTACACACTGTTGTTTTTTCTAGAGAGAAAAGAGTCTTTGCACTAATTTCCATTATTCTCTACAGTACAGAAGTAAACTCCTTGGAGAGGCTTTACAGGAGTGCCCCTAATTTGATGAGCATACTGTCACCTGAACTCTCTGTGCACAGGGTGGGCATTTCTACTTTGCTACATGTACAGCAATGATTCCATGCATGCTTACATTTCCTAAGTAAATCTTCATGAAGAATAGAGGAAGATTTAAGAAGCACAATTGTTTCACTTTTGGATACGATTCTGGAACTTGCTTTTTTCTAGCCCACGGAAAACAACTTCAAGCCTCATTTTACGCTGCTGTCACAATATTTTCAGGCTTGAGACACAAGATTTCATTAATTTTTATGCCATCAGGATCTGTTCCAATATTAAATAAAAAAATCTGAAAGCTACTCATATGAGAGGACTACTCTGAGCCAAGACTTCAGTGATTGGCTTTAGTTCATGCCTTAAAGAGAATGTCTTAAAAAAAAAAAGAGGAAACCAAAAGTCTCAAAATAAATTTAAAATAATTCAGCTTTGTCGCCTGGGTAACACTTTCCTGCTCCTTATGGAAAGGATCACTCAAAGAATCCCATATCTATGGTCCTTATCCTCTTTTACGTACATGCTTGTTCTTCAACTTGTATGCCTCAAGACTGCTGCTTGCAGTTTAAGTTAAGCAGGAAAAGCAGGATATATGCAGAGCCTTTCGAGTAACGATTTCCCAGCTGTGCTTGTCCACTCAGCCTGTGAAGACACTTGCATCGATTCCACTGGCACTTTTCAAGCCTCATACAAAGTGAAGTGAAACACAAAACTTCTGGACCTCACAAACCAGTTCTCTAGAGAGAACAGTGCCCTAAGTATGGCACAAGTCCAAAAGCAGTAGGAGAAAATCCCTCAGCCTGCTGGCTATCCTCTTGTTACTGCAGCCTGCCATGCAGTTAATATTCATCACCATATTGGTTTCTTGACAATTTATACTTAACAACAAAATCCCTGCATTGCCTCTTAAGAATCGATAGGTTATCAGGCTCTTACTTTTCAAATCTAAAATATATCAAGTAAAATTTAACATAGGGAAAGAACACATTAAAAGCAACTGGTTTATGACTTCAATAGGAATTTGCATGCTTTTTACTGCAGTGTTTACAGTCATATTTAATGGTTTAGGCAAGCTGTTCTTACACAAAGGATGCACCAGACCACTAACTCTGTTAGGGATGGATCTCCGTTTCCTCAAGTCTGAAGATCACCAGCTGAGAGGTAAAGTGGTGATCTGTTAGGCCTGTCATTCCATGAGGCTATGAACACATCAGAGAGCTGCAGCTGAGCCAACAGAATGTCATAGTTCCCTTTCCAAAATTGTAAGAAGCAATTATTCACTCCTTTTTTAGCTTTTTCCTAACCAATTTAATTTTTTTCACAATGATGGATCTTTGACTCTTTTCTTAAAAGTATTTCTCTGATTCGAGAGAATTATCTTTAATAAGATGTTTCTTATTAAACCTACTTAAATTTAACATTGTAATTAACAAAAAGTTCTTAAAAAAACCCAAAAAATTCTAATTTAAAATTTACTTTCCTTTACATGAAAAAGTCAGTAACTCTACCCTAAAATCAAATATAAAATTACTATTCCTCAAGATGATATGTTCACATAACCTTTATGGTATGTTTCATTAAATACCAATGAAATACTAAAACATCATTATGTAGTTTTTAAGCTTCATAGCAGTGGACAAGAGAAAAATTAAACCTTCATATAATTTCAAGTGTAGTCTGTAAGTATAATAGGAACCCAATCCAAAACCCAGTGGTGGAGGTCACGAGAGTCTTCCCATTAACTTCCATGTTCCTTGGACTAAGGAACCAAGATAAATATGAATCAATTGAAAGGAAGAGAAATTAAAACTTACCCATGAATTCAATTCCTAAATGGTCTGCTATACTCACGAAAGCATGTAAAAGAAAAAAAGAGAAAAGAGACAGAAACGTTAGAGTAAAATATAAACAGAACCTTGATAAGGCAGTGCTGCAGAACAGTGTGGGGTCAGGCCCATGTGTGGGTACTGGTTCAAAACAAAAGCACAACCCTGCCCCTTAAAGGCAATCCTGATGTGGGAATTCAGGGCACTCAGCTGTCACATGAAGGGATGTGTATCTGGGGAAGGACATGAATGCCTTTGTATTTGACTTTATGTTCAAGCCAGCCACCTAAAGGGATTTCATTTTCCCATCCTCCGGAAACTCCTCTCTCAACACGCTAACTACTGTCCTTAGTTAGACAAGGTTCTTTCTTTCATTTCCTCTGACAGGGATCAAACCCTAAAGACATGAATGGAAGGCTTTCACTGAGCTTGGCAGCTCTCAGCACAGCACAGCAGCCACACTCGCACCCAACGTGACTCCCATCTGCTCTCTGCTGCACAGCAGCACATCTGACTGCAGGAAAGAGCAGCCATGTTCCCAAGCTGGCCATCAGACAGACAGGATGCAATAATTTCAAGACAGCTCGAAGTCAAGCAAAAATTTTAATGCTTTTAGAATATTGACTGAATTAACCACATGGACTTCTAAACATTCCTGGACCCTTTTTTCCAATGACGAATTAGACTCCTCTAAGAACTATACAGCAAAGCTAAAAGATTTTCCAACATAAACCAACTTCACCAGTTTAATCACTTCATTTTATTGCCAACTCTGGTACCTGTATTGGGATCATGGAATATTTGAGGTTCTGTTGAAAATGCTGGGAATTGTTCACCTTCTGAACCCTTTCAATCCACCCAGGAAAAGGCATTGAGCAGCTTGCTCAGTTCACTTAGCATACAAATCTATCAAACAGTTGCTAAACTCCATATTTATTTTCATACAGAAGGCACAATATGCACTTCAAAAGCAAAGAACACAGGATGATGGTATTTGGTATAAATACCTTACTGCCATGGTGTTAGGGAAGGCACATTATCCAAGTTTAGTGATACTTAAGTGAATCTTTACTTCTGAAAAAATGTAACTCAAAATCATACATGTATCGATTCCACATAACCATCTTCTAATCTGTATCTTTGCATTCACGTACAAATATAACGTACAAACATCCCTAGCACACTTGAGAGGAATGTAAATTTCTATGAGAATATAATTTTTTACAACATGAGATCAGACATATCAAAAGTGCATCAAACATACTATATTTACAGAGATCTGTAGCTTGTTTCTTTCCCCATCTAATTTTCCCTACCTGTGAAATCTGCAATTATTATCTACATGCAATTCACACCTTTTCATCCTTCCATAAATTAGAACAAAATGCAGTTGAAAATTCCTCACTTTAAAAAATGATAGCAGAGATCAAAGCACCGTAATCTGGTCTCCAAGGAACTAAGGATATTGACACACAGGGGAAGACCATGCAATATCATCTTTTTAAGTCTGGGTAGAACAGCTGAAAAAAACAATCCTTCTTTCCTAACTTGGTTGTACACCTTCTCTACTTGTTTTCCATTTGCAGCCTGCAATTCTCCCTTTGAGTTCACCAAAATGTTTAAAAACCACTTCCTCAAAAAGTGCATACAAAATATATCTTTCTTTAAAAAGATGAAAAAAGCATTTCAGTTCATATTTGAGTAGCTTATACATAAGTGAGAATCAAGGGCATATGAAGCCTTCCTGGGAAACATGTTCAACTGGAGAGAGGGTGGAAACATGTCAGGTTATTCATTTTAGGTATCTCATGTGCCTGGAAAACAGCAACCAGCACAATATATATTGCTGACAAAGCTGATTTCCACAGATTACGATGAAAGGATGTCCAGTGGGATAAACCTTTACAGTAAAATATCCCAGCTGCCAATCATTAAGTGTGGTTCAACAAGCTGTGTGAGCAGCTACGTGGGAATAGAAAACAAGGAAATGGTCACTCTGGCAGACGCAGCACACGCTGGCACTGGTTATGACCATCACTGGGCCGCCCCTTGGCGACCAGGCCTCAGCCCAGCGAACGCTCTCGCTCGCACCGCTGCGGTGCGCATCAGCGACTCCGCAAGCTCCAGCTTTGGAGATGGGTTCGTCCCCTCTTAACAACGGCGAGAAACGCTCCCAGCAGGTCCATGTGAGAGACACGTGGCAGCAGGGAATAACCAGCAGGGCTACTGGGGGCTGTGAGCTGTGGTGGTGACCTGAGACTGAACCAAACGCTAAAACGTGAAGTATTGAGCCCGGCAAGCCAGGGTGTGAGAAAGGACTGTTCTATTGCTCTACAGCCGTGGTGCACAAATGATGAATCGTCTGCAGAGCACTTCCCTGGACACAGCAAGTGCAGGGGCAAGTAATTCACCATCGAGAAATGGACTCAGTTAAAAAAAATGCAAATGAGAGCTATAAACGTGCTGAAGCGTGGGCACTGCTCCACAAGATGGGGTCATTAACCAAATAATGCAACTGTATTTTATTTTTGTTGTTGTAGTTGCTTCTTTCTTTCTGGTATTATGTTCTTAGAAACTAAAACATTTTTCAGATAGGAAGATTATTCACTTTTATTTTTTATTTTATTAGTATTTCTGTATTTTCATGTTGATGTGGGAAAAATACTGTGCCTTATGGTCCTTGCACTATGGTAATGTGTTGCTAGTATTAAAGCCTTTTAATTTATACTGTCTAAATACATACACACCTGCAAATACTTGATAACGAGGACAAGAGAAGATAAATTTGCAGTCACTAATGGATTAATTTCTTAGTGCTCCACAAAAAAACATACTGCTTCGTGTCTGGATTGTGGTTTGCTGCAGCTCTTTTCTTAGTCATATTAACACTATGAACAGAAATATAAACTCAACATGTAAATCAACTGAAAAATCTCAGACATGAAAGAACCCATTGTAAACCTCTACAGACATTTTAATCTTTTCTAAGGACAAGTTGACTTTGGCATGAAGAAGACAGGGTTAGGAAATCAGTGCAACAGCAAAGTATTTTCCTCTGCAAATGAAATTTACGGCTTGCAATAAACCCATAAGAGTTGTTAAATTGTCCTTGGTAGATGATTGTCTTGAACACAAAATGCAACATGATAATATGCTGCAAGCTACCTTGGGACAGCTCAAGTACTCTGAACAGATTACCTGTCTGGAAGGAACAGGACTGAGTTTAACTCTTAAGTATTAGACCAATAAAACTTGGTCTGAAATAAAAAAAAATCCTTCCATCCATAAAGCAGCTAGATTAGGATACTACCTAAAGATACAAACTGCTGCTCTCTTATCCATTGTGTTTTACGATCTTTGGCAGCACGTAGTTATCAGCCTATTTGTATATCTAATGAAGTGAAAACCATAATCAGTTACAGATATATATACATATATATATATATATGAAAATATAGATTTTTTTTGTAAGTGTATTATATTTTGGTACTTCAATTTGCATGTGAGCCCAGAGAGTAACGGGACAAGAGATTTCTTTATTCAGTAGGAAGGGTTCATTGCTTCTATCTTCTCTCCTCATCGACAAACTGACCAAAGCTCTCAGAGGCTGGTTGTTTCGTTGGTTTTTTTAAATACCAAAAAGAAAAAGCAACAGCATGTATTAATGTATTTTAAAAATCTCAGTTAATAAAGACCACAAAATTTGATTCTGTTGTTTGTTTGAGAGAAATTCTAGTAATTTGTTTCTGTAATTAATTTACACAAAAGTACTCTTCAAAATGTTTGGTGGGGTTAGGAAACTGATTGAGACTGTTCAGAGGAATCAGAGACATAATATCAAAATAGTTCAACTATTGATTTTTTAAAATATCTTCATTGAAACATGACAGAAAACTCCCTCTCAAGACACGTAAAAATGGATCAAACTAAATCCTGAGAATGATCTTGAATCAACTAATACCTGGACCTTCCTTTTACCCTCTCTGATAAGGAGGACTATTAAAATTTTTCCAGATTAAAAATTTCCCTGGCAACAGGTGGGCTCTTCACTACCTGTTAACTGGTGTAATAGTAAGTATACAGAATATTTTGGTAATTTGCCCTATCTATGTTTAAACACAATAATGAAAATCATACATACACACATCCCTTGTAAGATACTTGGTCTGGTTTTGATGAAATTATAAATCACAGTTAAAGAAATGATAACAACTTAGAAAGAAAGAAGACAATAAATCTATAAAAAAAGTTCACAATCTGCTATATTCTCAGTGTAAACAATGAGAGAACATTTACATTCCCAATTTGCATAGATACAGTTAATTTTACTCTAAACCAAATTCAAGTCCTCAATCTGCAAAACTAAATATTGAAGACAAATTATAAAGGTTAATTGCTTTATCCATTTATTTGTAAAGGAAAAAAAATACAAAGGAGGGAAAAACCCCTAGGCTTGCTGTGAGTATTTGCATGGCTCTGCAGAGATTATAACATAGCCTCAGGACAGGATCCCCTCACCCACTATCAATTCCATAACAAAGGAAAACTTGAAAAACATCCATCAAAACCTCTTGTTATATAAATTACACGCATTGCTGAATAATGGAATAAACTGTTGATTTTCTTTCCCTTTGAATGACTAAAGCCTGTGGCCATGATTTTCATTTCAAAAGTGGAAAGATTGTTTCTAACTTCTGTAAATAAATAATAGCAATACTCCCATGTTCAGGTTCAAGACAACTTGGAATTTTCAAATATTTACCTCACCTGCAGCATGCAGACTCAGAGGATTAAGCTTGCCTCTTTTCTATCATTTTCAAGACCTTAAATTATCTCTGCAGCTAATAAGTTACTTCTCTTTGAGGCACTATGTTGGATATTAAGAACTTAGTCTCACCAAGCAACATAAGCAATCTCTACTGATATTCACAATATTGTAAATCAGTACTGATTAACTTTTACTACTATAGCTATAAATGCAGCAGAAGAAATAAACATGTCTAATTTCAAATCAGTGAGTAGCCTATCGATATCGTACTATTAAGCTTATATAAACACCTGAAGAATGCATTTAGGAGTTTTATCAGATTCGCACCAAAATGTTTATCAGCAGGTGTCAGACAAATGCAGTTTTACTTTTCTCTGAATAACCCATTGTTTTCAGCAGTGAGACGAGAGAACAAGTAGCCATTAGATGCTGCTCCCATATGGAGAGATATTTTTGCTGATTTTCTTAGCATTCATAAATCAACACAACTGTTCAACACACATAAGAGCTTTAATTCATCCCGGAGTAGCAGCAAGCAAACAGGATGTTCACACAGATCACTTTGTCTCCACTCAGACAACTGGGAGATGCTTTCGTATTTTATTTGCTAAAAATGTAAAGCTGTTTCTGTGAAAATCAGTAACTCCATCAAATGTAAATGAAGCTGCCTGATAGACCTCATGGCTGATGGTGACAAGGTTATTTATGAGGTTTGCTCTAAAGATATGTTGAAAATGATAAACCTGTGTGATCACTGTGAGATCAACCTCCCCCGGCACAACAAGACTGCAGTAAACATTGCACATTACAGTCTGGTTACTTGATTACTGACATTAGCATAAGCTACTATAACCAATGAGTCTGATAAATATTCCCAGAAAAACCAAGATTTCTCTGACATTATGCAGTTTTGACAGATCAGTAAATCCGCGTTAGCATTGTAATTGCAAAAACTGTCATTTTTCTTCTAAGTTCCTGTTCCTTACTGAAGCCTCTCATCTCCTGTAAAGTTTTGTTTCCCACCCTCTGCCTTTCCTGGCTCCACACACCACACTCACTTTATATTCCCATCTAAAAGACCAACCTCACAGACCAGGTTTTCTGATTGTGCTGAGGACTACACAAAGACAAAACACTGATGTAGCTACGTGACCTACTTCTACAATACTGAATTCCTTTCCTGGGCTTCCACAGCAGATACGACAATGATTGCATTTGTCCCACAGTCTCAGCTGCATGGTAGGTGTTTGCAGCACTGTCACAACTGAGGAACCACTGGGAGAACTGGGCTATGGAGGAATATATTCTTCTATCCATCTGTGTCATTTCATTAACACAGCGCTTCCTGCAGAGCCCAGACTTGTCCTGCATGAAATCCTGCTCCAGCCTCTCAAGCCTGCTCCAGGTTTGCACAGTGGCATCACGCTGCCTCTGCAGATGGACCTGCCTTTACCTGCAGGAATGCTGGCAAATGGGTTTAAATGCATTTATCTATGTTGAGCTTGGATGTTTTCAGTCATTAAGCACTTCCACTGAATTTCAGCAGCAATTGGCATGATTAGTGATGCAGAGTTCTTTGGAAATGCCAGCCTCTACATTGGCAAAACTGGTCCTTTCCCAGCTATGTTGCAATGAAGTCTCATAAAGCTAAACAGGAAGGGGAAGTGGAATCATATTTATTGTCAAAACCCAAAAGCATATTCATTACTTCCAAAACATATGGTCTGGAAAGTTTTTGGAACCACGTGTATGAATTAAATTATTTATCTTGTCATAGGTGTAAAAGATTTCACTTGACTGCAGTATTCTGCGGGAGAAACAATCCTGTTCCAGCTAAACAAGTGACACAAAATGTCTGTTAAGATGGGATAAGCCTATGAGTTTCTTAGAAAAGACTATAGGGATTTTTGCACTAGTATTTCCAAATGGGTGTTTGGTGATATGGGTCCGTAAAATATAACCAGCCTCACAGAAACATTAAATGAATTGCTAATAGCTCCCTCATCTTATGAACATATGACATTTAATAAACATTTTTCACGCTAAATGTTACTTTATTCCTTCCACAGATCATTAAGCTGTCCTCCACTTCCCTGCTACAAGAAAATGTTTCAGATGCAATCCTGTTTACTGCTCTCTAAAGGCAGAGAAAATTTCATAGGTTTTTGTCAATTTCTTAAAACTAATTACTTTCTTCAACTTCAGGACAAGGAATGTACATCATTTTGTGAAAAAGAAAATACAGCTTTATTCCCTAATGTTACAAGTAATTTAGTTCTACTGCAGTCAAAAAGCAAACAGGCAGAAGCAGAGTACAGGTACTGACACAATATTTTACAATATTAACTGAAGGTTTTAAAGGCTGTGAACTATACATCTCCAATGACAAGAAAGCTGACATATTTATTTATATCCATACATAGTTGCCTAGATAGCTGGACTGAGTTTTGCAGGAAAGAACTTGAGAGACTCAGAGATGAAGGACTCAGACCTTTCAGAAAGATGCTGTATTTTATCTGTGTTGGTTTGGGAATCTACATTTCTTTAGGAATCCACATGTCTTTAAGAATCCAATTTTGACAATAACAACTATATTTACTGTATATTTTCTTACGTTGTTTCATTTTAAATAACTTAGGATGTAGAAACAGAATTACTTGAACTTACTCCAGTTACTCTGTACATGTTTTTTGCACGTGGTGTAAGTGGCTGCATTAGTGAGCCTCATTTTCAGCAGTTCTGTATTACAGGCTCAGAAGACAATAAAAGAGCACAACGTTTCCATCATAATTTTATCAATTTTTGTGGAATTCGCTGTCTTACGGGCAAGTACTTCTGTATGTCAGGAGTCTTTCAACCCATCTTCCTGAACCATCACAAGTTTAACACAAGACCTCTGATGCTCTTCCAAATCTTACTGAGTCCTTTCTCCAGGAAACCAGGCATGGAAGTGCCTTTATGCCTCAGATCCAGCTGCAGATAAGCAATCCACAAGTGTGGGGTGCTTAAAAAGGTTTTGTTTAAAAGAGATTGTTCTCAGCTATGGAGATCTGCCCTATTTAGTGAGGGAGAAGAGCAACATCCCTCCTTTTTGTTATTCCTTTCAATTTCAATGGATACATACATGACAGCTTTAAAGACTATTGCAGTGAGCTTTATCAGAAAACACAGCCTTCGTCCAACATCTCTTATGATTCAAGGGAGGAAATACCGAATGACAGTTCACAAAACCACTCCCATTACTGTGCAATTCCCCATGCCTGCAAGATGTATAGAAGGGAACCGACCTGGGCACATCTCTCCTTTATTCAATGCTAACTCCCTCTAATAATTTTGTAACTCAACTATAGTGTTGTGGTTTCAGTTAAAAAGCTGCTGCACATTAGCTTGCTGTCACAGTGTGCAAACCATGCACATACACAGCACAGCTTGCTCTGCATTTATGCACTACGTGGTGTTAAACGTTCCAGGGACAGGAGTTCAGGTACGTATAAGTGTCAGAGAAATGACTTTTTTTGGTTTCTTTTTGTTAACTGGAAAATTTCTATCAAGGCATTTTGTGATTCCATGAAAACATTTTATTTAAAGCTGGTGAGTAAACACAGACACCTGAGGTGACTATTTTGCCGTAGTGTTTTCAGACTCATAAAAAGGCTTCTTGAAGGACAGGACACTTCAGTACTCAAATCTGAGTGCTCTCTCAAGTCACCTACCAGACGCCTTTGCCAAACTCTGTGCTTTGAGGTTGGTGCACTGTATGAGCAGTCCTATGGAAATATACTGGTAATTGTCAGCTTGTTTATGACATCAAAACCCAATCAGAAGATGGGAGCAGAAGAGCTCTGTTTTCCTCTAAGCTAAAATGCTTTCTTGGCATCTGAGGATGGTTTGTTCAAGCTAATCAGTACTAAACCAGGTCTGATGGGGAAGCACTGCGACTCAGACAAAGCTCTACGGAGCACAGAGCACTGTGTCAGAAATGCCAGACTTTGGAAGTGAGATACTGAGATGAGTTATTTGCTGAGATGCAAAAGCTACAGAGCTGAGGTATCAAGGCACCAAGGAAATGTCTCTCTTACCTGGAGCTGTAACAGTTCAAATGGTGCCACTTCTATTTGACCGTGGATGTTGGCACCCCTGTCCTGACAGCATCAGACCAGCTTGTGTTTATGACCCCACAGACAGTATCACAAATAATTTCCCATACATTTGCAGTCATGCAAATGCAATCATGGTGTTCTTCCATGCCTATCCTGCCTTGCTTATGGAAATATATTCTGCTTAGAAGTCATTAGCTAATAAGGTAAACAACCAAGTAGCAGCAAAAATGAATGGCAAGAAATTATTTTCCTCAGGGTCTGAGCATCTTTTGTAATTTTAGATGCAAGCATGAAATTTATGACTTCAGATATGTAGGAATCAATGGGAAAATTACTTCACTGCTTATCTGTTTGAATACTGTTAAGGGTTCAAATCCTTTACTACTATGACTACATTAGAACATCAACTACTATAAATACCCACAACAAAGGTGGTCTAAAACTGTTAATGTTGGGGATGAACAATATGACTCATCCATGAGATTTAGAGCAGACAGGGCTGTGATAAAAAGAATCATTAGCAGCTATCACCAGCAATAAAAAATAGCACATTAGAACAAAAGTGAATGATGTGCACACAACCCAGAATCACCTGCAGCGAGAGCAGCAAAATTAAAGCTGCTGTTTGTCCTCATTTGTATATGGTGATACAGTGCCATTAATTGTTATGAATCTAACGTGAGAATGGTGCCAAAGGGCCCCATATATAGAAATATTAAACTCATGGAGTGTAATCGCTCTCTCAGAGCCATTCAAACAAATGAATTGCCTGTGCACAGATGTAAACCAAAACCACCAGGATGGTGCCTCATGCTGCAGCACTGGCAGCGACACCCGGCCCTCAGGCCGGCTCACCACTACTGCAGCACCCCACACACAGAACAGCATGGGACAAAAAAGGAGCAAAAAACTCATTCTACGACTTTCATAAACACAAACCATTATTTAAATCTAGGCAAAGTGGCTTAGATGAACGTGCAACTTGTTAAGACTTCACAGAAGACTGAAAGAGCTACTATGGCCCGTCCCCCGCGAGACACCTCAGTGACACCTGTGCTTCAGATGATCAAAGTGCACTTGTTTTCCTTCTTCTTGTTCCATCTCCATTCCACAAACTTTAAGGTGCCTCCAAGAATTTTATAGTTCCCAATAAATCTCAGAGAACATTCTCCCATCAAAGGTCTTTTTCCTTCCAGGTTTGAGACACTTTATCTTACTCTGAATTAGGTCTTAACAGTATCAAGAAATACAATGTTTTCCTCATAAGACCTTACTACAATGGCATAAATTATTTTGACAAACAAAAACAGCACAAAAGGAAGGTCTGTATTCTTTTCCACTACAACAAACTAGATGTGTCAGCAAGCAAATTAGTTTTGTAGGATAGTCTAGAAAATGGAAATAAAATAAAATAATGTTATAACCTGCTTAAATTTGTAGATTTTTTTTTCTTTTTTTTTTTTTTTTTAATGGTTTGTTTCAAATCAGTAGGACTGGTCAGAGCAAAGCTGTGAGCTGAAGTCACAACTTTTTACTCCTCCTTTGGGCTATTTAACTTTTATAAATCATCGATATGGAAAGAAGAGCTCTCCTTTTTCATGCTTGGCTCCACCTGCGCACCTTCCTTCACAGCTTGAGCAACTCTTAAGCTCTGCAAATGGGTGAGGCAGCAGAGCAGGCACCGTGTGCTCTGTGAGAACTGACCCAGTGCAGCCACAGCTCCAGAGCAGGGCAACCACGGGCACACACACACCTGAGAGGGCAGAGAAATCCCCAGGCATGGCTAAAATACATCCAACTGTCTGTCCCTGTACTGTCCAAAGCATTTATATCTCTAAAAAGAAAACACAATCCAATATAGGAAACATCTGGGTTTTTTCTTTTCCTTATCATTGGCAGAGCCAGGGGTATGGAAATCACCCTTACATGAGAGGCAAATGAATTTTGAACCAGGGTCTGTATAAGAGAAAAACGAGTGAACGCTACTACAGCTTCAACTCACAAAGTCTTTGGATAATGTGCTACCCACATGAAATAGCGTTTCCCCCCTTAAAATGCCCTACTCTGAGAAATTACACATGTATATGGTCACAAAGTAAGAATTATTGCATCTCACATGTAAATTCCAACAAAATCTCTAGAAAACACTACTACAAGCTATTTCTAGCAGAAACAAGAGATGCTGTATTGAAAGGTAGTATCTTTTTAGTCATGAAACCAAAGGTATATGGGACCCAACAAAACGAAATGCTTTCAAATTGCAAGAGAAATATATATCAGCATTTCAGAAGGAAAGTAAAAAATCCTGCTACCTCTGAAGATTTTTATTTTATTTTTATTAGATGAAACTGCATGGTGAATTCATTCATTTAAAAATACAGTTACATTGACAACTGGGGAAAGCTCTGGGTTAAATGGACTTGCATTTTATCTGCCAACATAGCCAGCTAAATTGAGGCAAAACCTGGCAAGTGACCTCACAATTAATAAGATCATGGTTGCTGTGCTGGAATCCTCCATGAAAAATTCCATTTTTTGCAGTGGCATTACTATAGAGGAAATAGTCATAAATGTGTGAAACACACTGTAATATGTTCACAAAGCTCAATATAGTGAAGGGAAAAGAGACAAAGACACACTTCTGCTGTGATTTATACCTGAGGCTCAGAATTTCAGGTAGTGAATAAGATCAGTAGGAAGATTAACCTAAGAGATGGTGGAAAAGGTGCTGAAGTTTAGCAGCAAAATTTTCCAGTCTCTGCTCCAAACCCCACTGAAGCAGAATTGCTGCTGACCTGAGATGAAAACTATGATTTCACAGCAAGCCTTGGGAAGCTGAGTGTGCTAAACTGAGTATTATCAAATTTTTTTTAAAATTTATTTTATTTTTTCCTGTATATGGTTTCAAAATTGGGAAGTCCAGCTATCACCTCTTTTTCCTCTAGCTACACATCTATTTTACTGTTACACTGGTGGCAGGATTGTGAAGGGGATTTATAGTATCAGTAAGAAAGACAAGTCCCCTTACAATGGCAGGAAGATGCCATGCAGCCTAAGGTTGGTGTTGAGGGAGTAGATTCCGCCTGTCTCACTCTAACCAAATTCATTAATCAGATTGCTGAGGTACTTGTCTTTGAAACACGGCTGAGTCAGTAAACAGCAGAAGAAAGCATTCTAGAATATGCTTCTGATCTAAATCCTCCCTTTTCCAGAACATTTACAGAGGGGCAAATACTGCTTTTCCGAAGAGCTGCAAGGCCCTGGCGAAGTATTATCTGTATTTTGTGGGACTCCGGCTGCAGATCTTCCCAGTCAGCTGTTCCACTCACCATATTTACCAGAAGCAGTCCTTTTCCCTAAAATGCTGTACAGAATAACAATCTCATCCTGCTGCTTCCTCAGTCCATTAATTCAAATATGGTCTGAAATCTGTGTGAAACAAGGGACTGTATTGCTGCTTAAGCTGGCAACAGCAGCAGCACAAACAGGTATTTACATTTCGGAGTAGCTTTACAAAGGATCAGTAAATACCCTGGCATCAATACAAAAAGTATTTCCTACTTTGCTATAAAACCATTACCTCGACCAAGTATGCAGATAAAAATAAAGTTTTTTTTCTCCAGACACGTTTGTGAAGAATTCAGTAGCTTGTAATATCAGAGAACATTGTCAGCAGCAGCAGCACTGTTCCCTCAAAGGAAAACAGTTGTCCATTGCAAACTGTTGTTCCCTCCTTTATTCTGCAGCTGTGCACTGCATATAACTAACTTTCAAGAATATTTTAAGCTGAAAAACCAGCTGTCTCTATTTTTCATTTGCCAAATGTCCTTCCCATTGAGGATTAGAGATTTTCTTCCCTTAAATGAAACAGGAAAGACAGCCTAACACATGATTAAAAACATGCTTAGGCACATAAATACCTTTGTAAAATACCTCAATACCTTTACATTTGTAAAACAAAGTTGAAGTCACTTTCAAACTTGAAACCAGTCCTCTTAGATTCATACCTCTTAAGTGCTCTTGAAAATTTCATTTCTTTGGGGTGACATCTAGATCGTGGGGACAAGTGATTCCTGCACTGAGCCTCTTATTCACACTTTCAGCCAGACTGCAGCAGGAGCACCTGCACGTAGCTATCGGTGCAAGGAAGAACAGCCATGCATGAATTATCACTGTCTAGGAACACCTCGTGCTCTTGCAGCTGGTTCTTCCCCGACATCGCAGTTCCTGCTCCTGCCAGGTAGTTCAGGTCAGCTTTCAGACACCTACATTTGTTCTGAAACATCCATTTTGCTGAGATGTCTACTCCTACTTCTGCCAAACAGCTGCGTTAGCAAAAAGCTCGCAGGGCACCAACAGCTGGAGTCTCTGCTCACACGGGGGAAATTTCTTTGGAGATCCAGCAACTGCAGAAAGCAAAAGGCAGCTCATCTGAGCCCCCTGTACTATCATACTGTGCTAGCCAGCTGAGGTCTTAAACCCATCTTAAGCTCCAAGATGCAGAACCTGATTTTTCTAATGTGTAAGAATTTTCTTTTGGTTTTCAGTCTAAATTCATACTGCACCAACTTAAACCCATTCGTTCTTGCACAAACATTATCTTTCAGCTTCAATCATCTTTATATTTCCTTTATATTTATCCACTTGGCGTATTTATAGATCCAATGACACCTCTGACATATTTCCCAGGTCATCATTCTATGCAGCTGCAATTTCCTGACAGGCCTTGGAACATCTATCAATTATTGTACTGGATCAGCAATACTTCACTCAAACAATGGCATTCAAATACTTAAAAAAAAAAAAAAGCTGATCACTGCTTCCACCACCACTTCCTACATTCCTATAAAATATAGCATATTAGAAGAGCAAAAAAATATATCATGCACCTATTGGTGCTGTCAGAATCACCAGAAATAAAACAAAAAACCCCATCCATTAAGCAACATCAAGGAGGTAAAAAGCTATGGCTAAAGCCTTGGAGTCAGAGTCCTCATGGGAGAGAAGAACACAAGATCTGCCCTCAAAGTGCAAGTTCACCCAAACAAATACATCGAGGACTGTGCTCGTCCCACTGCCAGTCCAGCTGTGAGAAAACTGCCAAAAGGAAACCCGAGATTTTCCTGAAATCCCTTTTGCCTATGAAGGAAATTTCTGCCCCATTAACTAGATTTTTAATTATAAACCAGAGAGAATGTAATAGAGAAAATGTGTTCCTGTCATATTTGTGTGACAACGTACAGATAAATCAAAATGGTTCAAGATCTAACTCTTTTCTATAACCAAGTTCTGCACTAAGGAACAACTTTTAGAATAAAAATATTTTGGATTTAGAAATGAATATAAGATTCAAGACAGAGAAGACTGCATTTCTAAAAGCAACTTTTAAAAAACCACGTTGAGGTAATTACAGGTTATGTACACACATAGTCATACAAGAAATGCAGTCCTATGCTGTGCTTTTCTCTGTCTTTTGTGTAGGTGTTTAATACTGCTGCACAGACATTGTAACATAAATACTTTTTTCTTTCTTTTTTTTTTTTTTTTTTAATATTTTTGCTAATGCTGTTTAAATGGCTTGGACAATAGAAACTTTGATGTCTCGTTGACTTCTCTTTCCTGTTCAGTCTGCAATTGCAGCAAGTTTAAATATATGCAGAGTAATTACATTGGAGTTGGTAAACACTTGCCTAGAAACTGTCACAGTACCTGAAGAAATGCTTGCTGAAGAATTAATGAGAGTTAAGGCCTGCAACACGAACCTTCTTTCTGGAAGATAATCTCAGTCAGTGGTAGAGCCATACATGAGTCTCTAATAAGTGTCTGAGGACAGACAGAGATGACAAATGCCAGGAAAAAAAGGCACACGGCTCTAGTCTGCCTGACTTGAAGTCAGCGTCACTGTGATGGAGTCTGATAAGCTGCTCTGCAACTGCACATTTTCATTTTCTTACAGTCCATTAGGCTGCTTTTAACAAAATTAAACACACTGCAAGGCAAAATAACCAAGTAAACCAAAACAAAACACATTGTTTATAAACATTTTCTTAAGAAATTGCCGTTTTGAGGACAAATGTTTCTCTCTTGAGAAAACTAGAGATCATTCTTCTCAGTTTTGCCCTTTGGACATCCTGAGAACTGGGACGAGGGAGAGCAGGGTATTTTCTGTGAAATGCATTCACCAAAAATACATCCCATCTAACTGGACACTACTAAATAAAATCCTTGTAGACTACAAGGGAAAACTAATCATAACAATAATAACAGAAATCAAACTCCACCATGATGAGCAAGACAAATTAGATTAATTAGCATACATACCAGCTAAGTTAATGTTACAGGATGCTACAGCTTTGTATCCCATTCACTGCTTTTCCTAGGTTGTGGTAATTTCTGCTTTCTCTGCCCATGGCCATTAAATTCAGCCTGCTCTCTCTTAGTGTTCCTTCTCCTGTTTATTTCTGTGGGAACCCCCCCACACCGGAATGTGGCTTCCCATTTTTTTACCCATGCTAGCAAGAGAAAGGTGGCAGTGGCATTTTAAGCGCCTGCAGAAGTTTCAGTGCCAGGATGCTCTGCTCTGCCATGAACTCCCTCCTGTTTCAAGGGGGAACAGCAAACACGTTAAACATGAGAACGGACACCAGACCTTGTGCCTGGCCTGGTCAGCACTGTCCCACTCTCACTTGGAATGCTAAGAAGTCAAAACTAGAAGACACTCAGCAATGAGCAGCAGAAGGTGCTGGTACCAGCAGATAAAATGCATCCCATTTGTGCGTGCTGGTCCTTCACTTGAAGGGAATGTTTAACGTAGCTGGAAAAGATGCTACTTGTGATGGAAAGGTAAAATCCTTGCAGTCATTCTGGATTGCAGTTTACTTTACATTTAACAATGGTGTATTTTAGTGCATTTTCATCTTAGAAAAAGAGGCTGACTGCTTCTATTTTTTTCTCAAGTTATGCCATGAAGAAATATAATTTGCCTTTTAATAGAAATGTCAAGGACCCATTCCCTCCAATTTACTATATAGATTTTTAAATCCCATATAAAAATGTTATAAGTTTAATTGGAAACGACAGCATGACAGCATAATTTTATACAACTGCTTACAATTATTACAATAGCAGCTTCCACAGAGCTCTCAGTGATTTTTCAAGAGCATTTACAAGCATAAAGTATGCATTAGAAAAAAAAAATAGTAATTTGCTACAGCTGTGCAAAGTGTATTAAGGAAATCAATCAGCAGTGACACAGATATTTAGAAATGAGAGATATTTTGCCCATCTGAGAGCACAACTGTAACATTTGGTGATGTTAATAGGTTTTTTTAAAATGGCCAGATTAAATAAAGCATTATATTTTAGCTCAGATTTATGGCACATTAAAAAAAGGCAGACAAATGGGTTAGAAAACTATTCTGGTTGTTTTTTCACTTAAGGGGAGCTTGAGATCAATATGACAGAGTATGAGCCTAGGAAAAAATGATGACAAAGGGCACCTCTCTGGTAGCCTTAGTGCTGGAGTTGTGAACAACTTCCTTCTGTTCAGACAAGAGAATTTGCTCCTTCTTTTGCAACCATAACTGCATCAAAGATATCCAAGTATTGCCAGCTTGTTTTCCTAACTGCTGATTTCACAGAGTGTTCAGTTTTGGCTAAGCCCTTGGGTCAGAACTAATGTTATTATTATATGTAACAGACACAAAGCCTTTATCAGATGATGCAGAACGGAGACTTACATGGAAGACTAGAAATCCAAGCAAACTTATTTTCTACAGGGCATGCTGAATATGGATACTGAAAGGAGCTTTGAGAGCATAAGGGCAATAAGAGAACAGAATACTTTGCTTAATTAGATAATAATGAAAAAAAGCTTATTAGAGAAGTTTAACACACTCACAGAGAAGTTTACAGAAGGCAGCAACCCAGTTCTTTTCCTGAAGTGAATTTATGGTGATAAAAGTTCTGCAGATGCATTATGCTCTAGATTTATTCTTTATTTACTTTTGAAGATACTCTCATGGGCCAAAATATCCTTTCTGACCTTGAACTTTGTGCTTTTGTCATCAGATTTCTCACGCACTCAAAACCAGATCAGAATAATGCAATAAGGTAGGACCGTGAAGAAACTGGGCTGTGAGTAATACATGAAAATTATGCTGAAAAGGGACCTGTGAGAGTTAATGGGAGGAACATGGACAAAATTGCTTTTCTTCTTTAGGGAGAGGGGCAGGCATAGCAGTATTTGTACAAGCAGGCAAATTAATTGGCTTTTGCTGAGCTCTATGCTGCTGCAGCTAAGCTGCTTCCACAACCTGACCTACATAATTTCAAATTTGCTTGGGTATTTCCTCATTCAGCCACAGGACAGCCCAGCACACAGAGAAATGCAGAAAAGATCTTGGAAAGTCATACAGCCTTGTATGAAATAAATTTCTCATGAGAAAATTAAAACTTCATAAAATATCGTTGCTGCACAAAATTAATCAGTCAAATCAGAAATTGTTAGGTTAAAACCCATATAATGCAGTCAGAAAACTGGTATAGTAATTTAAAAGTATTGTCAATGGCAATTAGCAATAAGCGTCTAAGTTATGGGACACTCCATACCCAAGTGCTTTGCAGCAACACTTACATTTATACAGTGACAGCCCCTGTTTTCTCTACTGTACTCATTTCTCAGTCTCCTAATTTTCCTCAAACTAGAAAAAGCCTGTAAGTTACTCTGCCATATGGAACATACAAGTTTATTTTACAGATCCTCTACTCTAAAAAAGGCCAGAAAGCAGCTACCACGATAGGTTTGATAGAAAAGAAGTCCCATGCAAGCAGAATTTCTAGATAGGGTTGGTTGAGCTCTGGGCTCTGTCACATTTGTAGGATTTGCACTCAGAAACACTCTTAGTGCACACAGGTAACTTAAGGACAGATTCCAGGAAAATTCTGTGTAGTTTTCGGGGTCAAATGGTCCTCCACAACCCTGAGTAGATCTATAAAATCTTCCAGTAACAGTCCCTCTTCTTGTGCCAACCAGATGCTGGGAAGGCAATCAGATACAAACAGCTGCTCTCTCACCAAGTATTTTTCAACTTCCCTTCTATCCATCACCAGCTTTCCAGTCCAATGTTTGTTCTCAGACATCCTGTCCGCTACCGAGGTAACCAAACCACAGCAAAATACACTGAAATTACCACTTGGGATTCAAAAGAGAGAGAAACACCTCTCAAGCTCTAAAACTATATACAAAAATGTACAGCAGCCATTAATTTATTTCTGAGTGTTTCAGAGGCATTAAGAAGTTAATTTTCACACAGTCCAAGTATAATTTAAAAAAATTACTTAAGACATATAAGAGCCTAAATAACAATAAATATCCACAGGTGCCAAAACTCCTCTAATAATTTTACACTTTGTCTTTACTTTTTCCTTTTGCATATGAGATTTTGCATTCTTACAGAGCAGATGTATTGTTCTACATTCAAATAGTGGTGCAGCTGCTACTACCTAAGGTTTGAGAGATTTATGGATAATAACACAAGTGCAAAATAAAAGAGTAAATTCGGATGCATATCAAACAGAAGCTGCATCAGTCAATCAAACTGCTGGACAACAGATTCAAGTCTACAGACAAATGTGAAACAAAATAAAATTCCTCAGTCAGACCAACTTCCTGAGAAAAATTCATTACGTATTTCCCAGTACTGACATGGATAAAGCAGTACTTTTCTCCTTGAACCAACGCATGCCACAGAATTTGTTTTCTAAGCCAACACGTGTTAAAGCAGAAGAGAACAGCCGTTCTTCTGAATTGCTATCAATAAAAAAGTAGCAACCATATCAGTCAGCTTGTGTAACAACAAAAACCAGGTATGTATCAATGTCAAGATCTTAGCACATCCCACCCTGCACACAAAACATCCTCAGTTCATATGCGCAGTCACTGTTGCAGGATGCACACACGGCTGCTTCCCAGTCACTTCACTTATTCTGACATCTAATTTTTACAGTGTAAATACAGCGAAAGCACCTCTGTATATGCCTTTTTGTCATGAACAACAGACCAAAATAATGGACCAAAGCAGTCCCACTCAAACCTGACAACTTCATGCAGTTGCTTTTCAGTCTTTATCAACCAAAGCCACTGAAATAAAAATAATGGCATAGAGGAGCACTCTGAATTGAATTCTTCACTGTAAACCTGTACCAAAAGCCAGCCTTGCCTGAACACAGCTCTCATTAACAACTCTGGCAGAAAATGGCATTTTGAGTTTAACATGCACCAAGGAGGAGCAGATATAAATCAGGGCACCCTGTGGTCGACACCTAGAGATTAACTTTCCAGTGCATTGATCAAAGCAGCTGTGTCTATTCTAACTTCTCTTTCACTTCTAGCTTTTCATGGCCAGCAATTTAAGATACTGAGCAATCTCAGAGCATCCCAAAGTCCCTCTTCAGCAATGTGCCTGACCCCAGAGCCAGATCCTGCCCGTGAGCCCGAGGCAGCAATAGCAGACAGGGCACTGCGGACTCGAATGCCAAGTTCGTTCACATCCGTCACACTGAGAATGACTTTCCACCTGCTCCTCCTCGCCTCCTACCCCTGCTGCTCCATTGTCTCACCCAACTAAACCCCCTCAAAACTCATCTGAAAATTTAGTGTTTTTCTTGTATTCCCCGACTTAGTTTTGTGGTTTTTTGAGGCAACCATGTACCGCTGAAATATTTATCTACTCCTACCACATATCATCTGCTGGTAAGGGATTTTGTGTAAAGAATAAAATAGGATGTGGTTAAGCAGTAATATTAATTCGTTCTCTGATCACATATTTTTCCAAACTCCCTCCTCCTGGAGAATCTCTTAGCTAATGCCGAGTACACAGCCACATTTACTACTTTTTAAACTTTACTATCGCTCTTGGCAATAATATTTCCTGTGCTGCTGCTCTTTCTTCTGCTCAGACAGGCCATCTGCCATCCTGCTCTCCAAACTATTTGTCAGCTTCAGTCTCTGTAGGCACTGAAGGATATTACAGGCAGGAATTACTTTCCTATTGTTCTTCCTGTATTTTGGGTTGAGGACAATACTATATTGCAACGAGACACTGACTGTAGAGAAAAAGCAAAAGCCCTCAGCAGCTCGGACAGAAGGCACATGCCGTACATTTTCAATGTGCACTTCTTATCCCTTACAACAAAATTATTTGAATTCTCCTCTGGCAATCAACTTTAAACGGTTTTCAGCACATGTAGATGTTAGGCAAAGGATTCCAAGTTACACACGTTAGGTTTTCTCCCTAAAACTGACTCATTTTCGTTAAGCAAAACATACCCATTTTTTCAGGGAAGAACGTGTAGATGATACTCAGATTAATCAAACTATAGAATCCTTGGAGTGATTTTAATGCAGTAATTCTAAGGATTGATGCTCTGACAGGCAACTTGTCAGCCAACAAAAGGTTATTGAAAGTAATGCACATTGTAAAGATGTGCTGTGACTACTAAAAATTTTGGTTTATGTCAGCACATACATACTAGATGTTAGAAGGAACATTTATATATACAAGATCAAAATGGGAAGAACTCAAGAGTCTGGTTGTTCCAAACCACTTGATTTAGGGTCATGACTGGAAGGCAGGGAACATCAAGCCTCTTTTAACACCTTTTAATTAAACATGATTAATTATTATTTTAAGATTTGAATAAGTCTCATTCTCATTTTAGGAAATCTCATTTTGACTTTAAGCTTAAGGAATTTTAATTTTCAAGACAAACTCAGCTAGGAAGCTAAAACATACAGGAGACTTCCCAAGTCTTATTCTGGGCAAGCAAAGGCTCATTTAGAATACATTTTAGCAAGTCTCTTCACCTGACCAAAAACTGATTACACAGTACACAGAAAAAAACTTCAAAACAACAATAAAAAAACCTCCCAGAAAGTCAGAATTGTTTTTTTTTTTTTAGGTCTCACCCATGTTGTCCATCTTGATGGTGCTATGCAGCAGGGGAGTGTAGAAAGAACTGGATATTTGAGCAACATAAGAGGTTAACTATTAGCACTCTGCCGAGTTTCAGAAAGAGCCTTTGATTTTCTAAGTACTGAGCACTATTGACCCAAGAGGCAGACTGCTGATGTTGCATTATTCCATTCACTTGAGATATACCTGAGCATCCTAAATTAAAACCTGAGCAAGGTCTATCTCAACCTAACCCAAGACTAAATATATATATAAACAGTCTAAATTTTTATATATATGTAAAAGTTTTCTTGTCATCTTCCTTTTCTTTTTTCGTTTTCTCTCATGATTTAAAAAAAAAAAAAAAAAAAAAAAAAAATTTTTTTTATTTGTTGTACTTTCCCACAAACCTTNGTTTTTGTTTTTTCTTATACTTTAAAAAAAAAAAAAAAAAAAAAAAAAAATTCATTTTCATATGTGCTGAATTCCAGCAGTCAGCTTCATGATGCTTCCAAGTTACTGAGTTCAGCAGAGCATCTCAGGATTTGTGATGTCTTGCCAACACAGCAGGGTTGATGCTCTCAGTGCAGATCTGCCCTAGCAGAGACTGAATAATTTCCCTCTACTAAGGAGCAGATAGACATTGAGCAGCTATGACTTTGAGTCTTCCTCAGGTCGTCTTATTGGAGCTTCCTAAATAGTTGGAAGACTTCATCTTCTCTACGTATCACCTTATAACATCTAAATTTGGCTTTTGCTTAATTTGCCATATTCTAATTAGCCTCTGATGGAGCAGGAAAACACACCTCACACATTTACTCCACAGGAAAGTTAAGGTTATCTTTATTCATACATCTGCAGGGTGGTATGAAAAATCAGGTAGAGCCTTTGCCGCTTTCACAAGAACTTCTGGCAAGAGCTTTCTGACCAATGCAGGATTGAGGAAAGCAGAAGTCCCGGAGGGAGAAATAAGTTACCCTGAATGTACCTTCAAAGGCACAGAAAGCTCATAAAACAAGAACCAACTGAAATGGGTCACGATCTCCACAAGCAGATGCATCTCTATATTTAGCAACCACTACCACAGTTGTTGACACCTCAAGGAAGTGTCCTTAACACCACCCCAACTGGGCCCAACTTGTTATCTCCTCCTTACAAGCTCGTGTAGCAACACTGCCCCTTAGAACCACAGAATCACCAAATCATTTCATTTGGAAAAGACCTTTAAGACCGAGTCCGACCACTAACCCAATACTATCAACCCCACTGCTACACTGTGTCCCCAGGTGCCACATCCAGATGTCTTTTTAATACCTCCAGGGATGGTGACTCCACTACTTCCCTGGACAGCCTGCTCCAGTGCCTAACAACCCTTCTGGTGAAGAGATTTTTCCTAATATCCAACCTAAACCTCCCCTGTTGGAACTAAGGCCTTTTCCTCTTGTCCTGTCACTTGTTATTTGGAAGAAAAGACCAGCCTCCACCTGCCTACAGCCTCCTTTCAGGGAGTAGAGAATGATAAGGTCTCTCCTGAGCTCCCTTTTCTCCAGGCTTTAGTCACCAAGTTTCCAATGCCTAAAAAATGAATAGTAAATTACTGAGAATGGCCTTGGTAAGTAGCATTTTTACTTGGAGTTTTCCAGACATCTACACATACGCTCAACCCAGTTTCTTCTGAAATAAGTAATCTTTTCTCCAGAAGTGTGCAGATTGTATTTTAAGGCTTTAAAAGCATTTAAATCTTTGAATATTTAGAGAACGCTAAACAAATCCTGACCACAAGGGTTGCTTAAAACGTGGAGACTAATAAAGACAGCAAATTAATATGGTGTTAATAGGAGACCAAACTTCCAAAGACAGCTCGATCAGACTGGAACACAAAGTCTTTACAAAAGCAAAAATACCTTTTGCTCTTATATATATTAACATATATACATATTTATAATTACAACTGGTAATCTCCACAGAACAACGAGCTCCTTCAAGAGGACACTCTTCCCCCGTCAGTGCACTGCATTGTCTGCCAGCTGCAGATGGAGCCATTCAGGGACAGCTCCTCCATCAGCAGAAGCCAGGCTCCTACATTACAGCTGCTCAGCTTCTAGAAAAAGTCTTTTCAGAAGGACTCATTAAATCCAGAGTTAAAATGCAGTAGGTCATCTCATTATCAAGAAAACGGCAAATTTGTGATGTAAACCACAAATAAACACAAATAATTCAGTTAGATGCTTCCAATCTGCTCAGTATCTTTTATTTGAGTATTTATCTTGAGAAACGATATCCATCAGTATAGTTTTTTTCAGGATCAAGGCCTAAGTCAGTATCTTACATTTTGTAAACTCTAGCACCTTCTATAATATAGATGAGCATTAAGGCAAAATTCTGTGTTGTGCTCTCACTAGGGTATGGCTACATTGTAAAAATACACATTTTACTATAGCAGAGATTTCAGGTTTACCAACTCATCACTAGAACCAGCTGGGGAATAGCAGAAAAGGCTTCAACTTTCTCTTCCAGGAAAAAAATCTACAACCACGACCCCAAAAAAAGACACTGACTGACCTACTCCCTTTTCTGTGCTGTGATCCAGGCATTCACCTGCAAGAGAGCTAAATCAGGTCAAGGACTTGAACCTCTGTTTCACCTGTCATGGACAAGTATTCTGTTCTCTGCTAATTTTGGGCCTCTTTCCCATACCAGATAAGAAGTATTTCCTTTTGAACTTGAAAAAGCTTTCCCAATAGAAACATTGTCGAGACACATAACAGTCTGTGTTGAAAATGCAACGTTTTTTGCAAGAAAAATTCAGTTTTACTAAAAGCAAACAAAGCAAGAATCCAAGTTAGATTTAGATGCTGCTTTTCACAAACAGCCTACACAGGGAATATTTTCTTCTTATAAGCATCAGGTATTAACCTCTCTCTGTATCTTCAGAGAAAATTGGAGCCAACTCCTTTGGAAACAAAATGAAATGTGGACATCTATTCATTGTAAACATTTAAAGAACATTGTGGATACTAAATTAAACTGCAAATTATATTTTTTATTTCATTATGGAACAAAAGTAAAAATTTTAGACAAGGAAGAAAGGGAAGTCTAAATGAGACAGACCAGACAGCCTGTGAAAAGTAATTTGTGACTAAGGCAGTCATCTGGAAGACTGGAAACAGAGGACTCAAATCTTGGTGTCAGAGAGGGAGTAAAGGCCACATACAGGGACAATGTGGGAAAGAATCACAGCAAAAGCATGTGGCAAATATTGGCTGGTAGCAAAGACTTGCAGAAAGAGAAGACTCACTAACAGAAACATAATTCAGATGCTGAAGGAAAAAGCCCCTCACAAAAGGGGAAAGAAATAAAGTAGATATGCTGGGATAGAAGGTAAAATATTAAAAAAAAAAAAAACCCAAACAAACTGGTATCTTAGCAGCATATGTAGTACACTCACATCTTTTCCTCTTGTTAACTCAGCTGAGATGTCAAAGTGGTTGAGGAATACCATCAAGGTCAAAGAGCAGAATTGCTTGAAGAAGGGCAATGGGTAATGACAGGCTGTTACATTCACTCATTCCTGTTTCAGTACTGTTTTCTTCATACTACCATCCTGGATTGTCAAATCTGTTATTCAGGCTGTGTACAGAAGTCACAAGAGAAACTTTCTGTTTCCCAGGCCCCTTTTTAACTGGTGACTGTTGATGACAGCAAACAATTGGACTTTTTCTCTACAGCAAACAGGTACTTGCAGTGAGAGCAAAGAGCCAGGAGCCCTGGGAGCAGGGTGCTCTCTGAAAAGGCTGGAAGGTAATCTGGTCCTCACAACACAGTCTCAAACAAGAACTGCCTGTTCGAGTCTGCTCTTTGGTTTGCTTCTGGGACAACACTGATCTGGTTTGTCTTTAAGAAATTCCTGCCATGATCAAATTTATCACTGAAGAAAATGAATACTCATGAATGCTCATGGCTGGCAATTTTGACTCCCTAATGGTCAATGCAAAACCCACTAGAAAATAGTAGTCATACACAGCATGAAAGTCACATGAGGACAATGCAACCTTGAAGTTAATTCATTAACAAATGTTCACCAGTCCCAGTGAGACCAAGATTCTATCATTTGATCTTTCTGATCTAGGAAATAATAATTACATAAATTGCTGGGTTTGCACAGTAAAATTTTAACCAGAAGTGGCTGTTCCCTGTTGCTAAATATAAGTGCTTTATGTTAGGCCTAAGAAATGAGCCTGGAAATGCCTTCAGGAGTCTCAGTAGTATTTTTACTCCTAGCAAAAGATTACAACTTTGATGTGGTCATCAAACTCATAGTAACACTGACCCTTAATGTTTTCAGTAAGATTGCCATTCTCGTAAGCAGGTATGTACATATACACATTGCCCTCACAGAATCCGGTCTTCAAAGCAACATAGAGCACTCACTACTTTAATTTTGAACTATACTTGTTCCAGGTTTTCCTTCATAAGCAGAAATTGTTCAAATTAGCTCAATCAACACCGGTAGAAGCTCCAAGCGAAGTGAAAAGTCTAACAACAATTGCCTTAATAAGCAGCCTTGAGTAAGGACTTATTGCAAAGAGTGAAGATCAGCTAAGAGCACAGAGGCTCTTCTGAGGGCATTCATTTTAGGAAGATGATCAGCACACTCAGCAGAAGTCGTCTTGGAGGAAACTTTAGCTCTCATGGATGAACCTTAATGGTTTTACTCTCAAGACAGTGGGTGTGTGCTGGACTGATCCTGAGCTTTGAGCTTGTGCAGTGCAGAATTTGTCTTCCTACTGTTTGCTACTTACAGTCAAAAAACTGTACTCTGGACAGGACAAATCACAGTATCAGGAACCCCACAACACCAGGATATACCTGACCCCACACTACTGCATTTTTTACTAGAATCCTTTTAATGCAGAACCACTCATAGGAGATGACAACACATTCAGTTCAGACTTAGATTTAACACAGACAGATACATTCAAAGGCATAAGATTAACTGCCAGTAAGAGAAACCCATCTCTTTTCTCCATGTGTCCATACTAGCTCCTGCAACTGGCAATGACATCTTAAAGAAACCTATACCATGCCATTTCAACCAATCATGAAGAATTTAACATCAGAAGTGTGATATAAAGTGAAAAAGTATTGCTAAAGTAAGATCCTCTTGGACAACTGAGTAGCTAATTTACAAAGACAAGAACTCAATGAAATGAATGCTTTTCAGCTAAATTACAATCATGTTTTGTGCAATTTTCTTATATGTCATCTTGATGCCTTAGGTTCTAGCTTTTATATTTTTAAATCCTGTACTGCTTAGTGTGTAACTGTGAAGTTTCTTGTAGCCTGTTGGCCGCTGCTCCCTTATGCCAGATAGACATAACAAAGCCTCTCTGAGCTTGTTGTTCAAGGACACTTAGGCTGTCCTAGGCCCAAAAGGTGTAAACCAGGGCCTCTGGAGAGATAGGGAAATCGAAAAAATTACATCATTAGCTAAAGTTTTAATTGGTGAATTTATGCTGATATGCAGATGAAGCAAACCTATAACGTGTGAAGAACTCGTGACTCGTCGTTCATCTTGGGGTCCATCTTTGATGTAGCCTTTGGCTCCCCAGGGTGCACCTTTGAAGGCCTTTCAAATAAATATCCACCTTTATTCCCTTACTCCTGTCTAGTCTCTGTTTCTAGGTAGCCCCTCAAGGCATCAATCTCATGATGGCCCATCTTTGCTTATACTTTTCTCCCTGAGCATGAAGAACTACGGTCACTGGACTGCTGAATTTTCCTCTTAGGAGGTCTGAAAATGTGATCTGACAAGTCAGTGATTGACTGCACCTTGTCCATCCAGGTAAAATCAGGGAAGTCCTTCTGAAAGACTGTGGGAGATTGACAACAACAGCAACACGCTGTCAGCAGAAGAGTGCACAAGTCAGAAAGTTAAGTTACTTAGGGCAACAGGCAAAATTAGAGACTTCCAGGGTGTCACAGAGCATAGACTTCAACTATATTTATACTTGCAGCTTCCCAGACACAAAATGGCCAACAGCAGATTTAGGAAATCCTAATGTGTTTGTAAGAGGAATGGGAGGAGTTTCTGTTTTAGAGGCTCATCACTTCAGAAGGTGCTTGTTTCGAGAGAGCGCTGCACCGCCTCTCACGGAGGCCCCGGGATGTTCCCGGCTCGCGGCAGACCGGGACAGCGATTCCCAGCCCCGGCCCTTAGGTAACACTGTAACCTCCAAATTCACAGCCATCTGCTGGCGCTCCTGCGTAACGAGCCCCAGCCGAGTGATTCTACCATCAGATGGTAAACCTCCCTAAAATACAAGTGCAAAAATCACTACGCAAAGACCTAGAAATTCTTTAACTAGACACAAGTCCTGAATTTCACAGATGAATGGTAGTTCAGAAAGGCAGCCTTCAAACTCCTCTGTCTGAGGTGGCTTTCATCCCCTTCTTGATTTCTAGCAACTACGGCTTACAGAAAGACAGGCTGATGAAAACTACTTGTTGGCTGGGATTTGCATTGCTAGAGATCTCATTTTCTTTCTTCCTTGGGATTTGTACTGACTCCAAATAAAATGAATTGTTCAATTTCATTATTATCCTTCCACATACAGGCAATTTGTAAAGAGGAAGGAAGGAAACAAATGGTTTTGAGGTTTGTTTAGAGGTTTCTTCCCTGCTGTCAAAGATACTGCATTTGCCTGATTCCAGCTTCTTTGTAAGAATGTCTACAGAGATGCAGCCTTCACAAGCTGAATTCCAGAAGACCACCTATGGCCTAAAAGCCATGGCAAAACCAGACATAACTGAACGCTTCAAATGAAAAGTTTTGAAAATAAAACAAAGTAGAGTAACCAGATGCCAATACAGTCTTGTTTTCCAGAAGAGATGAACAGAGAAGAGTAAGGAACTAACGTTCCTTTAAAACTAATAAAAGGATTTTGGTCAAATTCAGATTGAATTTTTGTGGTTTTTCCAAATAAACTTGTATGACTTTTTATTTCAACGTTATTTTAGCTAATTCCTAAATAAAGATCTATATGAACTTAGTAAAGGCCAACATGTAATTTAAAATTGAAATATTAAATGGAAATAAATTGTAACCCCACTACGAATATTTCCAGAAAGAAAGCCAGAAGGTGTGGGGAGTAGTTGTGCAAACCCATTGCTGTTTTTTTTTTTCTTTCTAAAAGGATTGGTAATTCAAAGAAAGCAGAGAAAAACCATCTCTGTTATTGCACACAAAAGTAATGAAAGCAATTCAACTTAATGCTATTTGGAAACACCTACACACAAGTGGGCTTTTTTTTTTGCTGCTGTTTTGACTTGAGAAGAGCAACACAAACTTAGAAGACTAGAATGAATTCACAATACGCTCCCCCTCCATTAGAAAAATGAGGATTCCCAGTATCCTTGTGATTTCTAAAATCTATTTTGCAGTATTGACAGAGAAAAAAAGAAATAAAAAAATACTCAAAAATATCTATACTGCACCTTCTGTACAAGTCACTGTTAGCTTATCCATAGAATCAAATATTATTAGGTGTTTCCTATGAATTCAAATTTTGCTTTTAAGATTGTAAGAAATAACATTATCAAAACTGTTACTGATTTTCTTTGTCCATGGCATTAGTGGCAAATTTGTGACTTTAGTTAATCTCTCTTCAACTTTAATGTTTCAGTACATTCTGATAACGAACACATTCGCACTTCCAGTTATCACTGGTGAACACTTTAGTAAAACTTTGGTAATGTCAGACTGCTGGTTTGGAGCACTTCATTCCAGTTCTGCAGAATAAAACCTAAGTTCTTATTTTAAAGAAAAGATAACAAAACCAACAACAAAACAAATCAAGAAGTTTCATACTATTCACAGAAAGCCAAATTTACGGTTTCCATACAACTCAAATTTGAAAACACATCATCTTTTATTGATCATATCCCGAGGTCTCTAGACATTTGATCAAAGAGGAGTGAAAACATGTCCCTCATTGTCCCAGGGATATATTTTCTTTCTTATTTTACCTTTCTGATGTTTTGTATTCCTCAGCCTGTCTCTTATTTGAGGCTTCTTTTCTCACCTATAGTTAAACTCATTAAAGCTTCTGGAGAGACTCTGTTGCTTTTCTCCTTTATTACTCTTTCAATTAAGGCAATTCCTTCCTTTCAATCCATTAATGCATCAGGCCTAATCTAGTTTAATTTGTGATGCATTTGAACTGGAGGAACTCTGGTTATACATCTTCATAAAGAGGCTGTAGCTGAGAGAAATGTCAGATTCACTTGATGGAAGCTAACACATCTTCTACTGACTTGTCATTTTCAGGGACTTCCCTTGACCGTAGTCACCACATCTTTAGCTCTTAAAACCTAATTTTACAAGCCAATAAAATATCACCTTTTGATTATTTCATTTTCGTAAAAGCTTAATATCCTAGAGCAACATTAATATTTTTCAGTGTGTGAACAGACAGGTGGTGTGGCACTCTGCCATTAGTTTGACAAAATAGCATAAAATGACAGCCACTATAAAAGAACCTTCATCTACAACTGCTCCCTTCATATGCTTTTTCTGAATAAAAAAGTCTTGAACAGATGAAATAATTAATGCAGAAGGGCTTAAAAACCTTTTCTTTTTAAGAAAAATTAAGCCACAAAATTCAGACTTAGATGTACATTTCAAAAGTTCTTTCTAGGATTAAATAAGTCCCATGTTAAGTCTGTTTAAGAAGGACTTGTCCTCCACAAAACTCAGATGCCCACCTCTGAGTAATCTTCCACTCCTAACTGCCCCTATTCACATGCAACCTTTGAAGTCTTTCCAACAGCACAATCTTATTCTCTCCATGCCTTCTAGAACTCAAAAAAGGAGAAAAAAATAAAAATTCAGAAGGAATACTGAGAAATTCAGAAAGGTTTAGTAGAGTTGACACAAAAATTATTCGGGCCCTAGAAAATCAATCATTCAGTAAGGGGCACAAGTTTCATTTTATGTATTCAAATTATTTGAAAATATATTTTAGATATATTTTGCAGTCGTGATGCTCTTTATCCTCTATTTAATAAGAGCCCCTTTGCAAAACACCTTTGTGGTGTCCAGTGCAGGAGCACAGATTTCCAAGCCAGCTCTGCTTAAGGCAGGAGGCAGAACTTCCTGAGTTCTCCAGACTCCTCTTTCAACTTAAATTATCCTATGATCTTACATATACAAAACTAGATGTGGGGGAATAAAAAATAAAATAAAATGCCTATCATTTATGCGGGTTTTTTGGGGGAGCTTTTTTTTTTTTTTTCCCCCCAGGATGTTAGTAGGGGTCATGGGGCTTTGAATACATTTTTGGGAAAACATTTTTTCATTTGTAACCTATCTATAGCTGTTTTACTCATCTACAGTCCCAGTCTTCCAGAAGAGGGAGTTTGATCCTTCGCTACAGAACGAGGTAATCTAAGAATGAGCAACTGCAGGTTCCAGATATGACACTTGCAGGTTTCTCTTTGATGAAATTCAAGGAGAAACACGTGTGCCATGCTGTCACAGGTTAAAGTGTTACAAGATCACAGACTATAGCTCACTCAGTAGGAAGAAGACTTTTGACATTTGAAAAAGCCAGTTTAACAAACCTGAAGCATAACAACAGGGAAACCAAGTGAACAAAAATCAAAGTTGAAATGAAGCATTTTAATGAAGCACAAAATTGACACACTTTGGCATAAGTTTTGTCTGGAAGCTGAAAAGTATTGAAATCCTCAGAACAAGGATGATAAACAAACCCTGTTTCTGGTGGCTGGTTCACACTGATTACAAGTGGCTTACGAGTGAAGTATGATCAGATTACACAAGAAATTATGGGATGGGGTTGACTGCAACAGCAGGAGCATGGCCTGGTAACCTATAAGCTTTCCATCCCATTTTTATTCTTCTAGAAAAAAATACGTTTATTCTGAAAAAGGACTGGATAACCTTCCCAGTATTTGATAGGGGATCCCTCTTTACTCAAGCTTCTGAGTCAAATGGGACAACTTAAATGTTAATATGATAAACACAAAATTAATACTGAACATTATAAAATTCAAATACACATTTTACATAGAAAAGAAGGTTTCAATGCTAAGAACAAAATACTTGAAGGTGAAATTGAGCAATTTGGTAAAATGAGGTAATATGATAATGTTCACCACTTTGGAATATGCCTACAGAACAATCAAAGCTTTAAAGGCTTTACTTTGCCTCAGCATAAAAGCAGATTGAAAGAAATATTGGCAGCCTACATACAACTTACCTTTCAAGACTCATTGGGCCAGGCAGGTCTGCTCCAGAAGACTATAAAGGATAGTACAGGAGCACATTTCTACCAATTATGTTGTATTTAAGTTCCCAATCCTACAGATATACATAGGGCTACACAAAAATTTCTTGTGCATGGAGTTATATAAGGTTGTACTTAAAATGTTGAAAATGTAAGTGTTCTACCATTGCCACCAGCTGTATTTATAGAGGAGTTAGCCCAGACAAAGAAAGCTGAAGTAACATTCCAGATATACTCCTGTCCTTTCCTTCCAGCCTGTGACTGCTGTTCCTGCTCTTTTTGTCCCGTTATTATTTCATCCATGTGATGGGGAAGATGACAGAGAGTGTGTTCAGGGACTTCTCCTGCACAGTATTAGCACAGCTGACAGATTTCTTCCTCTTGATGGAGACTGTGAGCCTGGGTTGCTTTGCCACGCAGCCTTTTCCCTTACTGGCAACATTATTAATTTTGTTAGATTCCCATGTGCCTGAGGCTCCCATGGTTTAGGCAAGTTTCTCTCATATTCCAAGATTACCAAACTTCTCAAACTACTTGTGTTAGGATTGTTTTGGATTCTTTTTTAACAACTTTCTCTTTTAGCCAGAAAACTTTTTAAAGAGTAGAGATATTAAGGGAAGTGGAAGCTGTTAACACCTGTGATGCTTAAAGGTCCAGTCAAAGAGCCTGTGCCTGGAGTGTTTTGACATTGTTCTGTGTGTGTGGCATATTTGTTTCTCTTAGGGCTTTAATCCTAACTTTGAGCTGAAGGAAGGTAGCAGGTGGCAGATCTGACTGCAAGAAGCCATGGATGCCAATTCAGGAACTCTGAAACACCATCAGGTAGTTTCAAGAGGTTTCCCAAAAACAGAATCCTGAATACCTTAACCAGTTTGTTCAATTAAACTGCATGTACATGATCTAGCATGCATTAATCCATATTGAGTATTACGTAATTTGTATTCATCTCTGTGATGTAAAATCAAGACCTGCCTAACATACATCTAGAATAAGATAAGCTGGTGTTAAAAATATTGCAGAGCCATAACACACTATTTTTCACTATGCAAATAATATGCATACACTAGCTACGCTGAACAAGCTTGGTTTCTTTTAGCAGGCTATTTAAAATAAAACAACAACAAAAGAAAACAAGAACGAAAAAAATCAAGATGCTTTAGCACATGTAAGTAACAATTTTATAACAAAATCATTGCTATTTCCCAAGTGACTGGTGCAGATTCACATCACAGTCATGACAAGTGTAGATTCTGAAAATGCAACCTGTGGTATCACAGGCAAGGTAAGATAAAAACATTGCTTCAGTGTTTCATACATGCAAACTTCAAGAAAGCTAAATGTTAGCAGATGTGTCATCAGCAGCATATTCACTATCAGGAACACCCTAAGCAATCCCATAAAACTCAAATGAGCTGGACTTGGTCATAAAGCTTGACTGACACAAGCCAGTGCTGGCTACGTGTGGCCCAGACAAAAGAGCCTCCATATAATTTTTCAGCTTTTGGAAATAAAGCCTTTCATTTAAAAAATGGCTTCTTTCTGAAGCCACCTCAAAATTCACTCTTCAGCCATTCTCTTTCTAATCCAAACACATTCAACCACAAACCTAAGTTTTGGCAGTGCAAACCCAGAGCCTTTGAAGATGATAATATTGTGCTTGACTACTGTATCGAATACTTTTTACACTCCTCAGGTTATGAAAATAACAAACATTTCTGTCCCTGGGTGCTACTTATCAGCATGATATTTATTTTTTTTTCTCTCCAGAAGGAAGATAACTATGTTACTGATGTAACTCCTGAACAAAATATTGTCCCTGTCCAGCTGCAGCAGAAAGTTCAATTATCTTCCTTTCAGGCTCGACATGCTTAGAACAAGTGCATGTGCACACACTTACATGGAGATACATCACATTATGCCAACACACAGAAATGGACCTGAACAGAAGCTTTTCCTCTTTTGAAAACAGACAAGGATCAAATACAAGTTAAATTTCCAAACTGACTAGGAAAGTACCTAACTCATGTTAACCTTTTTCACTCATATCAAAAGAGAGGCTCCTCTTGGGCCATAAGTGTGTCCAGTGGATCCATGTCAGTGTCAAGCCAAAGCCCCCTTTTCTTACATACTCTAAATAATATAATTTTGAAAGAAAACCTCAATAAAATAAATAGTTTTTGTTGTCAGAAGGTGTAAAAAGGATGTTTCAGCAGAACTTAGCTCACTGAGCAGGATCAGGTGGCTGAAAAACACTCTGGAAACAATACAGCCAGAACCCAACCGGAGTAAGCATCTCCTAATAAAGAGAAGCAAGTCTGTGGAACCAACACAAAGAAAGAAACAACAATACTGCCTGCACTAGAGAAACAGCCTGGGGATTTTGGTCTTCTTAGACGCAGCTTAATCTGGGAGCCTTTTCAGGGCTTTGTGTTGTATCTGCAATCTGTTGGATTTTGCCTCTACTCTTGAGGGAGTAAAGCCAGAGTGTCCCCTGTGAAAATCAGGTCAGACAGGTACCACCATATCCTGTTGATAATCAACTGTCCTTTCCCACAATTTTAGAATACAAACTACTTTTTTTCTTTGACACATACGCAGCTTCTACACTGACACATGCACATAAAACTTGGCTGAGGTAAAATCTGCCTATTCATTACAAGCTCTGCATTTTACCATTAAAGGTCAAGCTAAGGAGAAAACAAACCAAACACAAAGCAAACTGTAATGGGAGCTCCACAACACAGAGAACTACAAAGCAACAGGTGCCTTTTAGAAATGGGTTTTCACATGGAAAAGCACAAGAAAATAAATAAAAAAGCACAAAGACTAGAAAAACAAGCATTGTTCTTCAAAAAACAAAACAACTCAAATCTAATTTTAAAGAGCACACAAAACCAGAAGATTTAATATGTTACAGTTTCCAGGTAAATGAACAAAACTAAGAAATTGGATATGACCCTTTGTTGTATGTCACTTCATTTAAAATTTAAGATAAACATAATTACTTAGTAAATGGATTCACCTTCAATAAATTCGTCTTGGATAATACTTTTGACATAGATTATTAGTCAAGAGAATTTAGAAAGGGAAACAGTGGAGTAAGAGAAGATATATGCAGACATTATTCTGACATATACTGGCCAGTGAAATAGAAAGTTACTTTGTCTCCACATTACTACCTGAAAGTAAACCTTTATTACTTATTATTGATGCAAACAGACAACAAATCACTTGTCAAAGTGAAAAGTAATTACGCATCATGTAAACAGATATAAAGTATTTCCAAGGAGATTATAATCTCTTCAGTGCCACACAACGTGCATTTATTTTCTTCTGAAGGAACCACTTTGCACTCTGTACTGGGTTTCCTTTTAGATTATGCAACTTTATTTGTCGTTGAGTCAAAAGTGGAGCAACGCAAATGTTTTGGCTCTAAGCAGGGACAGTATTATTCCAAATCACAAGGAATCAAGTCCCCTGATGGACTGCCCTGCTGGAGCAGCACATGTTTTATAAGAACAGAGACTGGATGATGGTTTTACCCTACCAACAAGAGCCTCGCTGTTCTTTACCCACAGCTGCAGCGGCCTATAGCATGGACTGTCTGACTACAGGCAAAGGGTCATCTCACATGGCAAGAGCAGCCTCCAGCATGGATTAAAAATATAAGAAAAACATTTGACGTACTTGGATCTGACAAGATTGAGTCGGTTTTCGGCAAAAATTGGTCACAGCGGACTCCTTGGTAGCCCTCTTTGCACCTGAGAAAAAGGGGATAAATGACAAACATACGCATGCGGTAGTAAAAGGTTAATTTTAAGGTACCAAATCAACCGACATTTTCCCTGCCAACACTGCGAGGGACTCGCATGTCTACAATATGCAAGTTATTTCTACTATATTGTGAGCAGGGTTATTACTGAAACACAACGGAACTAGGTAAAATAATTCGTATTTCAAAAAAATTCCCCTCAAACCTTTTGATTATTTTAGAAACTATGAAAATAAACATTGTTTCAGCATAAGCATTCTTTTAAATATCAATTCAGTGAAACAAAAATCAAAGAAAAATTCTCTATGGAATACACATATTTGCAATAAAATAAACTCTTTAGGTAACACAACACTTTATAAAGCTTCCATACTGCACAAACCATGAGACAGACAACTTATCTTTGGCTGTCTGAAAAAGCAGGGAATAGTCAGCTAGCCATTAATTTTAATACCAGTTTATACTGTGCTTAAAAGATAAAATGATAAGACAACATCAGGCATTGTTTGCAAGCGGGAAGTTTTAGGCGTCTGTGAGATTAGATTTTAAAGCGTATAAACCAGAACACCCTCCTGCCTCAACAAACAAGAACTGGCTTTGACTGAGATTGTAATACTATTATTTATCTTGAAGCCTTACTTTGAAGAAATTCCATTTACTGCTTTCGAGCTGTTCTCTGAAGTCTCATTTCAACTAAGTGTATCAGAATCAGATCTTTAATTATTTATTCGTCAAGCAGTTTTTCAGAGGAAAGTGATGGACACTTTAATTATAAATGATAGCAAGAGGGATTCCTTATCTCCCAAAGCTCTTGCACATCACATAAGCAATATGCTCAAATCAGCATCACCACCTTTCATTAGGGTTGACAACAGCAGCTTGAATGATGTGATAACGTCAGGAGAAGAAGTTATCTGCTCCTTCACAATATTTTACTCAAGCTTCCTCTAAATGTTGCCTTTTAATATGCTTTTGGTTTAATAAATTAATGGTTCAATGAGAAGTGCATCTCACCAGCACTGATTCAGGGATTAGTAAGAACGTTTGTGAGCAAATATGTGAATTATGTTCCCATTAGACCCAAAAATGTAGTAAAAATCTACTGTAAGAAAAAGATTTAAACCCCCATACACATATTATTTCAAAACCCTCCTTTTGGCCTTTCTCCCTGATGGATATGAGGTACTGCTTTGGAGATCAGCTTCCTCCCAGTACTTGCCTATCTATAAAATAACTGACTTGAAAAAACTGTTCAGGTTTTATTTCATTCAGGTCCCATTACAGTGGTCATAAGTTATCAGTCAAGGAAAAAACGTTCTATTAATTAAAATTGCCCACTAGTCAGAAAAACTGAAGAAGTCCACAAATACTCGGACACCGCTGCATGCAACTTTTGCCTCCGACTCTGAAACATCAGAAGCTGCCTCACATCAAACAGAAACTCTTCCCAGTCTTGAGAGGGATTGGCAGACCTCATACCAAACTTCAAGTACAACCTACACAGGTGCGGATTCTTGCCTTTCTATGAGCATTTTCTAGTAACTTCTGGACACACATTTCCACCTGCCTTGGTTATAAATACCCTATTTACAGACTTAAAATCCTCTGTCCTAAAGTGTTTTTCATAAAAGCATGTGAGGATACAGTCACAGAGTGGTACCTCCTGGAAGAGCTGTACCAAGTGCTCATCAGTGTCTGTGGACATTTTAACTTACCTGGACCTCTGATAAACGTGCCACAAGGGGAATGTGTTTCTTTCAAAATTTAGTAAAGAGGTGGATGATATATCGAAGAATAATCTTTTAATGTAGTACCATAACTTTACACTCAGGTAATACCTATTATGGTGGGGCTGCACCTTGAATCCTGTGTCCATTTCTGGGGCCCTCAATGCAAACAGGACACTGAGGTGCTGGAGCGAGTCCAAAGAACAGCAACAGAGCTGGTGAAAGGAGTGGAGCACAAAAGTCTTATGAGGAGTGGCTGAGGAACTGGGGTGGTTTAGCCTGGAGAAAAGGAGGCTCAGGAGACACCTTACTGCTCTCTACAATTCCCTGAAAGGAGGGTGTAGTGAGATGGGGGTTGGTCTCTTCTCCCAGGTAACAAGTGACAGGATGAGGGGAAATGGCCTCAAATTGCACCAGGAAAGGTTTAGATTGGGTATTAGGAAAAAATTCTTCACTGAAACGGTGGTAAGGCATTGGAACAGTCTGCCCTGGCAAGTGGTGGAGTCACCATCCCTGGAGGCATTTAAAAGCCGTGTAGATGTGGTGCTTAGGGACAGGGTTTAGACATGGATTTGGGTTAACAGTTGGACCTACTGATCCTAAAAGGCTTTTTCAACCTCAGTGATTCTATGACTTAAAGGCCAAACATAGCTTGGTTTTTCTAACTGCATTAAGTTTTTCAGCAAAGTTAAAAACTAAGTCTTCTAGCTCCCTTAACAAATTCTTTTTTAAATCCATGAAAGCAAGTAATAGCAACAACTGCTCTGCCATTACGACACCCGAGTTCAAACTTTTGCAGTTAAGTCACGTGAAAGAGAAGCCTTGCAGAATATACATTTGACAGTTATAATGCTACAATATGATAAAAGTTGATCGTGTTGTGGCATCCCATAATCTTAGCTAAAGCATCTGCCATCTATCCTAAATAGGCAGATGTGATATGCACACATGCTGCTAATTGGTAGCACACCTCTACGGAAGAAAGCACAAGAACCCACTGCAGAAAACCCTATTAAAACAGCACTGTTGTGACACAAAGAGAAGTTCAGGAAAGTCCAAATGAGGTCACTCAATATCGCCATATGCAGTGTGAATGATCACATACATATTTATGGATGCATTAAAAAAGCCATGCGTTGTCAGAGAAACCTTGAGAAATGCTTAGGTGCAGCTGATGGTTTCAGAAATGATCGCTTGATTCTGAGACAAACAAATGTTTAATAGAGATACCGTAAAAAAAGGAAAAAATCGAAAAAAAATGAACCTGGATAAGACACTGCTTGTAGTGAAGCAAAAGCTCTGATCTGCATGTGCAGCAAAGGCTGGAAAGGACAGCTTAAGATCCATCCCAGCACCAGGAATGGCTCCTCTGCTGAAGCACTGCACTGTATGAGCAGGCTTGGGCTTAAGTGCAGACCATGGCAAAGGGGTCTAAAAATGGTGCTAATTACAGCCTCTTTGCAAAACAAACATGGAAATGAAATTCTGTATTTTGCATTCAGATTTTCACCAAAATGACTGTGTCTATCTAGGCTCTAGACCAAAAATACCAACAGGATTGTACGAATAGAATTATTTAAATCCTTCTGATTAAATAGTATGAAAAGAGAATCCCAGGTAAAGCTAATCTGCATCTGACAAAATGCTTGCAAACAGAATATCCCTAAATTATTAAGTGCTAAATTCAGCTAAGATTCTTTTATCATGTGTTCTTCACATCTTCTTTTGGTAATGTAATTTCCCAGATGATTTTTTTAAGGTCACCAGTAACAAACTACATTGTGCACTGCACTTCGTGAAGTCAGCCACAATGACCTCTGTGTGAAAACACACACGCAGAAACACATCTCTCATTCCTCGTGAGACAGCTTTTTTTCCTTCCCACTTAAGCACATTTGCACCTAAGTACTAAAAAGTAAGTAGAGTATGAGACTTTTCTCATCCTTTCATTCTTTTTGTTAACGTTAAATAGTACTAATACATGTAGGTTCTATTCAAAGAGATCACAGACACCTTCGGTGGACATTTTCCAGAACTGTTTCTCGTACAAGCTTATAGAGCCTAGGGAGATTTCAAATAGATGACTGTGTCACTTGTAAGATTAACACAGCACTCCAAGGATTGGATACATTAGAAAAAGTAAAGTGAATGGGGGTGAGGGTGGGGCAAATTTCACAATAAGCAAAGATGAAGAATAAAATATATTTAAGTCAGCAGACGGGGAAGAAAGAGAACCTACTTAGAAGACTTATGGTAGGACACAACATTTATGACCAAGAAGTCATTACCACCACAATTTACATATTCCCCAAACACTGCTATGTGGAGCTCCACATATCTATTAAGCCTAAATACCTAGTTCTCAAGGGACAGCAAGGTACAGAACAGAGGAGAGAGAGTGGCACCAGCAAACTGCAGAGGCTACGAAAGATGACAACGCTATGAATCCCCATCCCTTTCCTCCTTCCCTGGGATATCCATCCGTCTGAAATGGAAGCAATTCTCCTTCTTCCCCAAGCGTGGTGATCATGTTGCCTCCGACCATGTGAAGAAGTATGCAGAAAATAGTTTCTCTGTGCAAAGTCCAGAATTTGGCAAACAAAATATATGAGTTCATCTCAAATGAAAATTTTGAAAATGACATTTGGCATCTCAAGGACAGACTACAGCAGAAGAGAAAGCTGTAGGACTATTCATCAGGAAAACAAGCATGTCCTAGGCCAAAGGTGATTTGTGACATTAAAAAAAAAAAAATCTTAGTAGTGCAGTGCCCAAAAGATTAACTTATATGAACCCATAATCTGATTCTAGTCTCATAAACAGGAGTAATCCAATTTGAAAGATGGAATTAATAGTACCTATGAAAAATGAAATTTAATTTTTGCAGTGAATCCAAATCAACACACATTTCCTTCCCCTTGTAAAACTGCAAATTGGCAGTCCCAAAGATGATATTAATTAGAATGATCCATCTCAGTGGATCAGTTGCAAATTATTTTCTCCTGACACCATTAGATCTACTGTACTAACATTCAGATGCCAATAAGAGAACATACTGCAGCACTTATTTATTCTCTAAGACAGAAATCCAAGATCACGATAAAGAAATGTTCTCATGGTCTGTAAATTTTGATCAAGTATTTCTTTTCATACAGAGAATGCAATACTCTTTTTCCTTTTTCAGAGAGTCAGTTATACAATAGCAAGCCATGACATTATATAGGCCATTGAGCTGTCCCAGAATCCAGCCTGTAAAAATACGCTGTAAACAATGAAAAATAATTCCATTGCTCTGCAGATAAGCTAAATATAGATTTCTGTGCCTGCAACGAGAGTGACCTTAACTGGAATACACAGAAATTTATATTTATTATTGGCATTGTTATTAGGTAAAGATTTTATTCACAAGGGAAGAAAAATTAATCTTAACAGTGAGGGTCAGACAGGATATCTTGTCATTTAACACATGCAGCCAGTCTAAGCAGAATACAGGCTTCCTTGGGTCCACAGATCAGGCCACCAGATCACAAGTGAGAACACTGTGCTCAAAGCCAGAGAGAAAACGAACCCTTCATAAAAATCAGTAGCTTGCAGTCTGCTGGTCAGGCACCCACCTGAGGCGTGAGATTCACATTCCATTTCTGGTGTGAAAATGAAGCATTAGAGACTCGAAACCAGGTTTTCTACATTGCAGAGATGTCCTGATCATTTGAGTATTCTCTATCCTGAGAAGGACTGCTCCTTTCTCAAAGTTCTACCCCTATGGTCCATGTTATGCACAAAATATAACCTACTAACTAAAATTAAACTAAATTCAATATAAAGACATAAAAATACACTAAATTAAAGTCAAATGAATGCAGAGCATTAAATAGAACAAACAGGGGATTCAATAAGGAACTGGCTAAAGACACACTACTTCTTGAACATACCCATGAATCCCTTCAGATGGGAAGGCCGGAACAATCCAGGACACTCACTCTCCTCCTATTTTCCTTTTTTTCCCTCTTTCAAAAAAGTTAATCTTAAATAATCCCCACAACAGAGAGGCTACTTAGTCTATAATAAAGTTTTCATACTAGGGTTTGAACATACTTTATTTTGTTAAGACCTTGCAATCTATTATGTGATTGAATTAAGATATGTATCTGCCTTTTCTTTTTCTTTTCTTAAAGAAATAGCACAATTCTTACAGAACAGACTGAATTAACTTTAAGAAGAAACCCAAAAAACCCACTCGTCCGTCAGTTTTCTTTAAAAATGTTGTAACTGTTAAAAATAAGTAGAGCAAGTAACCAGAAAGGAAATTATGCTGAAAAGGCAGACAAAGAATAGTAAAAAAAGGAGGTTTTTACATTATTTTCTGTAGAACCAGGCCAGCTGAAACCCTCTAACATCATAGAGAAATTATAGTCAGACTTTTTAAAAATCGTATTTGTGATTGGTATAATCCACCATGTTTTTCAGTATGTAAATTGTCAGTGCAGCTCTCTGAGGCAGGGAAGTACTGTTATTCTCTTGGTGTAAATGGCATAAAGATTGGAGGTCACAGCTACAAAACCTTGAGACATTGCCCAGATTTAGATAATAAAACTTTCAGCTAATTTGTTGACTCCAGTGTTTCAGGATCCTTAGCCTTGGAGAAACTAAATGGAGACACTTTAGTAAATCCTCTGTAGGAAGCACTGAACTAAATGAGGCTTTTAGCATTTAAAAAGGAGTTATGTGGATTTGACTTAAATGCCTCATCCATAATTATGCTGGAACTACTGAATTATCATTCCTCTCCTGATATAGGTGGTTTGCCTTCTTTGTCTTTCCTAAAAGGTAGGTCATAAAAAGAAATAAAAATTAACAAGATGTGTTAGTAAAGCCATTCAAGCCATCCATACCTATGACAGCACCTGAACTAATGATAATTTCCCTTCCCTCAACAACAGACCAATTTTCTTTAATTTGAAGGTATTCCCTTAAAAAAAAAAAAAAAAAAAAAAAGAAGTTTCATATTCTTAATCAATGCACATAGCCTAAGCAGGATTATTACATAATGGTTCCAAGACTACTGAATTCACTTAAAATTCAGGTTAGGCTTTGTATCCAAAGATGTATAAATATATTATTGATAGTTACTTTGTGTCAAATGTATTTGTGGCATGTCCACACGTACATAAACATTTCACACTAATACACAGGCTTTATGCTTTTCAAGGGATAAGAATTGCCTTTGCCATCTGCCTTAATCTCCTTAACAACAAACTTTCGTCTGCAAACCACAAAATGCATTAGAAATTGCCTGTATCATCTAATAAACCAAATGTTTAACCAACTAACTGAGCAATCATTTCTTTGCTATTTTGAATTTAACCAACCAGAAAAACTGAAAAGCTTTGATTAGGTTTTTCCATAAGATACCTCTGTGATCAATGATTTACTATGGATGATAAATGAATATAGTCTTTCATTATGTATGGCATTCATCAGCTACGAGAAAGATTTTGAATAAATGGAAAGTGATTTCATACCATATTCAAAGCCTCACACAGCTAAGGCACAGATGAAAGCCACATTCAATACCTGAAAAAACAAATGAAAACGAGACCCTTGCTTTACATTATGCCTGCCCAAGATTACCATCTTTATAAATAAAAAACCTTCAAAACTCTTCTTGAAAACATGGACTTAGGTAGACAAAAATACCTAAGAAATCAATAAAAAAGGACTAAAAGATGTAAGATTTATATTTGCTATCAGGGTGTTTGGTGCCCTTCAAGAGGCCATTTGTTAAAGATGGCAACTATGACAACAAATGAGGTAACTGTAGGGAGAGGTGCAAACTCACTCCTAAGTGGCTTAACAGGTTTGCTGGATGTGTCTCTTCCCACTTTCCTCCCCACAAATATTAAAAGCCCAACATTAAAATCTTTTGCTTCCAGCTACTTAATAAAAGCAACAGCTCTGGACTTTTTCCAAAAGCTGTCAAATACATATTTTACTTTATTACATTGAATATATCCCAATTCAAAAGTAAGAGCAAAAAATACTCAGAGAAATTTTTTTTTTGTTTTGTTTCAAGCCCAAGCTAGAAGTACAATGGATCCTTTGCTTATCATGAAAAAGACATGCAAGATTTCCAACCTGGCCGTGCAGAATCAAGACCATTTTTCAAACTGCAGCAAAACTTTCTAGTATTTTTGTTGACAAAATTTAAAATACACACAGGAATTCAGATACTTGTCAGGTAATAATATCTACATTGAATACTGCTTGTCACAGACTCCCTTCCTAAAAAGCTCAAGGTCACATCAAGCCAGTGTTTATCTACAGAGACAGAGTGCCTCTGCCAGGAACTCAAAACCCCTCAGTAATTCAGTGAGCTATTTGCTTTCCACCTGTTTTTATACCTGGTTTGAAAAAAAATTATTTAAGCCACTCAGAGATGTCACTTAAAATATCCTTAACTACTACCTGATGGTCCACACAAACGATGCCCTCTGACTTTATGGCAGGAGACAAACATGCCTCTGCTACTGTATTTATATGATCTGCACACGTCACATTTTAGAGATAGGAACAATTTGACATGCAGTGCAATTGCCTACCAAAGGTCAAATACAGGAACATTTTCCAGAATAACCCTTCCTCAGCATATTAAATATAATTTAGAACCCAGAGAAAAAGTAGTTTTAAAATTCAAACAAGCCACTCTCTGGAGATCTATGAAGTTGCTGACTAAAAAACTAAAAATCTTTAAAGTTGCCCTATTAAACAAAGTTTTAGTCTTGTGTAGAGTATTTTTTTTTTTTTTCTGAAGAGAAAGCTCTATGTATTGTAATGATATGTATCAGTATGTAGATTTAGCCTTCTGAGTAAGTTTCTTGTTTGAGTTAAAAGAACTCACACCATAAAAAAGACCTAAGGAGTCAAGTGTTTTTGTCCACAAGTTATTAATGCAACTTAATAAAGTGCCACCGGCCAAAGTATTTGTAATTCAGAAGGGTTTGGATGAGCATGTTTCAGACTACAGAGAGTGTATTAGCTGCAGGAAATACCCCTTGACTACAGATGGTACCTGACCTATCAGTGACATTATTATTTATTTGTGGAAAATGGAAACTTTTTTCCAATGGAAAACTAGGAACATGGTTATTTTCTATATGAGAGAAAATTATGTATAGAAAAGAACAGCATTCACAAAAGACCCTACTGCAGTTGAGAGAACATCTCTTCTCAATACTTTTTTTAAAAGTAGGCAGTTGCATGAGAGCCACCCATGCTCTGCCACCACCTGCCAAGCCCAACAAAAAAGAAAACTGTGAGAACTGGAATATTATGAAATAATGGTAACTCCAATAGGTAGCACAGATCTGACACGCTTGCTGCCAGAACATACTGGTCACACATACAAGACTCTTGCCTGATTCCATTTTCAAAATAATGGCAGCAGAAAGCAACAGTCAGGAAAGTCATTATATCCCATTTAGGATCATTTTGTGGATTAGAAGTAGTCTCTGACAAGATGTCCCTATGAAACTTGAGGAATACATTTGCTTCTCTTGAATTCCTAATCATAAATCAACTGAACAGAACTCAGCTATGTGGTCCTGATAATTCTCTTCTGAATTCAGGTGAAAGAAAGGCAGCACAGTTCACATTGCCTGCAGACAGTGCTACCAAATCCTTCCCATCACATACACACAAAAGGAGCAGAACAGGTCATTCTGATTGTATTCATTCTTATTTCAAAGGAGCTAATTTCTAAAGACTAAAACCTTTAGGAGGAAGAAAGCAGAGGTTGCCTGCTCAGCAACTCTGCTCCAGGAGCCACCTCACTCTCCTCCTGTGTGACCTTCAGCTTGTTACTGAACAGCATCATTCCTCCCAGTGCTGCTGGAAGAGCAGCATCGTAAGATCGGCACAGCATTCCTGGGGCTGGAATTTTGTGGGGTGAAATTATCAAAAGACATGCAATAATGGTGGCAGTGTAAACACTAGAGCCATTCGGGTAATAAAATAAATACACCTTCGTCATTTTCTGCAGAAAGCAGAAATCATGTATTGTCAAGCTCACTTATTATGTTTTTCTTCAGAGAAAAAATATTGAGAATTTTTATAAAATGAAGCTATGTTAATGAAACATGCATTAGACACTGATTACAAGGAAAATTAGGATATTCTAATTTTCTTTTTTAGATTGAGCTTCTAAAATATTAATATACCAAGTAACAACAAAGCAAATCTTGGCATTTCTATCCACTGTCATGCAGGATACAAGCCCCCTTCTAGAAACAGAATATAAAGGCTCCTTGTGTTTTGGAGCACAGAACAGAAATGTGCTGGCTTTGGCTGGAGTAGAGTTCATCTTCTTCATAGTAGCTGCCACAGAGCCACATGTTGGATTTGTGCTGGAAGCAGTGTTGATAACACGGGATGTTTTCCTTACTGCTGAGCAGTGTTTGCACAGATTCAGGGCCTTTTCTGCTTCTTGCACTGTCCCACCACTGAGGAGGCTGGGGGTGCACAAGGAGCTGGGAGAGGACACAGCCAGGACAGCTGACCCCAACTGACCTAAGTGACATCCCATAGCAGACAGTGTCATGCTCAGCAATACAAAAAAGCCGGGAGAAGAAGAAGGAAGAGGGTGACATTCGGAGCGATGATGTTTGTCTTCCCCAGCAATCATTACATGTGATGGAGCCATCTCCTGCTGGGGGTGCCTGAACACCTGCCAGACAATGGCAAGTGGTGAATTCATTCCTTGTTTTGCTTTGCTCACGTGCACAGCTTTTGCTTTCCCTATTCAATTGTCTTTTTTCCCCACCCACAAGTTTTCTCCCTCTTACTCTTTCAAGTCTCATCCCATCACTGGGAAACAAGGAGCAAGCAGTTGTGTGGTGCAACAGTCTGGGGTTGAACCATGACAAACAAGAAGGGAGGAAAGCCTTGTGTCAGTGACCTCTGAGGCTGGATGGTGGATATCAGCCAAATCACAGACTTGCCAAGGCCAGGATGGGTACATTATCCAAGACATGCTCAGCTTCCCCACTTCAGCTTCAAGAGTTTTACTATTTTTCCTCCTTTGTTAGGGCCTTAACGCTAGTAGTGCCAGAGAGATTCAGAGGCAAGACTCTGCAAGTTGGTGTGGAGCAAGTCTGCAGAGAACAGGGGCAGCTGGAAGAAACCTGGTCTCTGCTACACCTTGTATTTTCCCACCAGGGCAGACAAGGAGGAAAGTACTCAGCAAACCAGAAGAACTTTCAGGGCTGCCTCTGGAACAGAGCATCCCAACAAGAGACCTGAAAACAGCACAGGCAGGGGCTCCTGAAGGTACAATTGCCAGCTGAGTGCCCAAAAAGCACTTTGAAACTGACAGTTCTGCATTTGACCTAGTCTTCAACTTGCCAAAGAGACAGCACTAGTGTCTTTATGACTTACAGATTAGATATATTTCACTGTCAGACAAACCACTGACTACTCACTTCAGTCTCATCCCTCTACCTCTCTTGATACCTTGTTCAATTCTCTAAACATCTCAGAAACTACAGGTTTTGTTGTTTCAGTATGATGTTATAGTAGCCTATTCAAATACTGCTTATATTGTGGCACAGAGGCAGATAGCTCAACAGAGGTTACTACTCACAAATTCACTGAGCTTTTTGGTAAAATTTGGCAGCCCAAGGCGTGTTCCAGGATGCAGCAGTTATTAGCATTAACTGAGATAGCTAATCTAAGGTTACCTTGGACATTTCTTCATTCCCTTTGTTACAGACTATTCTAAATAAAATACCACCACCCTTCATATCTTCACACCATTGTTATTTACGAGTATTTCTCTCCTCATAACTGCTCAGCTAAATAACCACATTTATATAGAAATTGATTGTTCAAAAGTCAGATCAGCCCTGCAGTGAAACAGTTTATCTCACTTTTATGCATAGAATTGATATATGAAAATATTTATACTAGGCTGAAGTAATTACTCTATAAACTCATTATCATTATATGTTTACCTATGCCTGTAATGAGGTGGATTTTTTTTCCCCAGTTTTAAGTATGTAGTAAGTTCCTTTAAACATCAGTACATAGATCAGAAAATAAAAAATGACCAGTTTTACTTTTTCCAATAATAACAAATAACCTTTTCCTTCTTGGTTGTCTTTACTGCCTTTCACATTTATTAGAAATGAGACACTCATTAATTTTATTTATTTTTACCAACTCACTGTGTTTCTAAACAGAAGAGAACAGCTCTGAAAAATATCCTCATCATGTTTTGCTTATTGCTGAATTATGTCAGCTCTTCCTTTTAGAAATTTTGGCCCCTTTACTCCCCTCCACTACTTAAAGGATCTACATAGTAAATTTAATTTAGACTCTATCCTGCTAAGATGATTTATAGTATATTTTTCATACAAAACAACTTACATTTTGAAAAATGGAAAAAGCTGTTAAAACTGTTTTAGAACTATGCTATTCCATTATACAGAGAAAAAATAACATTCAGTAACATAATAATGACATTATTGCATCCACTTGAGGAGCTGAAACCCACAGTTCTCCAGCCCAAATATGTTCCTACCACGTGTTTAGTGGGGAAGAAAACTTCTCAAAATACGTGACCAATATTTTAAAGAAATTGGAAAGATAACCAGCATGGAGTGAGGAAGTCTATGCACTTGCAGTTTAAAATACTCTTTGTTAACTTCATATAAGTCTGAGTTCAAGATTTATAAAGAACAAAACATCAACTGCACTTAAACTTGGTATTGCTTTGAATTTATTTTGTGCTAAACAATCTGCAAGCATTCACATGGGACTTACAGTGAAATGGTTTCATTTGATTTGATATAAAAGTTTTTAAATGGACCCTGATGCAATAGAGATTAATACAGCCGTGTTACCAACTTGAAGTTAGCACAATGACTAAACATCTGAAGTCTTAAAAAATAACATTAAGGAAGATACACACTGCTGTCCTTTTCTTTTATACACTTATTGAACTTCTTAAAGATTACGCTATTGATCTAAATCCATGGGTTTTAAATCTATGTTCACATTAACTTGTTTCTAGTACTCCTCTCGAGTTAAAAAAAAACCCAAAAGGAATGAAAGCAGATATCTCTGTGGCAAAAGTCCAGTTAAACCTGAGCTAGAAATCAACATTTTAAAGTCTCAGGTTAATATAATCTAATGTAACTCATAAAATGAAGTACTTAGGTTTGGTCTTAGCCATTTTGACATATCAGCTCCTGGCTTTATCATTTAACTTAGCCTAATTACAAGCTAAATGTTAAAAAAGAAAAACAAACAAACACACAAAAAAACCCCAAAAAAAACCCAAAACAAAACAAAACAAAAACAAAAAACCAAACCAAAACAAAAAAAACCAACAAAACCAAACAAGAAACCATAGAACTTAAACCCATCTTGGCTTCTAGTAATAGGAAATTGACATTATTCCACTGATTTTAGAATATATTTCTTCCATTACAAAGCATATGGCTATTACACAAAAGTAATATAAATAAGCCTATCTGCATTAATTTTGGCAGTCAAGACAGGTAAAAATATTTTGTGTATTCCAAACAATGCTTTTCAAGAATCTCATCTTTTGATGGTGATCATAAAGCGAAGAAAATTGTTCATCTTCATCATCTACAAAAATATCTTCTTGGTTTCATAAATAATGGTTTTCCCAGATATTAAATATAAAATTATGCCTTATTTAAGCAAACTCAACCTGCAAAGATTTACAATTTAATATAAAGGCTTCTGTCTCTAGAGCCGTATCATAGAAAATTAAATCCATCAATCCTGAATTTTTTTTTTCCTCTGAAACTTTAGAATCTACTCAAGTCAGGAAAAAAGTTTCAAGTAATTAGAAGGGTTTTGCATATCTGTCACCGCTAATAACCTGAGTCCCAGAGTGCTATGGAAGGGAATCAATGAAGTAAATAAGCAATAGAAGCGTGTTAGGAAGGAATTGCTTTCTTCAGCACCTTCCTGGAGCTTGCTTTTGGTAGGCCAAGGCCTTTCTCCCTCCTCCTTTCCCTCCACTTTCTGTAGTTACCTTTCATCAGTTCTTAGAGTTGGGGAAAGAGAACCCACACACCAACCCTTCTCACCCAACCCAGAACAAAATCTCCACAAATGAGATCAATTCTAGAGAAGCAACCTTTACTAAAGCCCAATATATTCCCTAAATCTCAGTATAATTGTGAACAATCATTCGGCATCATGAGACACAGATGAGAGAAAAACAAACTTCCAGATCTGAAAACAAAAAAAAATTCCTCTGCTTTGTAAGTGAAGTGCTCACATGAATCATAGAAATCCATCATAGAGGCTCCTTTACTCACTAAAGAAAGATCTAGGATACCTCTCTCTCTCTCTCTATATATATATATATTGTTTTCTCCCCTCCATGCCCCCAGAGCTTGAGGTGGTCTGGTTTTATCATCATTGCTTTCAAAATAACTCACCTCACTTAGAGCTATAATACAATTAATAAATGACATAAATGAAATGCCATGTATGAGCTAATTATATTAGTTCAACTTTTTCCCTTTTTTATAAAAACATTTGAGGACTTTTGACCTTTTTATCCTATTTTGATTGATACAGTAAATTGCATCCTGAGGAGATAAAAAATAGGAAGCATGAGCTAAAGCCGAGACAGAGGCAAAGCAAAAGATTGCATACAGCTTGGAGAAAGCAATTTACAGCTAAGCAGATGGTTGTAAAAAACAAGCCATTTTTCTCGAGTCTAGCTGATGTGATCTGTACTAATTCACTGCTGCAAAGCAACTACCAAACCCATCAGTACAATAAAAGCATTTGTAAAACATTGCACCTAATTTTTTCAACCACCTCTGTCAGAGGCTTACTGAATTCTTCCTCAAGACACTTATTTCAACAATCACCTATAGCCTTTCTGTATGTTCGTGCTATCTCTGTATACAGAGCTGTGGGTTTCAGAAAAAGGAGGACTTCTGATGATTCATAAAAGGGAAGCAGCACTAGTTAGATTACAATGAAAGTACAGCAAAACCACTTCTGAAGTTCACCGTATATAACTGAGCTTATCCAAGCCTTAGGCCTTCCTTGGGAAGAAGGAAAATGCACACAGGACAAAGGTTTCTCAGAGCACGTGGAAATGAAAATAAGAACCAGTCTCAGGACTGCTCTTTCAATGTAGAGCCTTAGCTTTTTTCAGCTCCACCAGTGTCCAGCCAGTATTCAACCATTATCTTAGTGAAACAGGGGAATCAATTTTATTGCATAGCCTTTCTACCGCTCCTGTATTCCCACGAAGAAGGGATGCTCTCTGCTGTGTTTCCACCCACAGGAGAGGGTCTGTGTGTACATGTGGAGAGCATGTGGTGACACCTGGGTTTTAGCTGGGCTCATAAACCATCCTGCTCCTCTACCTACAGCAGGACTAAAATGCAGCTGGGATAACCACTGCTCTTTTCTACAGAACTGAAGCTTGCCTAGCAATCGAATGCTAACATAATGCAACTACCACATGCTTTAAGCCACGATCTGTTTTCCATGCCCATCTCCCTACCACACTTGTAAAACTTTTAAAACTCATGCTGACTTCCAGCCACTGCAACTGAGACTACCCAACATCTCAGCACAACCTCGCTTATCTTCAGGAGGACAAACAGCAGCACCCTCAAAAGACTTTTTGCACTCTAATCCCCTTATCAGTTTAGCACTTACTCTTTCCTCCCCGGCCCGCCACATATGTTTACATAACCCCTAGATGTCCCAACGTTTTCCTAATTCAATTTTAGAAGGACAATATTACCCCTTAAGCATTCTGCTCTACTTCCAGACACAGCCACAAGAGCTGCCGTCTGGTGGCTGGATTTCAGTTAATTAAATCAGTGTTTCAGGATCTCTGGCCATCTGCTGAGACGGTAACACTTCCTTGCTCCAGCAGAGAGGAAATGTGCCCAGCTGAGCTGTACTTACCAGTGCAATGCCTCTTGAGTGAAACCAGTTCTTGACTCTCAGCCTTCTTAATAAGCAGCCTGGCAAGACCTTCCTGAGAGGAAGCAGCTCAGGCCAAGGCTACTCAGGCTATTCTGAAGCAGAATTCACACTATGGCCACCTTGACATTTTGGCACACCAGGAGCACTGTATTTAACTTGAAAAGCTTGCAGATCACAGGGGCAAACCTCTTTAGGTGGAATGACGTCTAAAAATTAAAGCATATTGTGGACTGTGGACCCACACCTCTCATGGGAACAGCAAGTTTTGGGAATCCAACAAAAATGTGAAGATGCAGTCAGAGTCACCAGGGTTATGGTCTGATTTTAATGCCTTCTCCTACAGCCTATACACTGTGCTGTGAGGCTGAGCACTTACACCACTCAGAACTCTCAATAACTGCATTAGATTTCCTTATGTGCTGCAGGGTGGATCAGGCTCCCTTCCTACTTGGTGTGAGACAGAGCCCTCTTCATAAGCCAAATAAGTTTAAGAAAGAAAACTACCAGCTGGAGAGAGAACAAAAGACTCACACTTTGTTTTTCTTCTTTTTTTTTTATGCTAGCACTGCACTAGTTGTTTGGTACTTTATTACTTTTGTTTGCCTGTTTATGCACCTACTTGAGCTCTCAGTAAACACAGGTTTCACAACTATAAATAAAACATACATGAAATATGTTGCTGTCTACAGTTTCAACTCCCTCTGCATCTTCCTAATCTTCTGTATTTTATGCAGCCTATGTTCTGTAAACACAAATCCTGGGGCAGTTCAATACTCTTGTGGATACTCCAGCAGAAGAGGACTGCTGTCATCGCCAACTATTTTAAAACTCTGAACAGATGTTAGGCTGCACAACATAACAAATAGCTTCAGACAAGTAAGATGAGACGATTATTCCAAGACATTCATAAAATTCCGACTACGTTTTTTTTTAAATCATGTAACTGCTCCAAAGCCAAAAACTGAATTTTTACAATGATGTGGATATTCTATAGCCTACCTGAATTTTTCATTGCCCCTAAAATAATATTCCTTAGTGGCAGGGCCTATAGGAATTACATAAATGTCTTTTTAAATCTACAGTATCACCGAAGGTCCCAAAATAATGGTTCCAAAATTATTTAAGCCATGAAAGAAACCCCCTTTTTACGCATGTGAATTATTAGTCCTTACTGTCAGAGCTCTAATACGTGAAGGTCTAACAGTCAATGGAACTGGCACTTGGTCTCAGAGGCTGATCCTGTCGCACTCTGAACTTATTATCTTGCTCCAAAGAAGCATTCGACCACATCTAACTTTCAGTGTGAACTTTCAACAGAAGCACTCCCACATCAACATTTATGTCATTTTTGGAAACGCTGGATGAGTAACATCCCTTGTATCACAAAATATTTCCTAATTATAAACTGTATCCCAACCCTCTTCTGGACAAACGACAGCTTCCCTGAGGAAAAAACAACTCCAAAAAAACCTCAAATTCTCAAAACTTGATGCAAATGTGTCCAGAGAAGTGCATTCCTGAGAAGATGCACAAGACTCCAACTAATAACAAAACCTCAGTACAATTGAAGCCATACATCTAGGATTTACACTTAATCTAGGATCTAGCTGGACTATATTCTAGGCCCTTAATCTAAGATTCAAGTGGATTGGAGTTCACAGCTATTTCCTTACACATTTCTGAATTTTCTTTCAGAAGAATAACCTATGATTCTAATATTTATTATGCAATTTACCTTGCACAGGTAAACCAGAGAATCATCATCATTGTAGCCTAAGCTCAGCCACTTTCTAGTGCTTAATGAGTAATCTTTTCTTAATGGGACAAAAAAAGTCATGTTTACATGTCTTAAATGAAATACTAGGTGTACTGATTGAAAAAATTGATTGATTGAAAATGTCTCGAGATAACACCACCAGGCCTAAAACATACAAACTTAAACTATGCAAAGGATTTTAAGTCTTGTGAACTAACTCAGTGAAGCTGGTTTCAGTATGAATACATGGTTATAGAAGCTCAGAAGTGCACACTATTTTTGGGCTGTAAGAGAATTTCACAGAACACCTTTAAAGTTAATAACAATGAGCCCAAACAATATTGAAAAGATTCCCAGGAATGCTAAAACTTTTTCTAGAGCCTTTTATTTACAAAACCTGTTTATTTGGAGAATGCTAACGTCGTCACTTTTTGCATCTTTTCGTAATAGAGATTTGTCCTGCTGTATATAATTTAAATTAAAATGCCACATATAAGGTTCACGCCACTATGGCTTCTAGGGTATTGCTGCCTTGACAGGCTACCTAAAAACAGAGACTAGACAGGAGGGAGGGAATAAAGGTGGATATTTATTTGAAAGGCCTTCAAAGGCGCACCCTGGGGAGCCAAAGGCTACATCCAAGCTGGACCCCAAGATGGACGACGAGTCACGAGTTCTTCACACTTTTATAGGTTTGGTTCATTTGCATATCAACATAAATTCACCAATTAAAACTTGAGCTAATGATGTAATTTCTTCAATTTCTCCACCTCTCCAGAGGCCCTGGTTTACACCTTTTGGGCCTAGGACAGCCTAAGTGTCCTTGAACAACAAGCTCAGAGAGGCTTTGTTATGTCTATCTGGCATAAGGGAGCAGCGGCCAACAGGCTACAAGAAACTTCACAGTTACACACTAAGCAGCACAGGATTTAAAAATATAAAAGCTAGAACCTAAGGCATCAATATCAGAGGCCCAAGAACAAGTATCAACAGATTTTCTTCATAAAGGCTGATACCCAGAAACAAGCTACAGTCCATCACTCATTAGACATACACAGAAAGTCAGTAAGAATGTTAAAACATAAATACCTAGAATGAGGGTGGAAAGCACAATCAAACATCGGACTATCATTTTCAGCTGTGACTGACCACAAGTTGCACAGTTGGCTGACTTTTGTAAAACGGTAATTAAAAAAAAAAAACAAACTGAAGGTGCCTGCAGCATGATCCTGTGATGTCCTTATCACGGGCTGGGAACCATCTGGAACAGTTCCAGGAGACCACGTGCCAAGAACAGCTGGATAGGAACTAGCCACCCAAACACTCCCAGTAATTCAAGCATGCATTCATACATTTTCATTGCTTTTTAAAATATTTATTCACATCTTAAATGAAAAAAAAAAAATAAAATCATGTCACAGACAGCTGGATTCCTCCCTCCCCCCCCAAAATTTACATCATTGAAAGATTTGCTGTTCTTTATTCCTTTTCAGATGCAATATGGATACACAAAAGTGAGAATTTAGCACATAGAGGAGATTATCTAAGCAGAAATGAACAGTGGGAAAACTCCTTCTTCCAGATAAATCCGGGAATAACTAAGATGAAGTTCTTTTCTCATCCTGATTTCAGTTAATCCTCTATTCTGCTAGGAGCCACTCTCAGTGCAGCAATCCCCTTGTTCATTAACTCCCCAAAAGACCATCATCACCTTAGGGAGAATGAGACTCTCTGCTCTTTGTCTCAGCACTAACCTGGAATCACAGTGAAAAATGCTGCATGGATGGGTTCTTCATTGCTACTCTAAAATTATCAACTGTCTATAAAGAAAACAAATTTTGTCATTTACTCCCTTTCTTAGGAATGACAGTCAAATTTTTAAATTCTTTCTGTGAAAAAAAAAAAAGTACCAACAATAAATCCTTTTACATGCTTCAGAGTTTTCTTACTAACTTTTTCAATCAGAAGTCTCCAACTCAGAAGTACCACCTACATAGTGGGCTGCAGAACATCCTCTCAGTTTTTTCCTCAGGCTAATTATGAATTTAATGATGTTCTTGCTCTATAAGAATTCATAGAGAGTCATAAAGTTAAGACCAGGCTGATTCATGGACTCCTGAAGTCTGGAGTTACCAATCTGGATAGCAGATGACAAAGAAAAGAATCGCCTCACTGGCAAATGCTGCTGGCACAAGGACTGATGTGGCCACCAGACGTGGTCACCAGAGCCAGCATCTTCTTTTCTCCTTTTCACCACTGATTTTCTTGATTAAATTACTTGAACACCAGTTTTGCCTGCATCAGTGCTTTCATTCAGCCTCGGGTTTTTGTTTTAAGTTGTGTGACAATGTAACAGCCCCAATTATTTAAATGACACAGGTCCCTCAATGTAGAGGATCCAACCATTATATCAATGCAATTTCCAGATGGATACACACGCCAAGAAAAGAAACTATGTACTTAAGTTGAATTCCATGTGCTTAAAATATCTAGTAGACATGCCCTAAATTTTGACATTAATAAGAGACAGAAAATAAAATGTTGCATTCATACTTGTCTCTGAGCACCTGAAGTTTATAATTTGCATACTTAAAAAAAAAAAGCAAACAAAAACAAACAAACAAACTTGTGTGAATGAAAGGACAGTGAAAGCAGGAAGCTTGTTTGGGCAAAATACAATTTCTCTATCTATTGCAGTGCCATCTTACTGGAAGCAAATTAAATGAAAACCTAATGCAAATCAAACTGGAAATAATGGAAGACCAACATCCAGCGATCAGGAGAATCCCCTTTTCCAAGGGTTCCCTAGAATTTCACCACAAACCCAAGGCAGCTGAGCCTCCTGTGCATTGCAGCAGAGCTTTGCATGCCTGGGTGTAATGACAATTACATGGTAATTGCACCAAACACAGGCTGTACAGTTAATATTAAACTGGCATTTTGCCTATGGCAAAAGCATCACCTTTTTCACCAGAAGTTCTGGCGAAACTGGAATTTAAACTAGCTGTCATATATATTTATTTATATTCATATATATATATACACACACACACACTCTACATTTTGAAAGCACATAACTCTTACGTATATCTCACAAAGATTGGAAAAAGAAGAAAAATCCCTTGTGTAAAGGACTAACATGCCTCTGGCTTGCAAGCCATCAACATGGTTGTGAATGATTTAAAGACTTCTGCAGTTTTGCAGCAAGTGTGTAGGTATACATACACAACATCCATAAAAAAAACCCCAAAAACATTGAACTGAGAAATATTACCCTACCACTGTCTTCAATAAAACATAAAAATACTTCATTCTGTATTCTTTCTTCTTGAAGAAAACACTTTATAAGGAAAAAGTGCTCACAATTTACTCTGCAAAACAAAATTGTCAACAACCACCTCTCACTGCCTTTTGTTAAATAAACCATAGGTTCAAACAAGAAACCACCATAATGGAACTGTGCTTAATTGATTTCTCTAAGGCTGGTACTAGAGTGCTAATCATAGTTTACTTATAAGAAAATGAAACTATTACATTTAGTAGAAGCAGCGTTCAGATGAACATGTTTATAGCCTTTTGAGAAAAGGCAGAGAGAGACAGACTTCCTGGCAAGTAATGGGAGTTTCATGTCAGTCAACCCACTCTGAGGATCACCTCATGGTGCCTGTTATACTATTTGTTTAATTTTCCATAAGATTATTTTCCATCAGCTCCCACAAACATAAGTGAAATAAAGGATTTCATGATGTCAAATCCTTGTCACTACTCATGGATTGATTTCATTTTGGTATCTCTGCAACATGACACTGCTAAAAAGCAACAATGACTTCAGGATAATTAATTAATCCAAAGAAATGTATGAATAACTTCCTTCTTCACTGACAATAAGCAGACCCACAGAAATATAGAACATCTGAAACATCCTCAGTTTCCATCTGAAATAAATATCTGGCAATGATACAAAAGCTGTAACTATTTGATTGTTTTGCCATTTCTGCTTTTATCAGTTTCTATCGATTATCACTTGGATGTATCAATAAAACACACCGCTGATTCGATAGCGGCTGTTAGACTTTTGTGGTTTTATCATGAAATGTTATTCCATATGCAGCACACGCAGGGATACAACACGTGCTAATTGAAACAGGCAGCAATGCCTGCAAAGTCAGCCACGTGGAACTGGTTAATGCTCTTTCTCCAGTTGAGAACCACAGAACCATGGGAGTGTATTTTTCTAAAACTCCCACCTCATTCAGCATTAAGAGGAAAGAACGGGTAAAGTAAAAATGTTATTCCCCATGGGCAGAAAGGGCTGTAATCATGCAAAGAATAGATTTTATAGCCAGAGCAACAATACCCTGAAGTGAGAATGAATACCCCACTCTACGGTCCACGCATGTGATAAGGGAAAAAAAAAAAAGTTCTCAGATGAAATGAGTATTCAGACTTCTTTATATATCAATGTTATTAACAGATTCAGAAGCTGCATTTTTTAGAGAGAAGATCCTGCATCCTGGCAGAATAATCCCTTTCAATATTACAGATCTATTTAATAAAGTCATTGTATATCTGGATTTCTACAAAGCATTTTATGTAATAGCAGCTGACATACTTATTAAAACTTTCCTTATGTGGAAGTAACTACTCATACATTAGCTTGATTAAGAGGTGCCTCAGACTTCTGTAAGAAAAATCACTCGTCTTTTGCCTGACTGGCTGGCTCTTAGTTTTTGAGCTTGTTTGGGAAAAAAAAGGCGGGGTTACTGAGACACTTTAAAAATAAATAAACATAATACTCAAAATGTTGATGATGAAAAATGATCATGGCAGAACTAAAGCAGGTGTCTTAGAAGGAACTTGGAGCTAGGTTAATAAGAAATTATAAAAAATTTCAATTCTGATTGAATAAGATTTTATTAAATTTCAATTCTGAACAAAATTCAATTCTGATTAACGAACCCTTTTATAGCTCTGAAGGAGGAAATAATAGCATTAAAAACCTGCTCTCTCCATTAGAACTACTACACTGAAATAAGAAAGAAATCACTCTAAAATCACGTAGACAATAACGGCAAAAACTACAAGGGGAACAAATCTCTTCTTTCCCGTAAGTTTCTCAAAGTTCTATACTGCACAAATTCATAAAATTGGTACAAGGTTTACAAGACAGAATAATAATTACATTTTACAGACATGTTAGAAATAATCTATTGCTGTATAAAACGAAACAAATCTCACTGCAGTTTAGCAAGCATTGTTTATACAGTTACATAAACATTTAAAAGCCGTTTACTTGATGCATCTTAGTCCAGTTCTAGATTACTCTTCTCACACTTTGTTTCCACCCAGGAAAAACTGCTGCCAGAAACTTCCAACTCGTGTCAGAATTAGTCCTTCAGACCGGGCTTATGGAAATAATAAAAAATAAACCTTATTTGTTTATTATCACACTCTGAGGACATTACAGAAAATAGGCACTGAAGGGTTATAACTGAAGTTCTAGTTGTCAATGCCCTTAGGTAAGAGTTTTACAGAGAGAAAAAATGTCACCAACTACCTCCAAAGCAGCTGATTTCATAAAGAAGTACGTCTTAGCCCAAAAGCCAAATCTAATATGGAGAAATTTCAAGAGTGAGTCAAAGACTCAAAAAGCCTCATCTGTTAATAAGAAAAGCCACTGCTGAGAGCCGATCACTGCTGATCTGTCATGTCAATTAAAGCTGACAACGTACTTAACCACTGTGAAATAACCTCATATCTTCAAAATAAATTGTTTTCCTGAGTGAATATAAATTCAAAGAGTAGACTAATTTAAGATGATTTACTTTAGGATCCCTAGCACACTGTTATTTTCTCGGTGTTTTTGGTAAATTCAGTCCCGTTAAAACACAGAAGGAAAAGGTTAATGCTCACATGTCAGCTGACAGATTAAATCAGCTTTGCATCAAATGGCAAAAAGAATGGTTCTGTGACATTTTACAGTCCAGAGAAGGAAAAGTTTGAATAATCAGCTTCAGTAAGAGCAGTGGAAGTGGGAGAGGGAAGGCTAGGTTTGGAAAAAAGTGCGTATGAGGAGGCACAAACCTTAGCAGATAATAGCAATTGTTAATGAAAGAAAACTGTGCTTGAATCTCTTTGTTAGGGAAAGAAAACGAAGCGGTGGAAAATATGCAAGACAGAGAAACAAGGGCAGAAGGAAATAAAATTTGAACTTTAATGAAAAAAGGAGAAAAAGGAATCCATTGCAACACCCAGAGGCAGTAATCAATGAGAAGTCGATTTTCCAATATTTTGAACTGCAGATAGAATCCTTTCTTTTGGCTGAGAAGTATCGAGGACCAAACTCATTAAAAAGAAAAAGAATTGTAAAGTCCTACATTAGTTCCACAGCTGTGATGTCTGAACAGAGACAGTAAAACCTAAGCAGAAACAATCTTTCAAGAAATAGCTTGTTTTGCGTCCAGAAATAGCTATATTTAGGAATCAATAAAAGCACAAGTTTTCTGAATGTAGATGGATCCCACTTCCACCAGAACACAAAGTACTGCCAGATCAATGCTTCAGCCCCAAGTGTCTCCCAGAATCACAGAATGGGTGAGCTTGGGAGGGACCACAGTGGCTCATCCCAGAGCACACTGCACAGGAGTCTTTGTGGATTCACGTTCCCTGTTCTCTTCACTGGCATGCAAAACGACTGAATTTCCTTTTCAAAACGGAGAGTTTAAGACCACCCGGTGCAGAAAGCTTTTTCCTTCCTACCCATAACAAACAATGCAGCTTAAGATTTTTCTACAAAAATAAGACTAGCCTGGCTCCTACAGAGCCCTTGCTGTTGCTTGGCTAAATTTGCCGCAGAGGAATTTCTGCGCCCTTTAATAATCCCAACAGATACAGAAAGATGGACATGTGAGAGAGCAGGGTTTTGTGGAGGTTTATTTCCTCTTCTTACTGACATTCAATAAAATGAAAAGGTGACACATACTGGATTAACTGTCCTAATTGTATTGCATGGTTATGACTATTTTGGATTAAACATTTTATAAGGATATAACAAACCAAGATATGTCCCATACAAATGGACCCATCTTACATCTTATTTTTGTCATGAAAGCTCAAGAAAGTAATTACAGAAGATCTGGAAAATATACTTTATAGTTCTCCAAATCCTTCTTATTTACAGTCTCACAGTCAGAGTATGCAATATCTTATGGAGCGATATTGCCAATTCTGCTAGCGTTTTTTTCTTATTTTTTAGCTCAAAGTAATGGAGAGTTCAAGATTTCTCACTGTGCTGTATGACCACTCCTAAGTATTTTAATATCATTCAAAAATGGGCCGCATTACAATTCTTGGTTTTTTCTTTCTAAGCTGGTACTCAAAGGCACATTTTTTCATGCTATCATTTGTCTATCTGAACTCTTATTATTTTTATAATCTTCACTATTTAGAATTTTTTTAAAAAATATAGATTAGATTTTTACGAAATAGCTGTAAAAGCATTTCAGTAAACCTTTAAGGGGGGTTTTTTGGAGTTATCGACATGAAAACAATAAACAGATATTAAAAGTCTTGGAAACACTGCCATAAACCCATGAACTACAAGATATATCTTTTAGCAATAATGCTCCAAGGTCCCAAAACTAAACTTTACTCCCTTGGCTTGACACTGAAACCTGTTAAAGGTCAAGATATCCTGACTATAAGGAAGAGTGCAAACAAGGCAAATTCAACCCAAACGTGGCTTGGTTGTACCGCTGTAATCAGGGTGAGGTCGGGAATACCAAGGGAAATTTGCTGTCATTATGAACACTCCTGACACCAAATCTATTTCCTGTTCAACACTAATTGCATTATCTCAACAGCTGTTTTTTCCACATTCTCTTCCTGAGAAAAGCTCAGCACTGTTCTGGTCCAAGAGGAATGACAGCCTTCTACTTCTGGCTTCTGGAGTCAGCCAAGAGCAAGGATGTGATTTTTTATTTTTTAGTTGGACACCATAGAAGCAATGTTAGAAATCAACCAATATAAAGAAGAACTACATGATTACATAACACAAAAAGTAAATGTGCTTTGTTTTTCCAATTTATTAAGTTTCTGCCTTACCACATTTTTTTTTCTAAAAAAAAAAAAATCAGCTCTGACTTCTAACTTTGTGGTTTGCATTAACTGATATCATTACTGATATTATTAACCTCTTACTGCATTTCTGTTGACAAAACCCAAAGCTCATTTATAAGTACGCTCAATCCCATAGAGAAAAAAAGAGAAAAGGTTCTTAACTCAAGATGTGGTGACCTGACCAGAATATTTCAACAAATTTTCATAGAGTTTCCACATCTCTATAACAGGAAAATATGAGTTGGGTGAAAATACAGTTGATCAAATGCAACTGTACTGGGAGGAAAATTTTGCGAAATATTCATCACTTAAGCCCTACTTGCCCCCGAGAAAAGGAATCACTTCACACAATGAGTCTACTGCCAAACTTATCCAAATACCTCTGCAAGCCAGAGGGAACAACCTGTTAATTGAACAGGAAAAATTATATACACATCATATATAAACACCACCAGAATTCCATGCTTGAGCCTACTCCAGCCAACTCAAGGAACAAAATACTGAAGCAACCACAGGACTGAGAGAGAAGCACGTCTTCTTTGGCCAGACTGTGAACAAAATAATATAACATTGATGTCTTTCAGTGCAACCTTCTATGATTAAGAGTCTGAACTACCAGCACTTACAAGCAAAACAGTTATTTTTTTGCTCTGTGAGCAATTTCATTAAGATCTCAGCCTTGACCCGCTGTTGAATGAATAAAGGGCAGATCATTTTAAAATGGAAAGACAAAGTGAATGAAGCAAAAACAAAGTAAATCTTTAATTAGGTAAGTCCTCTTTTGTTGCCTCATTCGGGCAAAAGCACTAGACCATATGTTTCAAGTATCTAAATCTGCCTTTAGGTTTCAGATGAATATGTCTCTGTGGGGCTGTTTCTGTCAACGGCAACATTTTTTTTTACAGCTTAGAATTTGCTTGCTGGAAACCACCTGCTAATAACACCACTACAAATTAGCAGGGTGCTTGGGAATTTGGACACAGATTAAAAAGTAATTGAGAGGGTGGACTAAATCACATCTAGAAAGCATTCCACTTCAAGCTACTTCCTCCTTGTTTTGGAAATAATTTCTCTTTAGGACATTCAATCCATCAATTAATAAGTGGAAACTTGGGCTGTTTTCAGTTCTGTAACTGAGCAGTTAGTAAGCTCCATTTCCAATTCCCTGTCCACCATTGCCACACACTGTTTCAGGCATGCACAGATACTGTACCAACCCCAGTGGGGACAGTCACCATGAATATCAAGCCATAATAAATTTTGATCTCCTCCACGTCACAGCAATGCCTCTGCACATCTAGAGGATGGAGAAATCTAACCACGACAGGATGCTCAGATAACTATGGCTGAGCAAAACACAGGACCTCATCTGCCACTGGAGACCTGAGATGCTCCCCAAACAAGTCTGTCTCTCCTGGCTGAAGTCTCTTTTCATTAGACCCTGCCAGTTACTGCACTCCTTTTAAATCTGTTTTGACTTGCTCAGCCTTGCACTCAGCCAGGGAGCAGCACTAACCAAAGGCACCATCACATCACTGAGATTTACAGCTCCCAGCACTCAGCCAGCGTCCTCTCTCAAACCTCTCTCAGCCAGAGACACCCTGTGCACATGTTCATGATTTACCTTGAATCTTCCCAAGCCTCATTTTTCACAGAGCAGATACGTCAGTGACTGTGAACACTTGACAAAAAAGCAGCTGTGAGACCTGTGGAATATTGAAAGCCCATCGGGGAGCCTTGGGTCTTTTGTCTTAATAGTATTCCAAGGAATATAGTGGCTTTGCAAATAACTGAAAAGGGCAGCTTCCACAGTATTTAAGTTTCATACAACTGCTACTAAGTGATTGTATTTTGAAAAACAACTCAGGTGAAGTTCAGCAAGCACCTCAGAAACCTACGAAATTTGTTGCTATGGGGTTTTCTTTTTTTTTTTTTTTCTGTTAAAATCTAAAGGGTTTATCCTTCTATAATAGGTAATAATGAAAAAGAATTCTTTAAAGGTCAGCAGGAAACGGTCTGTTTTTAAAGAGCCAATGAAATGTAGTGGTTTTTTAATAGCCATCGATCTCTGAGGACTGAGGTAGCTACGGATAATGTTTATTTTTAGCTGTATTTATGCAATCATTTGTGTAACACCTGCTGATAATAAGGAGAAAAAAACCCACTGTTTCTGCAGTTTATATTGTTTTAATGATTGGACACAGTTTATTTGGGACAAAGTCAGTGGCTACACCAGCTCATACAGCACTGGGGTTTATTTCAGCAGATGAATACTGCCCTATGGTGCAGTAACCCTAAAGAGAACAGAGACCAGGGCTGTGTGACCCAGCCCCTATCCCTGCTGACTGTGACACTGCTGCAATGACGAGCCCTGATGAGATCAGTTTCCTTAAAGCATGACATTATAACGTTCTAGAATTTACACTTCCATCTAGAGCTTGCTTTTCCTGCTTCCACCACGACAATGAACAAATTTGAGAGCAGCAAAGGGCAGTTGGCTGAAGCAGGAGCAAAGTCTTCCACCCTCACGTTGGGAGGAAATCAAGGGCACACCTCTGATCTGCTCTCCCCCCACTACAGTGCTGCTCCAGCAGACTGACCACAGAGGGTATTTACTACTTCCAGAAGGGGTAGGAACCCCTTGGTTCTAGTAAGAAGTGATGCCAATTGAATGTGCTTTCATCACTGTGTACACCAGAATTTCTCTATGGTTTTTCTCTAGCATTTACTCTTTTTTCACATTTGGAGACTTTGTGTATCCAAACACATCTAAAAAAGCAAAGCTTACTTCTCAGAAGAGAGCATTTGGGTTACTTTTTGTTTAATTTGGGAGAAAGCAATGCATCTCTGAAAAGTTTGACAGAATCTTTTCAGGGAAAAGACAATTTATAATTGACACACAAAGCAGAGTTAAATACATGAATAAAAATGAGAACTCCACCTTATTGAAATACAGATAGTCACGTGGGTCATATTTAATGACACAACTAAGCTAGATATAAATGACCATTTAAGAATGGTCTTTCAGACAATAGGATATTTTATCTCAGGTCCTAAGGATTAAAATTGTCATCTGAAGCTCAGGTCCCATAGATTCTTTGACTGAATCACGCTCCACCTGGGAAGTTTTAGAGGGAATCAGAAACATACCTTCATCTACACACAATAGCATCAGAGACACAAAGAAAGAGAACTTTGAATGCTGAAGTTTGTTTCTATTAGAAATTCTTGCACACAAAGGTTTATTCTTTGCTAATTATCGCCTTAGCTATGACGAAATGAATTCACTTGTAGTAGTAAAAAAAATATTTCAGTAACATGGCATGATTAACATTTAACTCCTCAGATCAGTAAACAGTGAAAATTGGTGCTAAGAGTTTAAGTGGGTACTTAACTGAGAAGTAAATGAATACAGAACTTTCTCACTGCAGTACAACACACATTTCACTGCATTTGCACAATCATTATTCTTCAAAATACTGACATCAACAGCCATGTAAATGACACCATCATTTTCTGTCCCTTTACTGCTCTTTTCCTACATGATTTTCCTTGAATCGATAAATTTAACTTACAAATTCTGTAGAAACTTCCACTAAGAATGTCAAAGATCTTTACTAAGTGAATTAATCAAATAATCAGAGCATCAGAATGAGGTATTTTATGCAAGGCTATAGCAAAATATGAATACAAATCTGGAATACTTATAAAAGGAATAAATTCAAATGTAATGATAAAAAACTGTACATTATAATTTGGGTGTAATTGAGCCTGAAAATTGGTAAGGACATAAAAAAAGAAGGGCTTGGGTAGGGGATTTTTTTTTTTTTTTTTTAAGAACTAATCCTTTATTTCAGCCACAGTACAAAATGAGAAAAAAATAAGGAAAAATAGAGCTCTGTGAAAAGCCATTTCAATTCTTTATGTGATGGTCTTAAAGCAATCAGCCAAATCTATATCTTGAATAAAACACCTCCTGGGTACTTTGAACGGTGTAGCTGATTATGGACTCTGCTTTACTGTTCACTTATTTACCTCTTCTGTATCTTTGCAAGGAGTGGCTGTGCCTCTAGCTCCCCTACAGCAACACAAACTGGGGAGAGCTCCTCCAAAGGCAGTGACTTCAGGCATATTCGGGACGGCAGCTGCACTGCAAGGCAGCCTAAGCCTTTGGCACTCATACAAGGATAAACAGCAATCATATAGTTAATCAAAATATTACCTATGGCCAGAGGCCTCATACCCATACTCATTACATTAAGTAATGACCTGTCCAGAAAGCTGAAGTGAAAGAAACAGAGCTAACCCAGCTGCAACCTCAGAATACAAGAAGTCATGGAAGACATTCCATTACTTTATTCATAACACTATAAAATGAAAATTGCTAATTAACTTCTCAAATACTCTCGCAAGTGTTGATATTTAATATGCAACCCTGCCACAAACACCTGCCAGTTCAACACGAAAAGATAAGGCCTGCTAATTCTCAAATTCAGCATAGAAATTTAAGAGAACTTCAATTTTTTTTTTTTTCAAGAGGTAAGAAAAAGAAGAAATGAACAAGCTTATGCTAATTAAAAAAAAAAAAAATCCTTCTTAAGTAATGCTTGGTTATTACTATAAGGAGACAGCAGAAGTTTTCCCTATCAGCAGAGAGGAATCAAACTTGAAGGAAACCTATAGTACCTATAATTCACCTTCTGTCTCTGCACACCGTTGTTTGGAAAGTTTGTGCGGCTGCACAATTGACCAGCGAATGGGTTCAAAGTCTGCACCACAAAGATACTTCTGTCTCAAAATATAAATCAACAGTTTTCTTTTGCTGCTAAGGTGGAGCCTTTGGTAGCTCAAATCCAGCTTGTTCATGCTTGACAGATTTCTCATCAGAGCTACTAGCAAAATATTTATCAAAAGTATTACAGTGTGAGAGGCCTCATTTCAACAAAGCTCAGCAAAAGGTGTGAACTCCAAGCCTGTGAATTCAAGAGAACTAGTTATTTTCTTCAAGTGATTTCCTTAGATCAGGACCTAAAATGCAAACCCCAGTCCATAGCTCCAAAATACACTCATGGCAGACTTTCCTTTAATTCTGCGGGCTGTGCACATCACACACATGCCTAAGTTTTCTTTATTTTGGTTGAAAGCAAATGATCAAAAGTATTCCATAAAAACAGACCGCACAACACTGATATTCTGGACAAGGGAGAATGAAGTATCTCTACACAGAAACCTCATTTCATATAACATCATCCATTTTCAAAAATATGTTTCTGATTCAGCGAGCTCTAATTATGTATTCCCCAAACCAAAACTATTTAGAATCACATTCATTGTGTGAGTGAGTTTGTGAGTCACCATTACTCCTCCTGCTTTTCCAGGCACAGGCAAGCTACATCCAAAACATATTTACACTCTCCTGACCAAGAAAATCATCGATGGAAAGCCGCGCAAGAAGTGGGGTCTCCTGCACTTCAGCACAGTACTAAACAAGTAAACACGTTATTTAGAAAGACCTGACTAGATGTGCTTGCCCAAAAGGCTGCAATAAGAGACAAAATGCTTCAGAACAATAAAGCAAGCCGTTAGTCCTCTCACATTTAGCACCGTTTCTGCTCTGCAAGGCGGGCATGCAGGGAATGGGGCATGCTGGACCTGCCACTGTGATCTACTATCGGATATGATAATATCTGGTGAAACAGCAAGAAGCAAATGTTGGTTGCAGTACTATTTCACAAACGCTAAAACTGCAGAAATAATTTATTTCTGTTGCAAAACTACTACCCCCACACTCTTCCCCAGCTACAAATTTTGGCTGCCACAGAAACCCTGTCTCGCCCAGTGCTCTGAAACTCAACAGTGGCACCCAGCGGCTACTCTTTATCACATCCAAGCACCTACAATACACCAGGGAGGTTGTGAAGCATTTAAAAGCAATTTTTTTGTTTAAATATATGTACAAATTATTCTCATTAAAACAGACTCTGCTATCTCTGCCCCCTTTTATGAAGTTAATTTTCTCATTTCAGTTTTCAATTTACTTCATGTACTATTTTCTTTTGCTTGTTTAGGTTTTTCTTGTTCTTATTTTTTAAAAAAAATTATTTTATACTACATCTTTCTAATCAGCTGGGCATTATTCTAACAACAGCCCTTCTCGGCTCTGTACAACAGTAGTTGCTGATTAAGCCTCTCCCCCGGTTTAAGAGTGTTTTAGATTGTTTAAATGTCTCTAGTCAAAACACCAGAGCACTAGAAGCAAATTCTGCATTTCAAAAATCAAATAGTTACATAAAAGCTAAGAAATACAGAGATTGATTTATTAGATTTAAAAAAAAAAAAAA